>CAWUFW010002789.1:1952500-2049956 GCA_963921515.1 Calotriton arnoldi | reverse complement strand
TAGGAAGGTGGAATCTGACTATATGGTTGCCCCCACTTTTTTTATGGTGTTTTGCTGGTTTATGACTTAGTTGGACTGGGACCCTGCTATTCAGGGCCCCAGTCTATCTGCTCTCTCTAAACGACATGGAGTGCACTCTAGGTGCACTAGTGATTGGATACTGTGGTGCCTTATGAGTCCCTAGTATATGGTACCTTAGGTGCCAAGGGCATAGGTACTTCACAGGCCTACCAGGGGCTGCAGCATGTGTTATGCCACCCCTGGGAAGCAGTCTAAATCTGACACCACAGGCCTGCTACTGCAGCCTGGGTGAGGTGGTGCTAGCACCCCTCACTGAGATATAGGTTTCCTATATCTCTCCTGCACACACATATAAACCTATCAGTCACCCCTAAGGCAGGCCCTATCAATCCTGAGGGCAGGGTGCTTGGCTTCTATGTGAGGGGGTGCCTCTGCCTGAGCAGGGCCCCTCTGCAGTTCTCAGAGTCCATTCTCTGGTGCTGTTTGTGGATGCGGTTAAACCATATACTATTTAAGTGCATTATATCCTCGCGGTAAATGCTAACTTTGGAATGGCTGCATCAAAACATGTCGTGTTTGGTGTCAAACATCTTGGAATACTACCCCCCGCCAATCTTGGCGGCGGGGGTAGCATTCCACCCTTCTAGAGGATAAGACATGTACCTGCTGTGGAAACGCGGTAGAATCCTAAAGAGCCCTGGCATCACAAAATGGATGCCACCAGTCACAGACACTGGGCTGCCCTCCTGCTGATGACCGAAACTCACAGTGGAGGAAGCCCAACAATAGGCATCCTGTCACAGGGAGGTGTAACCACCTCCCAGACAGGGTTTAGTGTATTGGGGCTGGGTGGGTGCACTCTTAGAGTGCTTTGAAGTCCTGCACTGGGGGAGCAGAAGGCTCCTCTGTGCATATGCCAGTTCAAACCAGCTCAGGGGCTACCTGCCCCTGCTCTGGCGCGAAACTGGACAAAGGGAAGTGGGTGTAGCCACCCCCTCCCTTGACCCTCCCATAGGTGGGGTCATAGAGCTAGTCCATCCCCTCTTTTTAGTATAAGAGGGGGAACCTTGCCATTGCAAAGCAGATAACCCCTGGACGACGCTCTACAGAAGAATCCTGGCCCTTCGACGTTCCACTACCTTTGGAAGACAGAAGAATCTCCCTTGGAGTCAAGGAGTGACTCCCCTGCTTGGCAGGCACCAAAAACGACAACGACGGTCGCAAACTACGCCGCTCCCGCCGGAGTCCGAAGTCCCTGCAGCCCAAGAAGTGGATTTCCTGACCTCTCCCAGGCCATCGTGAGTCCCCAGCGAAGCTGAGGCAAGTGGACCCCACGAGTAACGAGGAACCGCGACCCCTGGGTACCGTGCACTATTGTCGAGTGCAACCCCTTCACAACGTTCTACGAACTTGTGCTTTGGACCACGTGTGGTCCCGACCTCCAACAGGAATCCCTCCGAAGATCAGAGGCCTACACCGTCCCGAGTGACCGTGGGCCCCTGTTGAGTGATTCCGCCCGAGGTGTCTTCGCGATCCCTTGCCCGCTGGCTTGTGGGTCCCCAGAAGACTTCTTAAAGAAACCAAAGGGCTCCCCTGGTTGCTCCAGGCCTGCCCTGACTTACCCTCGCTGGGTGAGTCCCTCAGACCTTGCTGGTCTGCGCCATCGACTTTTCTTCATCTCCCCGAGACTTGCGGCTGCCAAGGCTTGTTGGCTCCGATCGAGTTGCCGACACCGCAGTCAGCTGCAGACGTCGAGGGACACACCGAATCCAGCTCCTGGTCGTCGTCGACGCCTCCTGGACCACGTGGCTGAAGAGTCAAGGCACCTGCAACCGACCTGAAGCGACCGACGACGGTGGGCATCCATCTTCCTTGCCCCGGGTCACTGCCAAGTGACTTTGAACACTGTCCCCTCTGCTTTCAGGTCATCCTTCTTCAGAATCCAGGCTTGGATTCCACCGGACACTTCTTCAGCTCCCGCAAGCAGCAAGTCTTCTTTGTTCGCCATTGAAAACGACGCCGCGACCCGACACCAAAGGACACCTGTGCACCCGGCTTCCCTGGGTGAGGTAACTCCAGCACTACGGTGCTCCTGTGGGTGTGGGCCCTAGAACTACTTACCCTGTAAGTGACTTGCTTGTAGGTTCTCCCGAAGTATCCTAAAACTCTTTATTTCCAACCGCGACTTGCCCCATTGAAGTTAACGGCGATTCGCGCCTGTGTATCCACACTGCACGCGTCCCCCGTGGGTCCTTTACTTACCTGCCTTGGGTGGTTTCGTGAGGCCCCAGCACTTCTGAAGGCCCTAGGCCTTGTCTCCTTGCAAGTCGTTGTTTCTAAGTCTCTTACTTAGTATATGGTCTGGTACGCCCCTAGGGCCCCAGCCATATTTTGTGCTTAACTTATTGTGAAACGTTGATTTGTGCATATGTTTGTCTTCTAATCTCATAAAGAGATTAGTAGAGAGTTATTTAGAAATAAATACATATATATTTGATATATATACCTGTGTGGTGTCTTTTCATTTGGTGATTCAAGAGATTATATGGTAAAACAAGCTGCTTTACATTCCTCCGAGACTTAGCCTGAAGGCTGCTCTCCACAGCTACCACTAGGATAGCTTTCTTTAAAAGGTTGTCTTAAACCTATCTACCATAAGAGTCGATTTGCCCTGGTGCAAGGTGTCCACTTTAATTAGTGAACAGCATATACCAGGCCAACTTCTCACATTGGTGGGCAGCGTGTGGGATTCCAGCTTGCCATTGTTTTACCAGAAAATCTCTATTTGAATTACTAACTGAAAACCATTATAGGTACTCAAGGTACATATAAAGTCAAGCTTAGTATCAATAAGTTCTACTGAACTTAGAGCTGTGTGCCAAGGGATAGCACACCCTTTCCACAGCTCAAGCTAGGATCAGTAGGCCACAAACTAGTGTAGGTAGTACAACACTGCACAACACTAGAATGTCCTTAAAGGGTGGACCCAGTGGATCCACTCAGCCTCAGTATAAGGACATGGCTTTCTCTGACTTGAGAGCCATGTGTGTTGACAGACACCTGAGACTAGGACAGAGTCCCTCAACACTACACCTGATAGATCTGCTGACAGCAGATGACCTTAGATTGGCTCTAGGAGCTAAGGGGTCTGAATCAGTGGGTGGGTCAATCATAGTATCTGGGTCAGATGAGGACAATCCGAATGACCAAGACTCTGTGGTTGAAGGGCCAGGCTTCAAGGAGCCTGAACAGGACAGAGGAGTTCTCCCTAAGAGAACTGGCAGAGTGGATGAGAGGCACAGATCCCCTTCCAGGGAATCTGAGCACTCTTATCACTCTGGCAGAGAATTTGTCCAAGAGAGGAGCTCATACTTTAACTTAAGAGAGACCTCCTCTGAGAGAAGGTGCAAACTGCTCCAGTATGAGGAAGCCAAAGTGGCCCTCAGAACCAAGCAGTTGGCACTGGATAGAGAAGCCCTGGAGATCCAGAGAGCTTCCAGAAGGGAGGGTTTAGAACCCCCTGGTGGCAGCAACAGTGTCCCTAGAGGCAGAGAATATGTCCCTGACCATAGGAACCTGAGCAAGGTTGTTCCTCCCTACCAGAGTGGGGATGATATCCACAAGTGGATAACTGCTATGGAGAGGGCCTGTAGAGTACAGCAGGTCCCCCAAAAGCAGTGGGCAGCAATCTTGTGGCTCTCCTTTTCAGATAAAGGAAGAGACAAGCTCCTCACTGTTAGAGAGGAGGATGCTGATGATTATGAGGTCCTGAAGAGTGCACTGATAGATGGGTTTGGCTTAACCACTGAGCAGTACAGGTTGAAGTTCAGAGATACCCAGAAGGCACAGACTCAGGACTGGACAGACTTTGTAGATTGTGCATCCAAGGCTCTGGAGGGTTGGCTGGTTGGCAGTAGGGTTACTGATTTCAAAGGATTTTATAATCTAATGATGAGAGAACAGATCCTTAATAATTGTCAAAACCAGCTTTTACACCAGTACCTGGTGGACTCTGATCTGACCTCTCCCCAAGAATTGGGAAAGAAGGCAGACAAATGGGTCAGAACCAGAGTAAGGCCTAAGAATCAGGGTGGTGACCACAAGAAAGATTCTACCAAGTCCCAAGAGAAAGGTGGGGATAAATCCAAGGATAAGTCCACTACAGGGCCCCAAAATTCCTCTTCTGGGGGTGGGTCCCAAACTCCTTCCTCTCCTGAAAAGAAACCCTATTGCCATGTCTGTAAAAAGCCTGGGCACTGGAAATCTGATCCCAGTTGTCCCAGGAATGGCAATAAAGAAAATGTTCCTCCAACAACTACTACCACCCCTCCTGGTACTACCAGTAGTAATCCTCCAGTTGGGAGTAGTGCACCCAAAAAGTTAGGTGCTTTTGCAAGAGGAACAGAGGTGGGCCCTAGTTTAGACAGGACCCCCTCAACAGACTCCTCAGATTCTGATGGTGGTGTAGGATATGCCACCTTTACCATGGGTCCCATAGCATTGGGCAGGTACAGACTGGAGCCAATAATTAATGGTCAGAAAGCTGTGGCATTTAGGGACACAGGGGCTAGTGTCACCATGGTGGCAGGGAAACTAGTCCCCCCTCACCAGCTTTTACCTGAGTTTAAATACCAGGTGACCAACATTGATGGTGTCAGAACAGATCACCCCATGGCCATAGTCAATCTCAGCTGGGAGGGGGTCACAGGCCCAAAGAGAGTGGCAGTGTCCCCAACCTTACCTGTAGATTGCCTGATGGGCAATGATCTGGAAATTTCAGCCTGGGCTGAAATTGAACACCAAACCCATCTGAAGATGTTGGGTGTCCCTGTAAAGGTTAGTGGGGCTGTGATGGCCACAGCCCCAGCCCAAGATTTTGGAGAGATGGAGCCTGGAAGAATGGCCCACTCTCCCCCAGAAGAGAGCACAAGGGTTGAAGAAAAGTCTTCTTCCCTCCAGACAGTAGGTAAGGGTCAGCCTCCTCAGGGAACTGACCCTACCCCTAGTGAAGGAACTGCCACAGAGGTAGTCAGGCCTGGCCTGGCCACCCCCTGATGGCAGAGGACCCTTACAAGGTGGTACCCAGTCTGGAGCAGGTAACCTGCCCCTCTCTACCCTGCCTCAGTCAGCCCAGGGCTGCAGAGGTCAGGGAGGTCAGTGGACCCCCAGGGCCCCCTGTCCAGAGGAACCCCCATCAGCAGATTAGGGGCACCCAGGCTAGTAGCCCTAGCCAGGTAGAAATTCCTCAACCCACTGAGGGATCCCCCATACCTTTATGTAGGGACCTCCCCCAGAAGGACTCTGTTAGGCAAGGGCAAACCTGGGACCAAAAGGTTCCAAACATGCCATGTCCCTCCAGTGTTCCACCCAAAGGGACCCAACCCCCGGCTGTAGGCAGTCAAAGGTTGACCCTTAGAGCAGAGTACCACTCAGTCATGGAAAGACAGGCATACATGGTGACCAGTGAGCTGAGAAAGCTGAGGCCAACATTCCTAGGGCCACACTTCCCTACTCAGACACCTCACCAGCCTGGTACTTTACCAAAGCACACCACAGGTAGTGATTCCCCATGGTGGAGACCCTCTCATACCCTTAGGGTGAGGGATTGCTTAGTGGACCATAAGACAGGGGGCAACCATGCTAGTGCAGGTGCTTCCTTATATGGCCACTTAGTCAATAAAGGCTCAACTGGCCAAGGTTAGCCTTATCTCCTTTCGTTTGGGGGGGGTTATGTAGGAAGGTGGAATCTGACTATATGGTTGCCCCCACTTTTTTTATGGTGTTTTGCTGGTTTATGACTTAGTTGGACTGGGACCCTGCTATTCAGGGCCCCAGTCTATCTGCTCTCTCTAAACGACATGGAGTGCACTCTAGGTGCACTAGTGATTGGATACTGTGGTGCCTTATGAGTCCCTAGTATATGGTACCTTAGGTGCCAAGGGCATAGGTACTTCACAGGCCTACCAGGGGCTGCAGCATATGTTATGCCACCCCTGGGAAGCAGTCTAAATCTGACACCACAGGCCTGCTACTGCAGCCTGGGTGAGGTGGTGCTAGCACCCCTCACTGAGATATAGGTTTCCTATATCTCTCCTGCACACACATATAAACCTATCAGTCACCCCTAAGGCAGGCCCTATCAATCCTGAGGGCAGGGTGCTTGGCTTCTATGTGAGGGGGTGCCTCTGCCTGAGCAGGGCCCCTCTGCAGCTCTCAGAGTCTATTCTCTGGTGCTGTTTGTGGATGCGGTTAAACCATATACTATTTAAGTGCATTATATCCTCGCGGTAAATGCTAACTTTGGAATGGCTGCATCAAAACATGTCGTGTTTGGTGTCAAACATCTTGGAATACTACCCCCCGCCAATCTTGGCGGCGGGGGTAGCATTCCACCCTTCTAGAGGATAAGACATGTACCTGCTGTGGAAACGCGGTAGAATCCTAAAGAGCCCTGGCATCACAAAATGGATGCCACCAGTCACAGACACTGGGCTGCCCTCCTGCTGATGACCGAAACTCACAGTGGAGGAAGCCCAACAATAGGCATCCTGTCACAGGGAGGTGTAACCACCTTCCAGACAGGGTTTAGTGTATTGGGGCTGGGTGGGTGCACTCTTAGAGTGCTTTGAAGTCCTGCACTGGGGGAGCAGAAGGCTCCTCTGTGCATATGCCAGTTCAAACCAGCTCAGGGGCTACCTGCCCCTGCTCTGGCGCGAAACTGGACAAAGGGAAGTGGGTGTAGCCACCCCCTCCCTTGACCCTCCCATAGGTGGGGTCATAGAGCTAGTCCATCCCCTCTTTTTAGTATAAGAGGGGGAACCTTGCCATTGCAAAGCAGATAACCCCTGGACGACGCTCTACAGAAGAATCCTGGCCCTTCGACGTTCCACTACCTTTGGAAGACAGAAGAATCTCCCTTGGAGTCAAGGAGTGACTCCCCTGCTTGGCAGGCACCAAAAACGACAACGACGGTCGCAAACTACGCCGCTCCCGCCGAGTCCGAAGTCCCTGCAGCCCAAGAAGTGGATTTCCTGACCTCTCCCAGGCCATCGTGAGTCCCCAGCGAAGCTGAGGCAAGTGGACCCCACGAGTAACGAGGAACCGCGACCCCTGGGTACCGTGCACTATTGTCGAGTGCAACCCCTTCACAACGTTCTACGAACTTGTGCTTTGGACCACGTGTGGTCCCGACCTCCAACAGGAATCCCTCCGAAGATCAGAGGCCTACACCGTCCCGAGTGACCGTGGGCCCCTGTTGAGTGATTCCGCCCGAGGTGTCTTCGCGATCCCTTGCCCGCTGGCTTGTGGGTCCCCAGAAGACTTCTTAAAGAAACCAAAGGGCTCCCCTGGTTGCTCCAGGCCTGCCCTGACTTACCCTCGCTGGGTGAGTTCCTCAGACCTTGCTGGTCTGCGCCATCGACTTTTCTTCATCTCCCCGAGACTTGCGGCTGCCAAGGCTTGTTGGCTCCGATCGAGTTGCCGACACCGCAGTCAGCTGCAGACGTCGAGGGACACACCGAATCCAGCTCCTGGTCGTCGTCGACGCCTCCTGGACCACGTGGCTGAAGAGTCAAGGCACCCGCAACCGACCTGAAGCGACCGACGACGGTGGGCATCCATCTTCCTTGCCCCGGGTCACTGCCAAGTGACTTTGAACACTGTCCCCTCTGCTTTCAGGTCATCCTTCTTCAGAATCCAGGCTTGGATTCCACCGGACACTTCTTCAGCTCCCGCAAGCAGCAAGTCTTCTTTGTTCGCCATTGAAAACGACGCCGCGACCCGACACCAAAGGACACCTGTGCACCCGGCTTCCCTGGGTGAGGTAACTCCAGCACTACGGTGCTCCTGTGGGTGTGGGCCCTAGAACTACTTACCCTGTAAGTGACTTGCTTGTAGGTTCTCCCGAAGTATCCTAAAACTCTTTATTTCCAACCGCGACTTGCCCCATTGAAGTTAACGGCGATTCGCGCCTGTGTATCCACACTGCACGCGTCCCCCGTGGGTCCTTTACTTACCTGCCTTGGGTGGTTTCGTGAGGCCCCAGCACTTCTGAAGGCCCTAGGCCTTGTCTCCCTGCAAGTCGTTGTTTCTAAGTCTCTTACTTAGTATATGGTCTGGTACGCCCCTAGGGCCCCAGCCATATTTTGTGCTTAACTTATTGTGAAACGTTGATTTGTGCATATGTTTGTCTTCTAATCTCATAAAGAGATTAGTAGAGAGTTATTTAGAAATAAATACATATATATTTGATATATATACCTGTGTGGTGTCTTTTCATTTGGTGATTCAAGAGATTATATGGTAAAACAAGCTGCTTTACATTCCTCCGAGACTTAGCCTGAAGGCTGCTCTCCACAGCTACCACTAGGATAGCTTTCTTTAAAAGGTTGTCTTAAACCTATCTACCATAAGAGTCGATTTGCCCTGGTGCAAGGTGTCCACTTTAATTAGTGAACAGCATATACCAGGCCAACTTCTCACACCTTCGATCCACCTTTGGATCCACCCGAACACTTTCGACTTGGCCGCCAGCAGCAATTTGCAGCAGATCGCCATTGAAAGCGACGACGAAACCCGACCCCGAAAGACACCCATGCACCCCGCTTCCCTGGGTGAGGTAACTCGAGTACTCCGGTGCTCCCGTGGGTATAGACTCTAGAACAACCTAGGTCTAAAGGGGTTTGCTCCAAGTCCTCCTCTAAGTGTCCCTTTTCTTTAAAACTCCAACCGCGACATTCCCCATAGAAGTCAACGGCGGCTCGCGGCTGTGTTCTCACACTGCACGCGTCCCCGTGGGTCCCCTGTGTCACTACCTTGGGTGGTTCCTTGAGGGCCAAGCACTTCTACAGGCTCTAGGCCTTGTGTCTAGCTCAGTCGTGGTTCTTATACCACTTTATTGGTATATGGTTTGAGTACGCCCCTAGGGCTCAAACGTGTATTTGTGCTATTACTGTTGATAACTAACTTATAACTTATGTACTTGAGCTCTAGCCTCATAAAGAGACTAGAGGGGTGTGTTTAGCAATAAATACATATATTTTGAATATATACCTGGGGTGGTCCTCTTTCATTTGGTCACTCAAGAGATTATAGACTGGTAAAACAAGCTGCTTTACATTCCTTCAAGACTTAGCCTGAAGGCTGCTCTCCATAGCTACCACTAGGATCGCTTTCAATAAAGGTTGTCTTTAACCTATCTCCAATAAGGGGTTGTTTGGACTGGTGCAAGGTGCCCACTATAAATAGTGGACAGCATATACCAGGCCAACTTCTCACAAGGGGTGCAGAAAGAAACAACAGAGGTGCAGAAAGAGGCATGAGAGGTGCAGAAAGAGGCAAGAGAGGTGCAGAAAGAGGCAAGAGGGCTGCAGAAAGAGGCAAGAGGGGTGCAGAAAGAGGCAAGAGGGGTGCATAAAGCAAGAGGGGTGCAGAAAGAAACAGAGGTACAGAAACAGGCAAGAGAGGTGTAGTACCAGGCAAGAGAGGTGCAGGAAGAGGGGTGCAGAAAGAGGCAAGAGAGGTGCAGAGAGGCAAGAGAGGTGCAGAGAGGCAAGAGAGGTGCAGAAAGAGGCAAGAGAGGTGTAGTACCAGGCAAGAGAGGTACAGGAAGAGGGGTGCAGAAAGAGGCAAGAGAGGTGCAGAGAGGCAAGAGAGGTGCAGAAACAGGCAAGAGAGGTGCAGAAACAGGCAAGAGAGGTGCAGGAAGAGGGGTGCAGAAAGAGGCAAGAGAGGTGCAGAAAGAGGCAAGAGAGGTGCAGAAAGAGGCAAGAGAGGTGCAGAAAGAGGCAAGAGGGGTGCAGAAAGAGGAAAGAGGGGTGCAGAAAGAGGAAAGAGGGGTGCAGAAAGAGGGAGGGGTGCAGAAAGAGGAAAGAGGGGTGCAGAAAGAGGCAAGAGAAGTGCAGAAAGAGGCATAAAGTGCAGCAAGAAGCAACAGAGGTGCAGAAGGAGGCAAGAGTACTGCAGAAAGAGGCAAGAAAGTTGCAGAAAGAGGGAGGAGGGGTGCAGAAAGAGGCAAGGGGGGTGCAGAAAGATGGAACATGGGTGCAGACAGTGGGAAGAGGCGTGCAGAAAGAGGCAAGAGGCGTGCAGAAAGAGGCAAGAGGCAAGAGTGCAGAAAGAGGCAAGAGGGGTGCAGAAATTTGCAAGGGAAGTGCAGAAAGAACCAACAGAGGTGCAGAAAGAGGCAAGAGAAGTGCAGAAAAGCAATAGAGGTGCAGAAAGAGGCAAGAGGGGTGCAGAAAGAGGCAAGAGGGGTGCAGGAAGAGGCAAGAGGGGTGCAGGAAGAGGCAAGAGGGGTGCAGGAAGAGGCAAGAGGGGTGCAGGAAGAGGCAAGAGGGGTGCAGAAAGAAGAAAACTGCAGAAAGAAGCAACAGAGGTGCAGAAAGAGGCAAGAGAAGTGCAGAAAGAAGCAACAGAGGTGAAGAAAGAGGGGTACAGAAACAGGCGAGAGGTACAGAAAGTGGAAACGGGTGCAGAAAGAGATAAGAAGTGCAGAAAGAGGTAAGAGAAGCGATGAAAGAGACAAGAGAGTTGCAGAAAGAGACAAGAGAAGTGCAGAAAGGCAAGAGACGTACTGAAAGAAGCAACAGAGGTGCAGAAAGAAGCAACAGAGGTGCAGAAAGAAGCAAGAGAAGTGCTGAAAGAGGCAAGAGAGTTGCAGAAACAGGCAAAAGAGGTGCAGCAAGAAAGAGGGGTGCAGAAAGAGGGAAGAGAGGTGCAGAAAGCAAGAGAGGTGAGGAAATAAGCAAGAGAAGTGCAGAAAGAACCAACAGAGGTGCAGAAAGAGGCAAGAGGGGGTCAGAAAGAGGCAAGAGAAGTGCTGAAAGAAGCAACAGAGGTGGAGAAAGAAGCAAGAGGGGTGCAAAAAGAAGCAAGAGAAGTACAGAAGGAAGCAGAGGTGCAGGAGGCAAGAACTGCAGAAAGAGGCAAGAGTGGTGCAGAAAGAGGCAAGAGGGGTGCAGAAAGAAGCAAGAGGGGTGCAGAAAGAAGCAAGAGGGGTGCAGAAAGAAGCAAGAGAGATGCAGAAAAAAGCAAGAGAAGTGCAGAAACAACAGAGGTGCAGAAAGAGGCAAGAGAAGTGCAGAAAGAAGCAAGAGAAGTGCAGAAAGAAGCAACAGAGGTGCAGAAAGAGGCAAGAGATGTGCAGAAAGTGGGAACAGGGGTGCAGAAAGAGATAAGAGGTGCAGAAAGAGGCAATAGAGGTGCAGGAAGAGGCAAGAGAGGTGCAGAAAGAGGCAAGAGAGGTGCAGAAAGATGGAAGAGGGGTGCAGAAAGGGGAGTGCAGAAAGAAGCAAGAGAAGTGCAGAAAGAAGAAACAGAGGTGCAGAAAGAGGCAAAAGGGGTGCAGAAAGAGGCAAGAGGGTGCAGAAAGAGGTAAGAGGGTACAGAAAGAGGCAAGAGGTGCAGAAGAAAGAAGCAAGTGAGGTGCTGAAAGGCGGAAGAGAGGTGCAGAAAGAAGCAAGAGAAATGCAGAGAGGGGCACAGAAAGAAGCAAGAGTGGTTTGCGCACCATTTGATAACGTTTGAGCTAGAAACAAGGTTTTTTTTGTTCAAATCTGCAGATTATGCAGCAGATGATGGATTATGTGGCAAATGCGGAAAATGTATAATTATGCAAAAATAGGTGCAGCCGAACAGTCGCATAATTCCAGTGGCCCTGCTCATACCTCTAACTAGGTCCAGAAGTGCTCCTCAGTGGTTCCTTCTTTTTTTTGTCTCATTGAGTTTATAGTTTAGCTTCTATGGAAACGAGGAAGACTAAACCTGAGGTTACCACTCCACAACACAGATTACCATACCACATAATTACTCTCCATGACACATAATCCCACTCTACATAATTCCTATACACTAAATACCACATACTTTCTATTACATAATTTCACTGCACAACATACCACATAATTCCACTACACACAACGTACATCCACTCCACTCCAAAAAACATTAGTAAAAAACGTTTACATTTACGCCAATAGCTCTAACTCTCGCAAATGCGAGATCTATTACATTGCAAATGCTTCTTTAACTAGTCACGTTTGCAGAGTGGTGGAGAAAGGGGGCTGGGCCTCCGACCAGCGGTCAGGAATTCTGCTGCGTAGGACTTACAGGAGGGCTTCTTGGCCCCAAAGTCCCTAAGGAGTAAATTGGACTTCATTCCCCAACCAGTAGTGTGCCAGGAGGCGCGTTTGCAGAGTGGTGGAGAAAGGGGGGGGGCGTGGCCTTCGAAGACCTCTTAGCAATCCCATTGTGTGGGACTTACTGGAGGAAACAGGAGGGGTAATTGCTCCCCAAGGACATCTTTGGGGGCCAACAACCCCTCCTATTACCTCCAGTAAGTCCCACACAGCAGGATTGCTAAGTTCTCATAGCAGGCCACGCCCCCTTTGCCCACCACTCTGCAAATGCGCTCCCTGGCGCGCTCTTGGATGGGGATTGAAGTCCCCTTCGCTGCTGGGGGTCCTTAGGGGCCAACAAGCCTACCTGTTACCCCCAGTAAGCCCCACACAGCGGGATTGCTGAGAGGTGGACACAGGCCACGCCCCCTTTCTCCACCACTCTGCAAACGCGCCTCCTGGCGCGCTCTTGGTTGGGGGATGAAGTCAACTTGCCTCCTGAGGGCCCTGAGCTATTTAAAAAAAAAAATTGAAAAGGGAGTCGGGGCGCGAGGCCCCCCTCCCTAGGCCGATTTCAGCCCTGGGGACCCCATCCCCCAGGCCATGGCCATTTCTATTTTTTTTTTAATCTAGATTTAAAGGAGGGGGACTGCGCTGCCCCCCTCCTGAGGCCATTTTCCGCCCCGGGAACCCCATCCCCTGGGGCTTGGCCTCACATTGGGGACCGCGGGGGAGCCCCAATGCCCCCCGGTCCCTGCAGGCTCCCTGCCTCCTGCGGGAGCCGGCATTGCTTTTGGACAGAGGAAGCTACAAACATGCAGCTCCCTTTGCCCAAAAGCAAATCTGCTTCGCTTCATGGAAGCGAGAGCAGTTTTCTGCTCTCGCTTCCATGAAGCGAAGCAGAAGTTTGTTATGGCATGGCAGGAGCAGTACTCCCGCCCTGCCATAGCAAACTGCAATGTCCCGGGGGTGGGCACCCCGGGACATTGCTGGAGCCGGCACTGGGGGGGGGGTGGCGGTCCCCAGGGCCATAAAGGGCTCCACAAGGTGGGCCACACCGCCCCCCTCCTTCGAATTTAAAGCCCCTAGGAGGTGGTGGTCTCCGGTGCCGGGGGTCCGCAACGGACCCCTGCATTTACATAATGTGTGCCCCGGGGAGGTGGTGGCCCCCAGGGCAGTGTGGGGGGCGAGCAGGAGCCCACCCCCCACACCTTTTACTAAAAAAAAAGCCCCGGGGAGGTGGCGGTTCCCGGGGCAGCATGGGGCGGGCATGAGCCCCCCATGCCTTTTTTTTAAATAAAAAGCCCCGGGGAGGTGGTGGTCCCCGGGGCTGGGGTGGGGACGTGAGCCCCCCCCCCCGATTTTAAAGATTAAAGCCCTGGGGAGGTGGCGGTCCCCGGGGCAGCATGGGGCAGGCAGGAGCCCCCCCATGCCTTTTTTTTAATAAAAAGCCCCGGGGAGGTGACGGTCCCTGGGGCTGGGGGAGGAATGGGGGGTGGACGCGAGGCCCCTCCCCGATTTTAAAAATTAAAGCCCTGGGGAGGTGGCGGTCCCCGGGGCAGCATGGGGCGGGCAGGAGCCCCCTCAATGCCTTTTTTTTAATAAAAAGCCCCGGGGAGGTGACGGTCCCTGGGGCTGCCGGGGGGGGGCATGTGCCCCCCCCGGATATCATTAAAATTGCCCCAGGGAGATGGCGGTCCCCGGGGGCCCCCGCATCATATTTTGGCATTGCCCCCAGGACCTGGCCAACCCGGGGGCTTAATTAGAAGAAGCGCAGGAGACCGCACTTCGTTTATTTATTTTTTTCCGGCGAAATTCACAAACCCTACGCGAATCCCCGCAGATTTTTTTTTTTTTTTTTTTAAATGCTTTTTTTGGCCCTCGGGGTCCTTGTGGGACCCCCTGAGCAGGCCTAGGGGGGTCAGGGGGTTTCTACCCCGCCCCCATTCCTTGTTTTTTACCTTTTTTCATGTGACTCGGTTCAACCGAGTCACAAGATGGCAGCCAACACTTCCTGGTTTGAAGTGTTGGCAGCCAATCAGAGTCAAGCTCGAGATAGGGAGGGTTCGCGGATCAATCGCGATCACCAGATATTAATATTTCTAAATATATGAATTTCTCAGGAACTACTGAACGGATTTACACCATTTAACAAAAAGGTCGCTTTTTGAACCAAGAGCTACCTTTTTGCTAAATTTGGTGTAATTCCGTTCAGCAGTTCGGGCTGTAGCCTTGTCTAAAGTTTCCTATGGAAATTAACGTGGAGAAAATGCGTTTTGGGACCCCTGTTTTTTCTCGGCCCCCGCTTGACGAATCACCCCTAAACTTTCAAGACAGGAGCTGACCGGAGTGCCCCATTAGTTTTGAAAATTTCGCAAAGATTAGTCAAACGGCGCCAAAGATATTGGCACATGAAAAGCGCTTTTCCTATGGAAACTAGGTCCTTACTATAACTACCTACTGGCAACTGCCAGTAGGATGGATGGATATATATATATATATACACATATACATGCAGTATTTGTATAGGGTGAACCTAACCAAAAGGAAATGCAGAGCTGTTTAAGGTCAACAAAAAGGATGCAGTCAACAAGTATTTGGAGAAAACTTACTGCACTCAGTTTTATCAGACTTTCTCATCATTTGCTTATTGGTGGAAATTGGGCAAAAGTTTGTGTACATCTAGGTACCTAGATGCCTTCATAAGTTGCATCTCAAAATTAGAACACGTAAAGGGAAGCCAATAGCTTGAGCATCTTTTTGATAAATGAAACTGCTTGGTAGGTGGTTCTATAGGGTGTTGGCGCTCCTGGGCAATACGCAGGTAAGTCTACTCTAGTACTGAGTGAGGATTGCGGTGCATAAGGTAGGGAGAGCCACCCTCCTCCCCAATGTGTGCATATCCACTGGTAAAACAGAACAACAGTCCCCTGCACACGCTAACAGTGTATCAATTATATCAATGACAGTGTGACAAAAGCTTGAGTCTTTGCTGGAACATGCGCTTCAGTTTATTCACAACAGCCTTAGTCAACACGTGTTTCGTCGCGCTTACGGTTGTGCGCAGCGGAATTTTGACGGAACTGGGCAAAACTCTGCCGGCAAGTGGAATTTATAGCTCAACCCTTCCAACAGGGCCATCTTAATGTTAGATGTCCAGGGGTAAGACTTTCTTATATTATGATCATCTGACCTTGAGCTCTTTTGAGGTCAAATCTCACTCTTTGTTCGGTCTAATACTGTGGTCCCCATCTTGAAATTGCCCCCAATCTCACTGCTGAACTCCTACAATTGGCTTCCTCGACACTGAGGTACTCTCAACATCAACCAGTGCATCCAAAAGGCAAAAATTACTGAAAGCCGCTCGAGATATGGGCGGGGTCCAGTAAACAAAAGTCATGGCAGGTCTCCTGAGGGTTGCTTTGCAACTCGGACCGGTGTCTAGTGTGTGAAAGTAACCCAGAGCCTCTGAGGAACCAACGAAATGCCAGCATCTGCTCTTCACAACTTCCAATCCCTGGCACCAAAAATCATATCTGTGGCTTTAAAACCAACAAAAAGTAAGCTACTAAGCGTCATGCCAGTAAAAAATAGCTGTGAATTGATCTTTTTAAATCAGAGTCAAGCTATCAAAAAGGCCTCTATTGCCTTACCTGCCAGAATAGCTTTTAGCCTAAACCTCGCAGGGAAACCATCGAAAGAAGCTCAAGTATTCAGAAAAATAATTGATAAAGAAAAACAGATGGCACATCAGAGGCGAAGTAGTTGGGTTCCTAGCTCCACAGAGGGAAATCTGAACTGACTGCACACAGAGTTCTACGACGCTGCAGCAGTCTGTTACCCTACAGTGTCTGTAAAATTCTTCTTTAATGAGGCTTCTGACAATCTAAACTCTTCCCTTCCTAAAAGGAGAACATGCAGGGAAGAGGAATAGCTTTTTGAATGGATTGTCATTCTTGGTAAGTCTAATTACTGTTAAACAAATAAAGACAGGAAATTATGAATTTAGATAGACAATGAAAAAATCATTTATTTTAGCAAGAGCAGTTTCTCTTTGAAAAATGCATTTCTGGGCTCTCGCAGAAGGATGGAGATAGATGTTTAGTGCTAATAAATGGCTTGAAGATTGCATGATGGAGAACCCAAATTCTAGGGTATCCAAAGAAAGTTGCGTCAATGTACAATCGCCCAACACAGCAAGACTTTTATTTGAGTTTTATAAATTAATATCATGAATTTTTATGCAATTAAACAGTTACAACAAAAACAAAACTGATGTTACTGTGTCTTCCCAACAAGGTGTGTGCAAGCAGTCCCTGCATTAGGAAGGAGTAGGAGTGAGGCCTCACATCGCTAGGGTATTCAATATGGACCGTAGGAGGCCCTGCGGGACCTCAGCCGGGAGCCAATGCAAAGTCAAGCTGAGTAGCTGCGTCTTCCAGCATGGTAATCAGCATGATGGTGGAGGTTAATGTTCTTAGTTGCATCTTTGGGGCAGGTCGGATGTAGAGGTCCATCTGTGAGTGGGGAAGAGGGCATCATCTTGGTGGAGGGGGTGCTGAGAAGGTGCTCATCATCCTGCCACCGGGAGGGCGGGGACCATCTGTGGGTGTTGAGGAAGGGCTGGGAAATGGTGCTAGTCTTCCAGCCTTTGTTTAACTGAGCAGTTCCAAGTAGGTAACTGGGACCTTCCCTTTCTGGTTCCCTCTTTCTCCTACCAGCCAATCTGGATCCATGCCGGGGAGACTGTACACAGTGATCAGCTGCAAGAAGAGGAGACAAAACAACATCAGAGCCTTAAACTTTGAGATACTAAATCTGTCTTTGAGAAAACCAAGTTAGTTACTCTTGTTAAAGAAAAGTTACTAACTTGAAATCCTAGTTCTTTATTGACTAGACCTGCCTATGTGCAGCATCCAAAAGCACATAACATAATAACTAAATTTAATATCAGTTCTGTGGAGCTTCTACCCATCTGACTGATTGCTCTCATGTTCCTTTCCAAGTGATTCAGTAAAGTTCTACTCGGGGCAAGTTTTACATTAACTACATTACATTTATTACATTTGGACACAGCTGCCCCCATTCAGACTGCAAAATCTCACAGGGATAAACCATCTGCACCCTGGTACTCCAAAAAGCTCAAAGCATCCAAAGTGCATTGAAAAAACCGTGAACAGCAATAAAAAGGACTACAATGTGGAAGCAAAAGAGGTCTACTGCACTGCCACGAATAATTACCATCACTCTAGTCTCACTGCTCGCGCCAAGTTTTGGGAGTAAGGTCGAAAATGCCAAGAACCCTTCCAGAGGTATTTTCCATTCACAAGAGCTTGCTCTCTCTCCAGATAACCTTTCTAACACTAGTTATACCCAAGATCTGTGTGATAATTTAGCCATCTTTTTTAGAGACCAAGTTCTGAAATATGGTTTTCCTTTGATTTCAGTTACACTCGTACCCTACTCATGGATGTTCATGAGACTACTGCCAGTACTAAGGGCCATCTATTGGAATTTCCTCCTCTGAAGATAAAAATGCTCAATTTTTTGATGGTATCAGTATAATCTGGTACATAGCTGCCCCCTTGCTCGCTTCACATCGTGGTCTAGTGGCACCTAAGTTAGTGGAACTATGCAATAAATCACTAGGCACTGCGTACCTCCCTTCTAACCTAAAGCATGCGTGTTTAACGCCCTAGCCTAAAACGCAATGTTTAGAGACAGCCATTCCTACGAACTATAGGCCTATCTCTCTGCCTTATGTTTTTAAGATAATGGAAAGTCCTGTAAACCATCAATTAACCTATCAAAAAATGAAAACATTACTTGACGAGGATCAGTCTGGGTTTAGACCATTTCAGAGCTCCAGGACGGCCCTTTCAACCTGTGTTGAGGACATACAAGCCTTGATCCTATTTGGCCTCTCCACAGACTTTGACACAGTCGCCCACTGAGGCTCTTACCGGGGCTTATAAACATCGAAATCTCGGGCAAGGCTCTGGCTTGGATCACATGTTTTCTGACTGACCGATCCAACTGTTTTACTCTACCTTCTTTTATCTCGGAGACGTTCAGTCTTCCTTGTGGTGTGCCTCGGAGATCTTCACTGAGCACCACACTGTTCTACATATACATGGCTCCTTTGAGGGCTCCGATTGGATCCTACTGTTTCTCTTCATGATGTTTGAAGAGGGCACCCATATAATAGTTTCCATTACTGTCTATCTGGAGGAAATGCAGACCTGTTTCTCTGCCTGAATGATGGCCATCCTGGAATGTATGAATTCTTGTTTCCTCTAATTCAATGTGGAAAAAAAACAATTTTGTTTTTTGGCACAGTAAACTCTACGTGGTGCCCCAAACAGTGGCCAGAAGCATTTGGGTCTTAATTCTCCCCAACCATCTTGCCTGAAATTTGGGGGTGCTCTTTGACTCTGATCTGCTTTTTGCTACCCATATCACCTCAGTAGCCTCTAATGGCTTCATGCTGTTGCAAGCCATCTAGAAATCCTTCCTTACCTGTCCATTTAGCTAGAAAAAACACTTTTTGGCATGGATCTCCTCGCGCCTAGACTACGCTGTCATTGTAGAGTCGATGGATCTTCCGATACTCTTCATAATGTCTATTACTTCCATAAGCGATTAATTTCTACAGGTCAATAATAACTCCAGCATTTGCTTTGAAAAACAGTTAAAGACGAATTGGTCTCTAATGTAGGTGTCAACAGTTCTGAAATTCACACGTGGTGGTCAAAACACGTAATGCTGCAATGAATTCCTCCACTGACTCATTGTTACTCTGCCTGCGTTTGAAGAAACTATGCTGTCTAGGACCACACTACTTCCTTAGAGTATTGCTTCTTCATCCTCTTTCACCTCCAAATAAACATCCCAGTTTCCATCACCACCTGGTGCCGCTACCAGAGGAAGGTTGTTGAAGACCTTCTGTCCAGCATTACCTAGGTGATTAAACAACAGTGCTAGCTTCCTAGGTGGTTCATACCTGTGAGCATCAATAGCTATTAAGTAGTTCTCGAAAATACACACCCACTTAATTTCTGGTTTACCAGGCCCATGCAAGAATGGGGATGGCTGTACGACATTTTGACTGGTAGCCATAATGTAAGAAATCAACAAGTAAAGTGTTATCCCTTCCTTAAACTTCTCTTATACAAGCAAAAAAAAACACAGACAACAATAAAATTGTCCACCGTTTGCTCTGATAGCAGATATCCTTACAGGAACCCAACAGGCAGTGTTAAGAAAGCAATCGACGAAAATGCAAACTAAATTCAAGGAGATATGAGGAAACGATTGTGAGGCAAACAGAAAACGATGATAATTTATACTGAGCCCAACTTAAGATGGCCGCCAGTGGGTGAAATCATCACACTGCCGTCTTAGGTATCCTGTGGCACATCACGCTGTGCAGAGTGGCGTGTGACGTTTTGGTGAATGCGCTTCACAGAAGAGTTTGGAAAAAGGCACACGAAGACCCTGCTTTTGAATCTTTGCTCGGGCTGCCGCCTCCAGCCTTTGAATGCTTGCTCACGCTGCTGCCTCTTCGAATCCTTGCTCGCGCTGCCGCGTCCAGCCTTTGAATGCTTGCTCGCGCTGCCGCCTCTTCGAATCCTTGCTCGCGCTGCCGCCTCCAGCCTTTGCATGCTTGCTCGCGCTGCCGCCTCTTCGAATCCTTGCTCGCGCTGACGCCTCTTCGAATCCTTGCTCGCGCTGACGCCTCTTCGAATCCTTGCTCGAGCTGCCGCCTCTTCGAATCCTTGCTCGCGCTGCCGCCTCTTCGAATCCTTGCTAACGATGCCGCCTCTTCAAATCCTTGCTAACGATGGCGCCTCTTCGAATCCTTACTCACGCTGCCGCCTCCAGCCTTTGAATCCTTGTTCGCATTGCCGCCTCCTCGAATCCTTGCTCGCGCTGCCGCCTCCAGCCTTTGAATGCTTGCTCGTGCTGCCGCCTCTTCGAATTCTTGCTCGCGCTGCCGCCTCCAGCCTTTGAATGCTTGCTCGAGCTGCCGCCTCTTTGAATCCTTGCTTGCGCTGCTGCCTCCAGCCTTTGAATGCTTGCTCGCGCTGCCGCCTCTTCGAATCCTTGCTCACGCTGCTGCCTCTTCGAATCCTTGCTCACGCTGCTGCCTCTTCGAATCCTTGCTCGCGATGCCGCCTCTTTGAATCCTTGCTCGCGATGCCGCCTCTTCGAATCCTTACTCGCGCTGCCGCCTGCAGCCTTTGAATCCTTGTTCGCGCTGCTGCCTCTTCGAATCCTTGCTCGCGCTGCCGCCTCCAGCCTTGGAATGCTTGCTCGCGCTGCCGCCTCTTCGAATCCTTGCTCGCGCTGCCGCCTCCAGCCTTCGAATGCTTGCTCGAGCTGCCGCCTCTTCGAATCCTTGCTCATGCTGCCGCCTCCAGCCTTCGAATGCTTGCTCGCGCTGCCGCCTCTTCGAATCCTTGCTCATGCTGCCGCCTCCAGCCTTCGAATGCTTGCTCGCGCTGCCGCCTCTTCGAATCATTGCTTGAGCTGCTGCCTCCAGCCTGTGAATGCTTGCTCGAGCTGCCGCCTCTTCGAATCCTTGCTCATGCTGCCGCCTCCAGCCTTCGAATGCTTGCTCGCGCTGCCGCCTCTTCGAATCCTTGCTCGCACTGCCGCCTCCAGCCTTTGAATGCTTGCTCGAGCTGCCGCCTCTTCGAATCCTTGCTCGCGATGCCGCCTCTTCGAATCCTTGCTCGCGCTGACGCCTCTTCGAATCCTTGCTCGCGCTGACGCCTCTTCGAATCCTTGCTCGCGCTGACGCCTCTTCGAATCCTTGCTCGCGCTGACGCCTCTTCGAATCCTTGCTCGCGCTGACGCCTCTTCGAATCCTTGCTAACGATGCCGCCTCTTCGAATCCTTGCTAACGATGGCGCCTCTTCGAATCCTTACTCACGCTGCCGCCTCCAGCCTTTGAATCCTTGTTCGCATTGCCGCCTCCTCGAATCCTTGCTCGCGCTGCCGCCTCCAGCCTTTGAATGCTTGCTCGTGCTGCCGCCTCTTCGAATTCTTGCTCGCGCTGCCGCCTCCAGCCTTTGAATGCTTGCTCGAGCTGCCGCCTCTTTGAATCCTTGCTTGCGCTGCTGCCTCCAGCCTTTGAATGCTTGCTCGCGCTGCCGCCTCTTCGAATCCTTGCTCACGCTGCTGCCTCTTCGAATCCTTGCTCACGCTGCTGCCTCTTCGAATCCTTGCTCGCGATGCCGCCTCTTTGAATCCTTGCTCGCGATGCCGCCTCTTCGAATCCTTACTCGCGCTGCCGCCTGCAGCCTTTGAATCCTTGTTTTCGCTGCTGCCTCTTCGAATCCTTGCTCGCGCTGCCGCCTCCAGCCTTTGAATGCTTGCTCGCGCTGCCGCCTCTTCGAATCCTTGCTCACGCTGCCGCCTCCAGCCTTCGAATGCTTGCTCGAGCTGCTGCCTCTTCGAATCCTTGCTCATGCTGCCGCCTCCAGCCTTCGAATGCTTGCTCGCGCTGCCGCCTCTTCGAATCCTTGCTCGCGCTGCCGCCTCCAGCCTTCGAATGCTTGCTCGCGCTGCCGCCTCTTCGAATCCTTGCTCATGCTGCCGCCTCCAGCCTTCGAATGCTTGCTCGCGCTGCCGCCTCTTCGAATCATTGCTTGAGCTGCTGCCTCCAGCCTTTGAATGCTTGCTCGAGCTGCCGCCTCTTCGAATCCTTGCTCATGCTGCCGCCTCCAGCCTTCGAATGCTTGCTCGCGCTGCCGCCTCTTCGAATCCTTGCTCGCACTGCCGCCTCCAGCCTTTGAATGCTTGCTCGAGCTGCCGCCTCTTCGAATCCTTGCTCGCGATGCCGCCTCTTCGAATCCTTGCTCGCGATGCCGCCTCTTCGAATCCTTGCTCGCGATGCCGCCTCCAGCCTTTGAATCTTTGTTCGCACTGCTGCCTCTTTGAATCCTTGCTCGCGCTGCCGCCTCCAGCCTTTGAATGCTTGCTCAAGCTGCCGCCTCTTCGAATCATTGCTCATGCTGCCGCCTCCAGCCTTCGAATGCTTGCTCGCGCTGCTGCCTCTTCGAATCCTTGCTCATGCTGCCGCCTCCAGCCTTCGAATGCTTGCTCGCGCTGCCGCCTCTTCGTATCCTTGCTTGCGCTGCTGCCTCCAGCCTTTGAATGCTTGCTCGAGCTGCCGCCTCTTCGAATCCTTGCTCATGCTGCTGCCTCCAGCCTTCGAATGCTTGCTCGCGCTGCCGCCTCTTCAAATCCTTGCTCGCGCTGCCACCAACAGCCTTCGAATGCTTGCTCGCGCTGCCACCTCTTCGTATCCTTGCTTGCGCTGCTGCCTCCAGCCTTTGAATGCTTGCTCGAGCTGCCGCCTCTTCGAATCCTTGCTCATATGCTGCTGCCTCCAGCCTTTGAATGCTTGCTTGAGCTGCCGCCTCTTCGAATCCTTGCTCATGCTGCCGCCTCCAGCCTTCGAATGCTTGCTCGCGCTGCCGCCTCTTCGAATCCTTGCTCACGCTGCTGCCTCTTCGAATCCTTGCTCGCGATGCCGCCTCTTCGAATCCTTGCTCGCGATGCCGCCTCTTCGAATCCTTACTCGCGCTGCCGCCTCGAGCCTTTGAATCCTTGTTCGCGCTGCCGCCTCTTCGAATCCTTGCTCATGCTGCCGCCTCTTCGAATCCTTGCTCATGCTGCCGCCTCCAGCCTTCGAATGCTTGCTCGCGCTGCTGCCTCTTCGAATCCTTGCTCATGCTGCCGCCTCCAGCCTTCGAATGCTTGCTCGCGCTGCCGCCTCTTCGAATCCTTGCTTGCGCTGCTGCCTCCAGCCTTCGAATGCTTGCTCGAGCTGCCGCCTCCAGCCTTTGAATGCTTGCTCGAGCTGCCGCCTCTTCGAATGCTTGCTCGCGCTGCCGCCTCCAGCCTTTGAATGCTTGCTCGCGCTGCTGCCTCTTCGAATCCTTGCTCGCGCTGCCGCCTCCAGCCTTTGAATGCTTGCTCGCGCTGCCGCCTCTTCGAATCCTTGCTCACGCTGCTGCCTCTTCGAATCCTTGCTCACGCTGCCGCCTCTTCGAATCCTTGCTCATGCTGCTGCCTCTTCGAATCCTTGCTCACGCTGCTGCCTCTTCGAATCCTTGCTCACGCTGCCACGCCACCAGCTTCTCTCGTTCCACAACCGCCCTCAACAAGCAGGTAAACAACAAATAATCTCCACTAATCTCCACAGATAAGCATATACTGCGTACCTCACAGCAATTATGCCCTATACTGCCGGTGGGTCGTTTGTCAATTTACGAGCGGAGAAAGAACAAGAGAAGAAAAAAAAAATAACAGAGTGGGCAATTCTCAGTTTTCTATTAACGTAGTTTATTCCATATATAACGCCCCATGGCGATGTCAAGAGCTGCCTCAGGAAAGAGCAACAACCAACTGCCTCTCACCTAGCAAATTGCATCACACGAAGGCTCTATGAAAAGTGTTCAGAACGCTTGTGCCTGTGTCATTTTGAATCTCTCCCGCAGGACAACTGTCAAATCTTCACTCCTTACCCTCCACTGGCTGCTGATTAGTCAAATGTGCTTTCAAGGCTCTCTGCTTGACCTTTAAAACTATGGCCGGCGTTGGCCCTGTATACCTTTTAAGGAAGATCTGGGCATACTCTTCAGTAAGCGCTCTTCACTCAGCTGGAGCTAGAAATGTGCAGGTCCCTAATCACAGGAAAAAGAGCGCCCTCCCCTTCGGAAGCGCCTATCACACTGCCAAGCTATGAACGTCTTGACCTTCAGATGGATTTCTGATCATTCTTTCTTCAGAAAGTCCCTCAAAACATGGTTGAAATGTGCCTTTCCAACCAAATTAATTAGCGTTAGCGCCAGGACACCACTTTATTGGGGTAGGAGCACGCTTTATAAATGCTATTCATTCATTAATTCGTTCAGGAGTACTACATTTGAATTGTCTATTTTTTTTAAATTAAAGAAAAACCAATAAAATATCGCACATTTAGCCTTTCACTAGGGTGTACATTTAAAAACACATTGGTAAAAATGTGTTTTAAGTACTCTGGAATCCCACCTATGGAAGGTACTATTGAAAATGTTGAGCGCAAAGGGACAAAGTATTTCTGATGAATACTCCATCTTCCTGGAGACTCATCATCTCTAGAAGTGTTCCCAGACACCACTATAGAGTGGCAAAAGAAATGTCAAAATCCTAAATAGTAACCAGAGAACCCTGCCTGTGGAGGATAGTAACCAGAGAACCCTGCCTGCGGAGGATAGTGACCCGAGAACTCCTGCCTGCAGAGGGATAGTAACTCGAGAACCTTACCTGTGGAGGACAGTAACCTATGGACCCTGCCTGCAAAGGACAGTAAGGATAAGTTACTTACCTGTAATCCTAGTTCTCTTCCAGGGGTATCCTCATCAAAGTCATAAGCACTGAATATTCCCGCCCACGTGCGGGGACCCCGGAAATATAAAAATTATATATGGAAATCACATATATACAGCTCTACATATATGCATATACATATATCATTTTTTCTCATACCAATGCAGCTCTCAATAGGAGGCTAAACAATGTAATTACACACATAAAAAACTACATTTGCCAATATATAAAAACACCAGAGGACAATTAGTACTTGAACTCTGTTT
This sequence comes from Calotriton arnoldi, assembly GCA_963921515.1. Lineage (NCBI taxonomy): Eukaryota > Metazoa > Chordata > Amphibia > Caudata > Salamandridae > Calotriton > Calotriton arnoldi. Next base: position 2,025,169 of record CAWUFW010002789.1, on the reverse strand, counting down.
TTTAATGAGCAAAATACTCATAAAGAGTAAAAACTGCAAAATAAGTAGACATTGTTAGCCTACAGGCTGCATTGTAAACCAATAGCATAGAAAATGAAAACATTTTCAACAAAAACTGGCACCGTGCCTTTAAGGCAGCCATGACCCCTAGCTTCCCATCATGCCTCAGGGGTGACAGTTAGGTCAGTTGTTCTTTGCATAACCCTGAAGGTCAGGGCACAAAGATATCCTTTAACACTTTAGAAATCCCTCATTTACCTGGGGAGGCGGGTGGGTTGCTTATGACTTTGATGAGGATACCCCTGGAAGAGAACTAGGATTACAGGTAAGTAACTTATCCTTCTCTTCCAGGGGATCCTCATCAATAGTCATAAGCACTGAATAGAATAGCAAGCCCATCAACCACCTGCAGGTAAATGAGAGTAAAGTGACCCAACAAAAAAAACATAACAGCCGAAATCAGCTGTTGAACAGATTCCTCAAGGAGGCCTGGCCTACTTGGGTGTCTGCTCTGGTGTCTGATTCCAGACAGTAGTGCCTCGTAAATGTATGGACGGACTTCCAAGTTGCCGCCTTACAGATTTCAGACATGGGCACATTCTGAAGAAAAGCAGTAGTAGCTGCCTTTCCTCTAGTAGAATGCGCTCTGGGAGTAAACCCCAGGAGCTTCTGCGCTAATTGATAAGCAAGCTTGATACATGAAACTATCCATCTGGAGATGGAGCGCTTTGAAGCTGCGAACCCAGATCTGATCGACCCATAGTTAACAAATAATTGATCAGATTTTCTTATAGATTTGGACCGATCCAGATAGAATTTTAAAACCCTTTTGAGGTCCAGAGAATGCAAAGCCCTCTCAGCTGGAGGTGGGTAGAGAGATGGTCTGATTCACATGAAAATCCGACACCACCTTTGGAAGGAAAGAGGGGTGCGTCCTCAACACAACCCTGTTAAGATGGAAGACTGTATAGGGTTCTTTAGAGCAGAGAGCCTGTATTTCACTCACTCTGCGAGCTGACGTGATCGCTACCAAGAAAGCCGCCTTCCAAGAAAGATGCTGCAAGGTTGCTTTGTGTATGGGTTCAAAAGGCGGACCCATCAATTTTGATAGCACCAGGTTAAGCTCCCAGGTTGGTGAAGGAGGCCGTACCGGAGGATAGACCTTCTTTAAACCCTGCAAAAAATCCTTAACAGCCTGTAATTGAAAGAAGGAGGGTTGAGAAGCTGAACGCCTATATGCAGTTATAGCTGCTAAATGCACCTTAATGGAAGAAAACTTCAAACCTGCTTTCGCCAGATAAAGTAGGTAAGGAAGGATGACCTCTTCCTGACCTTTGATTGGGTTACAATTGTTCTGCATACACCACATGTAAAACCGTTTCCACTTGCATGCATACGAATGCCTCGTGGACGGTCTTCTTGCTTCCTTCAAGATGGACATGCAGTCCTGCGGTAGTCCTAAGTGGCCATACTGGAGGACCTCAGGAGCCATGCTGCCAAGTTCAGTGAGGGAAGGTTGGGATGATGAATCCTCCCGTTCATCTTGGACAGCAGGTCCGGTCTGCACGGCAGCCTCTTGTGAGGACACTCTGATAGGTGCAGAAGGTCCGGGTACCACCATTGTCTCGGCCAGTCCGGGGCAATTAGTATCATCCTCGTGCACGAATGGGACAGCTTGGTCACCACCTTCGGGATCAGCGGAAGGGGTGGAAAGGCGTACACAAATGCCCCTGACCAGTCTATCAAAAGGGCATTCCCTTTCGATCCTGGTCGGTAGAACCGTGAGGCGAAGTCTCGGCATTTGGTATTTTCGTCGTCCGCGAAGAGGTCGATGGTGGGACGACCCCATGTCTGGAAGATGTCTTCGACGACCTCGTCGTTGAGTACCCAGTCTTCTCTGTCTTCGAAGTGACGGCTGAGTGCATCCGCTCTCACGTTCTGTTCTCCTGGCAGGTGGACTGCTGTGACTGCCAGATTCCGAGCCAGGAGCCAATGCCAGAGTGCTTGAGCTTCCAGGGAAAGTGTGCGTGAGCGAGTTCCCCCTGTTTGTTCAGGTAGTACATGGTGGTGGTGTTGTCCGTCTGTACTAACACTGAGGTTGCCTGAATCGAGGGGAGGAAAGCTTTGAGGGCTAGGTGAACTGCTCTCAGCTCTAGCATGTTGATGTGATAGGATCGCTCTTTTGGAGACCACAGTCCTTGAGTCTGGAGAGAACCCATGTGGGCTCCCCAACCCTGCAGTGAGGCGTCCGTGATCAGTGTCTGAGCAGGCGGAGGTTGATGGAAAGGAACTCCGACTTGCATATTTTGTTTTCTCATCCACCAAGGTATGGAAGCTCGAGGCGCGTTTGATGGACTTATTTTTTCGTCCCAACGAGCGGTCTGCTGGTCCCACTTGTCCTCCAGATCCTGCTGAAGAGGACGCATTCGTAGTCTGGCATTGGGAACCAGGAAGATGCAGGATGCCATCGACCCTAGCAGGGAGGCAATCCGACGCACAGGCAGTTTTCTGTTGCGCAGAACCAGCTGGCATTTCTGTATGAGGGAACACTGTCTCTCCTCCGAAGGAAACACTTTTCCTACCGTGGAGTCTAGCAGAGCTCCTAAGAAATGTATTTTCTGTGTTGGCTGTGAAGTTGATTTGACGAAATTCACATGTAGGCCCAGTCGGTGACACAGCTCGAGACAGCTCAAGAAATGACTCCTCACACTGTCTGTGGAAGGACCTTTCAACAGCCAGTCGTCCAAGTACGGGTATATGAAGACACCCCTGCGGCGCAGTGCGGCTGCCACCACCGCCATGCACTTCGTGAACACTCTGGGGGCTGACTTCAACCCGAAGGGTAGAACCTTGAACTGGTAATGAGCGGATCCCACTAGGAATCGCAGGTACTGTCTGTGATACTGTTTGATCGGGACGTGAAAGTATGCATCTTGCAGATCCAGCGAACACATCCAATCCCCCTGCCTGAGATGTGGATATATTTGATGGAGAGCCAACATGCGAAACTTTTCCTTTTTGATGGATAGGTTGAGTGACCGCAAGTCCAGAATGGGTCTGTACTCTGCTTTTTGGCCTTTTTTCTTTACCAAAAAATATTTTGAGTAAACCCCTTTCCCTCTTTGAGATACTGGCACCCTCTCGATGGCTGACTTTCTGAGAAGGGTGGCAACCTCTTTCTGCAAGAGTTTTAACTGGTGACACGACGGAGGAACTGGAGGGATTGATGGTGGGAGATGTTGAAAACGTAGAGAGTACCCATTCTGCAACGTGGCTAGCACCCACCGATCCTTTGTGATAGCTCGCCACTCTTCGAGATGATTTGCGATACTTCCCCCACTGGAGTGGTGAACGGCGACAGGGGAAGTGAGTGCTCATTGTTTTGACTGCGTCTTGGCGGAATTGTTGCCTTGATGCTGGTTTCTTCCTCCTCTGGAGGAGCGTCTGCCCCGATACTGCGTTTTTTGCTGGCCTTGCTGATCCTGATTTTTCTGCCAATGAGGGGTTTGAACCCTCTGTTGGGAGGATCGTCTATTGTAAGGACGGAATCTCTTACGGAATTCCTTTCTTTTCTCCAGGCCCACCGCTTTAAGCGTGTCCAGTTCCGTTTTCATCCGTGTCATCTCTTCATCCGTGTGAGTCCCGAACAAAGAGGAACCAGAGAACGGAAGATTGAGGATGCGTGACTGCGCTTCTGGCTTGAGTGCTGTAAGACGTAGCAATGATGTTCTCCTTGCGCATACCCCATGAGCATAAGCATGTGCCGAAAGGGTAGCTCCATCCGCCGCAGCACTGATGACCTGGTTAGACACCTGACTGCCCTCTGTTAAGATTTCTTCAAAATCTTTACGGTCTTCCTGCGGCAACTTTTCAGTGAATCTCTGTAGAGAGTCCCACAGAGATCTGTCGTAGCGGCCCAGGAGTGCCGCTGCATTGGAGACCTTCAACATGGAGGCCGAAGTGCCACAAACCTTCTTTCCCCAGGAATCCTGCATCTTGCTCTCCTCGTCTGGTGGGACAGTGGAGGAGGATGCCACCGCATGGGTCTTCTTTGCCGCAGCAATTACGACTGAATCCGGAGGAGGATCAGTCCTGAGGAAGAGCGGGTCGTCCTCTGGTGAACGGTACTTTTTAAGATCCTCGCTGGAGCGGTCTTAACACTCGCTGGCGTGAGAAAGATATCCATCACTGGCTCTATGATGCCTGGTACCAAGGGAAGCAAAGGTTTAGCTGCTGCTCTTTGGTGTAGAGTCTCAAAAATCACAGAGGACTTGCTTTGACGAGTTGGCATAGGGATACCCAGCTTTACAGCTCCTCTGCCAAGAATGTCCTGAAAAGTGTAGATGTCGTCCACCGGAGAGACCTCGACGGTGGACTGTTCGTCAAAGTAGGCGAATAGTCTCTATGGGATGTATGAGTGGAAGAAGAGGACGGAGTAGGCGATCTGTGTGCTCTCCTCCTGCTTGTTGATCTAGACCTCCTCCTGTGTGAGTGCACAGGGGTGCGGCTGCGAGCTCTTGTTCTTGAAGGAGATCGCTCTTTATTCTGAATTAAACGAGCCAACGGGGATCTGTTCTGAGGGCTCGAGTAATTCCTGTTCGTAGCCCAGTGATGTAGAGGCCTGTGCCATCGTGGCGATAAATGGATGGAAGGCGATCTGCGTCTTTCCTTAGGAGACTGAGCAGGAGGCGTGAAGCTCAGCTCTTCATGCCTTGTTGGGGAATCTTGGTGACCCCCTGACACTGGACTGCTAGACGTCGAGATAACCACCTCCGGGGATCTGGACGTTGACCCTCAGTGAGAGTTGGGCGAACCTGAAGGTGACGAAGACAGGCTCACTGGAGGTGAGGCGTCTCCAGAAGGGCGCTTTGACGTTGATCTGGAGCGTCTATGCGTCGACTGCCCTCTCAACGGAGACGTATGTCTCGACGTTGACTTTCTCCTCTTAGAAAGTGGACTTCTCGACGACGAACGTCTCTCCAACACTGGTGCAGTGTCATGCTTCGACATTCCCTGCACCCTCTCAGGAGATTGCTGTCTCGACGTCGACCGGCGTTGGACTGCCGGCGACGGAGGTCTTGGTCTCGACGCCGAAGATCCACTCGGCGTAGTCATCCGTCTCGACGGCGTGGAATGATGGATCGACATTGGAGTCTGCTTCGACGCCGAAGGAGGTGTCCTGTGTCTTGACGCCGAAGATCGTTGCCTTGATCCCGGCGGAGATCTGTGCCTCGACGTCGATCGCCGATGAGGAGGCGACGACGGAGAGATGCGCCTCGACGTCGATCGCCGCTGATGAGACGGAGAGATGTGCTTCGACGTCGATCGCCGTTGATGAGGCGACGACGGAGCGCTGTGCCTCGACGTCGATCGCGCCTGCGACGACGGAGCGGTCTGCCTCGACGTCAATCGCGCCTGCGACGACGGAGCGGTCTGCCTCGATGTCGAACGCCCACCCGGCGCCGACGGAGACCTGTCTCTCGACGTTGAGCGCCGCCTGGTTGACGTCAACGGAGGACCTGTTACCTTCGACGACGAAGATTTCGTAGTCGAATGATGATGCGCCGGCATCACCGAAGTCTTCAACGCCGATTTCTTCGTCGCCGATTTCTTCGACGTCGATACCGACGCCGACGGAGAACAGGTCGGAACTTTTCCTCTCGACGTCGACCGAGTTCTCCTCTTCTTCTGCCTCACAGGAGACCTACCTCTTTCAGAGAGGCCATAGAGACGGATCCTGTCCCTCTCCTTGATAGTCCTTCTTGATAACTTCTTACAATGCTGGCAGTTGTCAGAAGAGTGGGACTCGGGAGGCAGAGAATACACACAGGATGTGTATCTGTTCTGGCCTTCTTCTTGCCACAGGACGGGCAAGGATCGAATAAAGAAGGCATTTTATCCAAAAATAAACCTTTTCTGTAACACAAAAAAGGTGTTACTTGCACTCTAGGACCAAAAGACGTCGAGTGAAAGTAGAAAAAAACTAGATTTATACAGATATTTTTTGACAGAAAGTCAAAAAAACAAGAGCTGAAAATCCAGGGTCCTGACTGAAGGAGCCGGAAAGAACAACTGACCTAACTGTCACCCCTGAGGCATGATGGGAAGCTAGGGGTCATGGCTGCCTTAAAGGCACGGTGCCAGTTTTTGTTGAAAATGTTTTCATTTTCTATGCTATTGGTTTACAATGCAGCCTGTAGGCTAACAATGTCTACTTATTTTGCAGTTTTTACTCTTTATGAGTATTTTGCTCATTAAAAAACAGAGTTCAAGTACTAATTGTCCTCTGGTGTTTTTATATATTGGCAAATGTAGTTTTTTATGTGTGTAATTACATTGTTTAGCCTCCTATTGAGAGCTGCATTGGTATGAGAAAAAAATGATATATGTATATGCATATATGTAGAGCTGTATATATGTGATTTCCATATATAATTTTTATATTTCCGGGGTCCCCGCACGTGGGCGGGAATATTCAGTGCTTATGACTATTGATGAGGATCCCCTGGAAGAGAACCTACGAACCCTGCCTGCGAAGGACAGTAACCCAACAACCCTGCCTGTGGACGGATAGTAACCTAGAACCCTGCCTGCCGAGGATAGTATCCGGAGAACTTTGCCTGTCGAGGATAGTATCCGGAGAACCTTGCTGGCAGAGGATAGTAACCCGAGAACCCTTGTTTCCCGAGGATAGTATCCGGACACCCTTGCCTGAGGAGGATAGTAACCGGAGGACCCTGACTGTGGAGGATAGTAACCAGAGGACCCTGCCTGTGAAGGATAGTAACCAGAGGACCCTGCCTGTAGAGGATAGTAACCAGAGTACCCGGCCTGTGGAGGATAGTAACCTGAGAACCCTTGCTTCCAGAGGATAGTATCTGAGAACCCCGCCTGCGAAGGATAGCAACCTGAAAAACCTGCCTGCTGAGGATAGCAACCTGAGAAACCTGCCTGTGGAGGATAGTAACCGGAGAACCCTTCCTTCCGGAGGATAGTATCCGAACACCCTTGACTTCGGAGGATAGTATCCTGAGAACCCTGCCTGTGGAGGATAGTAACCAGAGGGCCCTGCCTGTGGATGATAGTAACCCGAGTACCCTGTACGTGGAAGACAGTAACCTGAGAACCCTTGCTTCCAGAGGATAGTATCCTGAGAACCCCTCCTGTGGAGGATAGTAACCTGAGAACCCTTTGCTTCCAGAGGATAGTATCCGGACACCCTTGCCTTCAGAGGATAGTATCCTGAGAACCCTGCCTGTGGATGATAGTAACCTGAGTACCCCGTCTGTGGAGGACAGTAACCTGAGAACCCTTGCTTCAAGAGGATAGTATCCTGAGAACCCCGCCTGCAGAGGATCGTAACCAGAGAACCCTTGCTTTCGGAGGACAGTATCCGGACACCCTTGCCTTCAGAGGATAGTATCCTGAGAACCCTGCCTCCGGAGGATACCAACCCGAGACCCTGCCTGTGGAGGATAGTAACCTCAGACTTCGGTCTGTGGAGGATTGCACAGTGGGCTCGTGTTAGGGCTGCGGTTCAACTGACTTCAATGATGGTGCATTCAACTAAGTCCTTGCAGCAGAAGGTTAGAAATCCAACCCTGTGGCGCCTTGGGGGCATCCCAGATTTCTTACCAGTGGCAGTCCAATACAGCCCCAAATGCACAGTTCCAAAATCCCGAAGCATGGACAGATAAATACTTGCAGCACTAAAACACTTGCAGACTGAAATACAGACACGTACCGATTCGGATACAAACATACACATTTGTTTTGCTAATAACTTTGGTGGGAACCTTCCAAAAAACGATCCCCTACCTCAACTCTTTCCTGTAAAGTTTCACGGTGATTTGTCAAGCAGGGGCCAAAAAAAAGGGTGAGGGGCCCAAATCATAGTTTTCCTGTGTTAATTACCAAAGGAAGTTTTGGGAATTCACAAAAAAACAGCTAAACAGAATTACACCAAATTTGGCAGAAAGTTAGATCTTTAATCAGAAAGCGTGTTTTTCATATAGTGTGAATCCGGTCTCATAAATTCCTACAGAACACTAGTTCATCATCTAATTCTCACCTTATTGGGTTAGAAAAATACTGATTTTTCTTTGTTAGACCCTCGCCCACTCTAGAGAGTGGCATGCTTCATCATCAGGTCTCCTCCAGGTCCCTAAAAACCAGGATGGGCTCAAACATATTTCAGAGAGCAATTTAGATATTTCTTGGGCCGGGGTCTATTATAAAAATACCACATGCAGCCAAGGTATCCCTTTAATCGCAGCTTATTTGGGTATGGTTAAAAAACATTGTATGTAGGGGGTAAGGCTGCAATTGTCCCATTACCCTAATGGCCTTATTGACATGTTTCGGCCCCAAGTGAAATGGTCTCTGCCCTGGGATTTATCAAAAACATAAGCACTACATGGAACACTAACATGCATGCACAATGAGATATTACTCGCTCCCACTTGCTGCATTGAGTCTTGATCACTGACTCAGGAATCCTCTACTGCTACCTGAAATATGGTTGAGCCCATCCTGGTTTTTAAGGACCAGAATGAGACCTAATAATGAAGCATGCCACTACTAGAGTGGGTGAGGGTCTAACATAGAAAAAACAATCTTTTACTTAGCCAGTAAATTGAGAATTAGATGACAAACTAGTGTTCTGTAAGAACTTACAAACTAGGAATGGGATACTTTTGTTAGTTGAACTAGGGAGATTGTATCCGCCCCCTCCTTTCTTTAAGGTCTCTCCTTCCCTTTCCCATATCAGGGTCTAGCGTTACCCTGTTCCAGGTTGTGTTGAGAAGAAGAAAGTTAACAGACACTGGTGGCAAGTGAGAGAGCATGAAAGTGAGATGAACATTTCTCCTAGTTATTTTGCTTTCAAAGCTCTGTGCCTTAAACCATGCCTTACTTCAAGACAAGAATGAAAGTTCTGACCCAAAGGGAAAGTTTTTGAAGTCAATGAAATGTGTCAATTAAATCTACTCTACCTCAAATGGATGTGTCACTTAGCTTGCCTACACTGACCTTCCCTGTCTGTGATGTCAAATTGGGAACACGATAATGCAACAAAGCAGTTGATCAAGTTGTGAAAGTGGTTCCATAGCAGACGTTCCTGAAATAAACTGTGAGTGGCCTTAAGAGCACGCCATACACCATATATGGGAAATCAACAACTGATTCTGGCTGTTTGTGCTCGGGCAAGCCTTGGAAGTACATCCTACAAAGATGCAGCTAGATATCGGTAAAGGAGTGGCAATACAGGGGAAAGCGTCCCTGCCCTAGTGTCTCAGAAATACCAACCTCATCAGACTTGAGAGAGAGCTCGCTTGAATCAGCAGCCTCGTAGTCATACAAGACGCGAGCTTTGCGAGTCCCGCTAGCAGGAGGCCTCACGTCACTCGGGGACAGGCTCCCTTCGACAACTGTGCCAGAGGCCGCAGGAATGGTGCTTGTGCCTGGGGATGTGCTGAGAGGAGAGGATGTGGAGTCTGAATTCACCACCAGCGTGGCAGGAAATCTAGTATAAGAAAGAAAAAGGTCAATGATTCAGGTCTTGGAACTTACTAATCAGTGAGTCAACAATAAGGGGATGAGGGGTTGCGGAGAGGGCAACACAGAGGAGTTGGAGGTCAACACAACATGGTCAGAAAGTAGTACACCAAACCCAAAAGCGTGCACAACCCATGCTTCTGAAACTAGTCACATAAAGGACAGGAATATCACAAGCCTGATTTATCCCCAGATTAGTTGGCGCATGGTCAGGGCAAGCTTCACTAAAGTCTCTAGCAATGTCACACTGCACCATGACTCACAGGAAATGGGTTGTTTAGACATTGGTCATTTCTTCCTTGATGAACTTCTTGAGAAGGTTAAGAAGGACAGTTAATTTATATATTCCAGGCTGAGTTCTACTGCTTTTTTTATAACTGGATTTAGCTTTTTGGCTTTGATGATTATTTTTTGTGCAATTAATGGTTTTCTTACCACGGGCATCTGGGAGTAGTCCATAAGTCCTAATTATTGGGACTCCCCAGATGTCCTACAGTTCAGGTGCTGAGATCAAAGAAGGTTACTCATTTTTTTAAATTGCAAAGTTTCTTGAAGTGGGAAGCCTTATCCAACCACATAGGTCAGCAGCACAGAAAAACAACTGATACTAGTTTCATTTCCGAAGGAACCTTTTCAAGTCTTATTTGTACTAAGGCATGGATGAAACTGAAGAAGTATATTGATCAAGAATGTGCACGAGGAGGAGAAATGGAATCACCTCTGTGATTAAAAGATGGATGTCTTTAAAATAGTGTTGGCGATGGAGACACTCATGTTCCGAATATAGCAGTGGTCAACAACAGCTGGCGTTAACCTGGTCATCTGTCCACTGAATTAGACAATTGGAGCCATCATTCTGCGAAGTCCAAATAATGAGGACTTATAGGTGACTCCATCAGTTAATCTGCGAAGCCAAATCAACGCTACTAACAGAAATGATATATGAGTTTGATTAATAGCTTGGCAGACGAACACGGTCACAAATGTGATGGATATCCTATTGCCAATATTACAAGTTTTAGACATGGGGTTTCTGGTTGCTTAGGGTATGCACCCCAGACAGGCAGAACCCACCACTAGTCAGGGCAAGTCAGATACACAACCTAGATTAACCTGTGCTCACTCTCTGGTAGCTTGGCACAGAGCAGTCAGGCTTAGGAGGCAATGTGTAAACTATTTGTGCAATCCCTAAATTAAAGTAACAGTGAAAACACCACAAAAATCACTCCACACCAATGTGTATATATATATATATATATATATATATATATATATATATATATATATATATATATATATATATATAAAAAAAAGATAATTTTATCTTATTAAAGTGTGACCAAAATGATTGAAGACTGGTCGATGGTAAATCACTTCTAGAGTCATAGGCAAGTGATTAGTTCTTCGGTATTCAGGATAGCAGTGCTAGTATGAAGAAAGGCGTCCCTGATGAGTAACCGATTGTCTGAGCATACAACAACGTGTCCCAATAATAACAGTGCTGAACCACCCAAAGAATCTGGGCTCTCCCTTTAAGGGAGTTACGGTAGTTCTAACAGCCGGGGCACTTCCACTGATGTAGCAGAGGTTCAGCACAAAGTATTGAGTTACGGTATGGGGTGACGCGGGTGCCCCCGAACTAGTGGTAGGTTCCAAAAGATGTCAGTAATTACTTCTTTAATAACATTTCCTCGATAGTGCCTTTTATGTTGGGCTCTTTTTAGAGCCATTACAGTACCCACACGTCTCCCCAGAGGCTGGCTCAGCCTCAGAAGTGCTGCATGCAGTAAGCGGGCCCCCAACTGTCTGTGGGAGTCAGGAATGACCTGCACGGGCCCCGGTGGACACAGCACTTGGCAGGGGAAACGCAGGTGCAGGAGGTGCTGGGGCACTGCGGTATACTACCTGTGAGGCAGCCCCTCGGCCTTGGGGACTCGGGGTGCGTCCAGCACTTTACAGGGTCCAGAGAGAGCCCTGTATACCATGTAGAAGGGGAGGAAACCTCCCCGCTGCTGGCACGGCACAAGCAGAAAGATGGTACCGCGATCGCAGCCCTCCGGCGTGCTGGGGCTGTTCGGGCAGTTATACAAGGGCGCAGTCCAACGGTGCTGAGACAGAGGAAGCACCGTGCCCAGTCCTTGGGAGGCACAGACCGGCGTGTGCCTGCAGCTGGAAATAGAACAGTCAGTGTTGGAGGTCTTTGATGTCCCGGGGACCTCTAGAGAACAGGGGCAAGCCAGCAAGCCCTTGGAGTGTCCATGGGGGTGCGTAGAGGATATAGAGGAGAGTCTTGAGTTTTCCCCTCAGTGCAGAATGGCAGTCTCCCTCCTGGCAGCACAGCAATCAGCAGGCCAACACAACAAAGCAAGTGACAAAGTGGCAGTCCCTCCTGGCAGCGTAGCTCCTCTTAGTTGCAGAGTCTCCTCAGGACTCCAGAGTGAACCAGTTTGGGGGGTGTCAGAGGTCCAATACTTATACCAAAATATGTCTTTGAAATGGGGGGAGACAACAAAAGAGGCCTTTCAACCTCACAGGGTCCCTGCCCTTCCTTAAATGGCTCCAGACGCATTACAGGGGAGTGTGCAGCTCTTTGTGTTGGGACAGTCACAGCCCTATTCAGGTGCAGGTGTCAGTCCCTCCCTCGTGGTCTACCGCAAGAAGGCCCATCAGCCTGGTGATAGGGCATCAGGATGCAAATGTCACACCCCAGCTCCCTTTGTGTGACTAGAGGAAATACACAAATCCCAGCTGTCACCCTAACCCAGACGTGTATTCAGAGACAGGCAGAGGCACAAGATGATTAAAGTAAGAAAATGGCAACTTTCATTTTCAGACCTGCAATTTGAAAACCAAGAGATGTGTTTTGAAATTGAGAGTCCACAGACACCAAACTCCAATTTTTATCAGCTCCCAATGAAAAATGACACTTAAAAGATGTAATAAGTAAGGGGAAGGGCGACAGGCACTCTGCCTTGTTGGGGAGTGGGTAGTTTAATCCACTGGCAGGGGGGGCAGGGAGGGGGGAGTTGGGGGATCAGGGTGAGGGTGTAATGTTTTTTGTGTGTTTTCGAATCACGAAGGATGGAAAGTTATATTCAGTCATAGGTATTCTTACTACAAACGCAGGAACTGTAGTCATGTTGGTTTTTAAGAAGTATATGCCCAACCGTCCATTAATGTCTATAAATTTGAAAGCAATGTTGAAAGATGAAGTTGTTGCCACTCATGATATGCCCCACAGATCCTATGTTTTCTGCTTACAAGAACCATGGCTGGGACTATGGTAGAAACGTCACTCTCCGTTATGACCTGGAACGTAAACGGGATGAGGGATAAAATAAAACGAGGCACTGTACTACAATAGCTCAAGAGGCACGCCCCGATCTAGTTTTGATGCAGGAGACGCACCTAGTAGGAAATAAGTGTAAGGCACTCACGCGATGGGGATATAAACTACTGGTTCACGCGGGGTACACCTCGGATCAAGGGGCACGGGTATCCTAGTTAGAAAAAGCCTTGCACTCACCCCAACACGTACGTGGGCAGACCCCCAGGGGAGGTATGCAGTTTTAGAGGCAAACTGGGAAGGGTAAGTGCTTAATGTAGTTTCGGTGTACCTTACACCGGCGTTAGGTAAGGAGGCGCTTATAGACCTGGGGAAAGTCCTAGTAGATCTCCCTATAGGCACCCTCATTCTGGGGGGGGACTTCAATATGACCATGGATGACCAAAAAGACAGACACTCACAGCATCCCCGAACACGCCCCAGTACCCAAATGGAAGAGTTCACGAAGGCCATGGGCTTAACAGACATATGGAGCTCTCTACAACCAGACATGACCTATTATACTTACTATTCTAATGCACACAAGAGCATGTCCCAAATAGATTATTTTCTGACACACTTAGCGGATATCGGAAATTTTTGTAATCCGCGTGGTCTACCGCGGGGCATCTCGGACCATTCCCCGGTATGGGTTGAGCTGACATACTATACTCGGCGCCATCATAACACCTTAGTTCTGAATCCTTGGTTGCTCAAAATTCCGGATAGAAGGGAAAATTTGCTTGCTCAGACCGACAATTATTTCAAAGAGAATGTCGGCTCGGTGGACTCAGCACAGATATTGTGGGAGGCCTTCAAGGAGGTGCTGAAGGGGCAGGCACAAGCGCTCAAAGTGGGTTATAATAAAAAACAACAATTGCAAGTACTACAGTTAGAGAGTGAACTTAGGCAGCTGGAAACGGAATGTGCTAGGTCGCCGAGCGAAGCTATCACGCACCAATTCATTGTCAAGCAATTAGAATATAGAGCCTTGGCTGGGGAGCAGATGAGGGCCAGAGTACTGCGAACACAACACAAGCTGTACGAAATGGGGGACAGGGCAGGGAAAATGCTAGCCTGGTTGGAGAAAAGGGAGCAGGGAGAGCGATGGGTACCTAGACTAACCCTAGAGGACACAACGCAGACTTCAGACCCACAAGAAATTGCAGAAGCTTTTGCAGACCACCTAGAGAAGGTTTATACCTCCTCGACAACATACACGGCGGAGGACTCCCGCCAGCTGCTGGCAGATATGCATCTGCCCACCTTGTCAGCAGCAGATAGGGATGCAATGGAAGGGGACCTTACAGATGATGAAATCCAACAGGCAATTGGTAGTGTTCAGTCAGGGAAGGCAATGGGACCTAATGGGGTCCCTATTGAATTTCTGAAAACGGTGGCCTTACACGTTGCGCCCCACTTAAAAGATATGTACAATGAAAGCTTCGAAAAAGCAATCCTGCCCGAAGACCAACGTCTGGCTTCTATTGTCATTCGGAAGCCAGGGAAACCCGCCGAGAGTTGCTGTTCTTATAGGCCGATCTCGTTAATGAACGTAGAAGCAAAAATCCTGGCAAAACTCCTGGCCTCTCGCTTGATTTCTATACTCCCATCTTTGGTCCACCCCGACCAATCGGGCTTTGTGCCAGGGAGGAACACGGCACTGAATATCCGCCACCTTCATAATGTTTTGGGGCGACAGAAGTATATAGCAGAAGACGCAGTAGTGTTGCCCCTGGATGCTGCAATGGCATTTGATTCTATAGAATGGCCATATCTCTTTGAAGTGCTAAGACACCTGGGGTTCGGCCCAAATTTTTGGGTTGGATAAGACTGCTTTATACCGAACTGAGGGGCCAAGTCAGGGTCAACAACCGCACGTTCAGAACTTTTACGTTAGGAAGACGCACCAGACAGGGTTGCCCCCTCTCCCCCCTGATTTTCTCTTTAATGATGGAACCACTGGCACATTGGGTAAGAGGTGACATATTGCTTAGAGGGCTGAAATGGACGGACAGCCATGAAGACAGGATATCGTTATATGCGGACGATATCCTGTTATATCTAGCGTCCCCCAATAAATCAGTGCATAGAATTTCTAAATATTTTTACGAATTTTGGCAAATACTCCAGCTATTCCATCAACTGGGCCAAGTCGGTACTTTTTGTCCTTCGGGGTCCAGTTCCTCGACTTCCCCTGGGTTGCGAGGTGGAGATAGCCCGTAACGGATTCCGCTACCTTGGGGTTTTTATAACCCCAGACCCCCAGCTCTTCCATGACAAAAACCTAGCTGTTCCCTTGGACAGGCTACGCAGTGATGTTAAACATTGGAGATCCCTGCCCCTTTCTTTGTTGGGTTTGGCTGCCCTATTTAAGATGTTGGCTCTCCCACGTTTCTTATACATCCTTCAAAACTGCCCCTGCAGGGTTCCCGATTCCTACTTCAGGAGTGTGGAGAGTGAAATCAGGACGTTACTGTGGAATGGTGGAGCGCCTCTTATAGCGCTAAATAAACTAACCAAGGGGTGGTACGATGGAGGGATTGCCCTCCCCGATATACGACTTTATTATTGGGCCTCGCAGCTGGTGGTAGTCAATCACTGGATGTATCGCTCTCCGATAGACCCTGCATACATGCTAGATAGATATCAGATGGGTAGGGAGGGTTGCCTGGGAGCTTTATATACGAAAGCCAAGAAAGGGCGATACCTGGGCCCGACGGCTCACACGGTGGAGATTTGGCGATTGGCGACTAGACGTCTTGGCTGGACAGACGTGCTGACCCAAACCACGCCATTGTGGTCTACTCAAAGGCTAGGACTCGTGTCATCAACCAGGATTTGATAAATGGGACACAATTGGAATATCCACTATAAGTCATCTAGTAAAAAAGGGCAAAATCCTCACGTTTGAGGAGCTACAGGAGAAGTATGAACTAGTCCAAGGGGAGGTTTTTCGCTATCTGCAGGTCCGTCATGCACTTACAACAGCACTCCCAAACTTAAGAAACATACCGGAATCATCCCCTTTAGAAGACAGATTGCTTTCTGAACCGATTTTAAACAAAGCTATATCTTTAACGTACCGCTAACTATGTAATAACCTGCCGGACCCGTTCCACACTCTCCGAAACAGGTGGCAGGAGGACATAGGGCACATCGAAGATGATGATTGGCAAACAGCGCTCATGTCCCCAAGAGAGGCGGCTATCACTTTGCGCCTCCGTCTGATCCAGTTAAAAATCCTACACAGGACATATCTTACTGGGGTGACTCTAGCGAAGATGGGTGCCAGGCAGGATACACGACGTCTACGCGGTTGTCACCAAGAGGCAACCTTTTACCCTACGGGACTGTCCACTAGTAAGACCCATGTGGGAACGAGCGACCAAACATATGCAGGATGCACTAGGGAAAAAGATAACCCTTACACCGCCGCTGGGGCTCCTTAACATCTGGCAGGCCACTGACCTAACGGAAGTGAAACAGCAACTGGTCACACTGGGGTGTACCTTGGTGAAGCGGGCAATAGCAATGAAGTGGGGAGTCGCAGAGGGGCCATCGATAGGAACCTGGGCACGCGACTTAGATAAGTGTATGATTGCAGAAAAAGAAGTGTTCAAATCTAGAGGGTGTCCCAAGAAGTGGGATCAAAAATGGAGCAGATGGAATGCATACCGAGGAGAATTGTGTGTCTCCCTGACTAAGGAAATGGAAATGTCAAGACACAGTGCGTATTCTCTTGAAACGAATGACTGAATACATATATCATGTCCTGTATTTGTGTACCTGATGTAACAAGGCTGCGATATATGACTACCACTGTATGTGATTTGCTGTTTAAAACCAATAAAAATATTTTCAAAAAAAAGATGTAATAAGACAATACCCATGATAACCTATGGGAGAGATAGGCCTTGCAATAGTGAAAAACGAATTTAGCAGTTTTTCACTACCAGGATATGTAAATCTCAAAAGTACATGTACTACCTTTTAAATACACCGCACCCTGCCCTTGGGACTGCCTACAGGGTGACTTATATGTAATAAAAGGGAAGGTTTGGGCCTGGCAAGTAGTTTAACTTGCCAGGTTGAAATGGCAGTTTAAAACTGCACTCACAGATCCAACAGTGGCAGGCCTGAGCCATGTTTCAAGGGCTACTGAGTGGGTGGCCCAATCAGTGCTGCAGGCCCACTAGTAGCATTTAATTTACAAGCCATGACCACATATAGTGCACTTTACTAGGGACTTACAAGTAAATTAAATATGCAAATTGTGGATAAGCCAATGTTGCCATGTTTAAAGTACAGAGCATATACACTTTAGTGCTGGTTAGCTATGGTAAAGGGCCCAGAATCCTAAAGTCAGCAAAATAGGTCAGGAGGCAAAAAGTCAGGGGAAACCACACCAAGAATGCCAGGTCTAACACAAGTGCATTAGGTTATAATGCACTTGTAATAAGGCGGACATGATTTCCATCACGGAGTACCTGTCCGCCAATTCTAAATCAGGCCCCATGTTATTTAATTTGTTAGAGTGCAAATTCATCAAAAATGTCAGAATTTTGTATTTTATGAGGGTTTGGTCTTAAAGTCTAATTCATTTAATGTGAGGTGTGCATCCACCCTATTGTTTAAATCGTACACTTACCAATGCAATAATCACTGTGAGGGAAGAAAGTGCCAGTGCTGGATCACTTGCTATTTACCTTGGTATGGTATTATGTATTTATAAACAACGCAGGTTACATGGCCCTCTGAATGCAAAATAGTAGGTAATGCTGTTGTGGCCTCTCTTGTATACCGTCTATCCTTCCAGCATAACTTAGTTTGGTACAGCGTGAACTATCCAAAGTTACAGTTCTCCACACAATGTTCCCTTCAGTCCCCGGCAGGCAAGATGCGCTACCACTGTCTTGTAGAAACGGC
Organism: Calotriton arnoldi; assembly: GCA_963921515.1. Classification (NCBI taxonomy): domain Eukaryota; kingdom Metazoa; phylum Chordata; class Amphibia; order Caudata; family Salamandridae; genus Calotriton; species Calotriton arnoldi. The sequence goes on along the minus strand of CAWUFW010002789.1, from coordinate 2,007,360 downwards.
TGTGCCACTCTTGATTGTGCGTTGTCCTACACCCTCAACAGGAGGGATTGCACTTACTTTGCGTGGACCTGGGTGACATCTCTGCATCTGATGCACGTGTGCACTTCTGCTTGATGAAGACAGCGCAAGCACCAGTAAAAGATAGACTGCAGTAAGCTTGCTCCAATCATGATCAATTGAATCTTCCCTGAGAAATCTACCTCAGCCCAAACAAAAGCCCACCCACCAAACAAACAAAGGAAAGAGCCCACCAAAGCTCACAGCAGCGATCAAAGCAGAGGTTGAAGCAACTGCCAATTGTAGTTTGTTTCGGGGAAACTACAGGATGAAACTGCTATGTCCATGAGCACCAAGCCATCAAAGGTGGTCCTGCTTCTTGGCATGCTACAGGGGGGCCAGGGTCTCAAGGATGAAGACCGTCCTCCTTATTGGGACCAGGGACAACCAAGAAAAGCACTGTGGCCCAATTCCTGCTCTGCAACCAATTTCACCACTTATTTCTGCAGCAGGGAAGAGTAGGGCAAACTCCCTTTATTACAGCCTGTAGGATCCATTGGTCGGATATTAAGGCATTCCAGGTATGTGGAAAGGAGCATACTCGTCCTCCCACTGGACAGAAATACTCCTTTAAGGGAAAGCTAAAGTGGCTTTCTGGATGATGCAGTCGAAGAGATGAAAAGGAGGAGGAGTATTGCCGGGTCTGACGGCCCCTACCTTCACCTCTGTACTGACAGAGCAGCTGTTCTTGGGGAGGTTGGGTGTTGTCAGAACCCTAAGCCCATTAAGAGCTTTCACAACTTCCAAAATTGTTCGTAATTTTAAGTCGGAGACCAGAGGCCTAAAGATCAGGCTGTCACTCTCCCCACTTTAAATCTCTCAAGAGCAATATTGGCTGCGCCCTCCCAATAAGACTGGCTCCATCAAAGGGCATATCCATTAGCGTTGCCTGGAGGGCTCCAGAAAAGCCAGTGGTCCTGAGCCAAGCATGTCTCCGTAAGGTTACTGAGCAGCCCGCAGCCCTGGCCACTGAATTTGCAGTAGCTAGCCCGGCTGTGTTTATTTGTCCAGAGGAGTCCTGCACATCACAAATTACCGCCTCAAAATGTTCTTGGAGGTGCTAAGGTAAGTTTGGCATCACCATTCCCTCCATGTCCCACAAAGCTTGGGTGCATCACCCCAACAAACAAGCAGCATTTAGGGAGCAAAGGGCCAAATTGCCCACTGAGTAAAATGTCTTCCCCACTGCTTCAAACGTTTTTGATACCCTATCTGGTGAGGCTGCCGGGAAAGCCCCAGGATTTTGCTTTGTATAGTAGGAGGCCTATACCACCAGCCTCTCCAGAAAGAAGACTGAAGACAGACAAAGCTGGGCCTCCGGTGCATGTCTATATTGTCTAGCTATAAAACGGATTATTGATGGGGCTGATATGGGCTTCTCCCAGGCAGCCTTTAGTGGATCCATGAGGGCCTCATTAAAAGGCAACCAGAGCTCTGAGGAAGATGAAGATGGTTGCAAGACTTCCGTCAGAATAATCGGTCTGGCCTCTACAGTGGTTAGAGAAAGCTTTGGTGTATCAGCAGCCTTCTTGATCACAGCATGAAAAGAGACCACCTGTGGGGAGGAACAGCCCTGAGGGCCACTCCGGTTCTATCTTTGGGGAAGTGTCTAACACTATTACACTTTGCAGAGCCAAGCAGGGGATACTTTGACGCAGTCAGCCGTGTTGGGCTGGACAATGTCTGGCATCGGACCTGGATCAAAATCAGTGCCAAAGATATTGTTGCGAATCCTGGGTTCTAGGACCCATGGCTGCAGGGTTTGAGTTCCCAACACCCTGGTGTAAGGACTTAATTCAATGCACTATCACGGAGTAAAGGCATCCAGTTTAACTGCAACCCACACAACCCATCGAGCATTCCTGTAAGTCTGGTGTTTGTGATTTCTTAGTTACTAAGTCTCATTATGGGTTCAAGGATAAAGTGGTAATTCAAACCAATTTTGTTCTTAGAATAGCACACTCAAGCACAGCTCTAAGATAGACACTATATATTTTAAAGGGTTCATTTCAACAGTTTCATTCAATTGCTTAGTACATGAATAAAACCCACATAGAATAGAATTAAAACAGCACCTGTGCATGTGCTAGCAGCGAGAATAAAATGAACAGTTCTAATATGTTTTTAGAATGTTCTTAGCACCCTACCACCCTGATACTACTTCTGTCGGCTAAACTATGAAAGCATGGAATAGCTAACTTGCCTCTAGAGTTTCAGTGCACTGCACACTTGTTCACAGCGGATCAGCTGTGTTTAACAGACTTCAGCCGGGAGAGTGTTCCTTCAGAAGAAAAACACAACAGCTAGGCTTAGCTCCTCTAACCACTGGATTGGATGCTCCAGCAATCTAATGGGTCCTCTCATGATACCCTGGTGCAATGGCCTCTCCAGTTCAGTGGTCAATTCTAGGATATTGCTCACTGACTTCTAGCATGCATTGCAAAATGTAGTGACGAGTTTCCAAAATCCAAGATGCACCCGGTCTGAACCAGTGCCATGACAACTCGGACTAGATGTTTACCTTTTATGTCTACTGTTAAACATTGAGATGTAGATATTGAGGAGTTTGTGACAGATGTGTATCGTCTCATGTTATACAAAAAATCAGTGTTCAGATGAAAATTACACTTTCACAGGTTCTGTGAAAAATAGTGATATGCTGAATGAGGACTAAAGGCAGACAGGCTTTTTTAAATGTTTTTAAAATGGAGTCGGACTTGGGAGTTCACAACGTCATGCATTGTGTGCCAGTAGCGTTCGCTTGAGGCGGTATCCTGCTGCTCCACATTATACCTTTCCCGCCTCCACTATCCTCTGGGTTTCTCTACTTGACCTCTTCAGGAGAGCCTTAGACTTTGATGCTGGCTGCTCTAAGGAAGGTGCTGGAGTCAGCTGCCTGGAGTCTGCGGCGCCAGGGTCAGCATCTGTATTGGTGCTGGTAGGAGGTCAACCAACGAGAGTGCCTGATTCAAGGGGATTCCAGTCTGTGCTGGAAGAGTTGCAGGGGGAACATACTGCACCTGTGTCAATGGTCAGTGCCTTGATGATGTTGGTGGAAGAGCCATGAGGGTCCTGGGACTAAACCCATTGGAAGCTCCTTGGGTGGAGAAATCTACACCAGTTCCGACTCAAAGGACAACTCTGCAGGGAGCATATAGCATCGAGAGGACTTACCCCTCAATGTTGAGTGAAGTCTCAGCAAATCATCCTCATGCTTTCTCATTTTTTTTGTTTTCTCTTTTTTTCCCCTAGAAGAATTTGATGAAGGAGAGGAACAGGATTTAAAAGGAGAACTCGACTTGGAGCATGGCTGGCATCGTCGCGGGCCATAAATTCTTTGACTTCACAGTCTTTCATGGCATTAGGGTGCATGAGGCCAAACTTCTCACAACCTCGAGTTATACCTTGAACCCAAGCACCACAGACATACTCTAAATCTAAAGAAAAAAATCCTCAGTGAATTTCATGAAGTGACAAAGTGTAGGAAAAGAAGCTCTGGAACCGCATTAAAAGCAGTGAAAAAAGGGAACCAATGTTGGTACGGTGGGGTGAGCACTTTATGGCTGCAGTGACGTCACTGAAGTTGTATCCGGAGGAGCTATAAAAAAAAAAGTTCCACATCCAGTCTGGCGCCTGGAGATATTCAACAGGTGAAGAATCTGCAGGTGGAGGATCCATTGGAACCAAAGAGTCATTCGTCAATAATCAACTTTCATCCTTTCTTGAAATCTATAATCTTATGGATTCAGAGCCAGCTGGTTTCCATCAAAGTAATGGCTCCAAATCAGGTTTAGTTTCCACCCTTGATGGTCAGAGTCTTTCTTTAGACACAGGTACCTCGGCCATCTATATTGTACTGGACTCATCAGTGGCCCCTTTCTCCTATCGTGGATGTGGGAGATGGGAGTGAGAGACCGTGCCTATGCATGTCTCAGAGTAAGCAGTTCAGCTCCCTCCTATTTAATAGTGTTTCACCCCTTAATCTCATGCTCTTTCATCTCTATGCGATGCTGCTTGTTCATCTGATTAAAGAGCATGGATCCACCTTTTTGTAGATGACTCCATTGTTGATAAATATACATCTACAATGAGATATTGCCCCGTTCAAAAGGTTTTAAAGCCTATTTACATGATGTTGGTTCTTGGATGATTTGAAGCTCACCTCAGAGAAGACCAATATTTTGTTTTTGATGGTTCCAATCCAACTCCATTTGGTCAAACTCCTGGTGACCACTTTCTTTGGGAACCCCACCTTCTGTGGTGGAAGTGGCCCACAACCAAGCCACGAGAGAGCCTGGCCAATACCCTGTCCCCCATCACACACCACTACAGAAGAGGCTGCGCCAGGCCCTGGACTCATTACACACTGCCATCAGACACGCTACTCCATGCCATGCACCCATTCTAAAGTCTGCCCATAGAGAGGCTGTGTAATGGCACGTGCTAGTCAAACACTCACTAGCACATTGTGAGACTAGTAACAGCGTCTCTTAAGAGGCCAATCCTCACAATGAGCCATGTTCATATAGCATATACTTACATTTCTCCTCTAGAGCTGCGCTCGTGCCAAGGGATGGAAGGAAAACACGTGGTTAATGTTGAGAACACACCATTACCTAAACACTTTCTATGGCCTCCTCAAAGCCACCACTATAAATGAAGGCTCATAGGAGAAGGATTGGCAACATGTATTTGTGCTGATAGGAACAGGCATGATTGTGCCTACATCGTTCTAGCACCTGAGATTTGATGCCAAACAAAACAATGTAACGTGAGGAACACTGCTAAATGGATCCGCTGCAGCATGCCATAGAACAGAAAACAAACATTTGTCCGCCCTTGCCCTTTCATCAAAGAATTCCACCACAGAATCACAGCAACGGTCTCATGAAACACATGTGAATTTCAATAAATATTAAGTATTATTAAGATGTTTGGGCAAGCTACATGGATAAAACAGAATCTGCTAAAACATATTTATTTGCACTATAAATACGTTGTCAATGGCCCAAGACAGAGCTTTCTGAGACTTGTGACAGAGCCCATCAGGCTGCAGCATCCATGTTTACTCGTGATGTAGAATACGCGGAGTTGTCATCGCTCCCACTAGCTGGCCATACTGAACTATGAAGTACTGTGACCCTAAATGCCAGATTTCGTTGGAATTTTATGTTATAGTGGACATTACATCCCATCCCTGTGAACAAAGCAAATGTTATACAAACTGAAAACTTTGAATAAACCTATGTCTACTTCTGATACAAACCACTGCTTTTCAGAAAACAAACTCCTTCCTGTCCTATGAGCTCAATCTCCCCCACATCTTCCGAGCCCAGACTTCAAACCCCAATGTTGGCCACGTTATCTGAACCCAAAATCATGCACAGTTTTGATACCTAAAGATCACACTTTACAAGACTACAGGTCTTGAACCTCATCAGAACCCAAAACCCTCTAAGCCCTCAGACACCAACGTACTGGACCTCAATGTTCCTGAGGCTCTTCTGATCCCACCTCATCCCCATTTCAAAAGCAGTCTCAGAGAACCCAATACATTGCACATCCTAAAAACCAACTTTCTTTATTGCGCCAGAGCAGAATACCTGCAAACGCCTTGAACCCTGTATTCTCTCCCCAACATTCTCAAAAGGCATTAAGCGCGTGTAAGCGTTAATTATGAATGGCTGGGGGTTATGACATTTCATAGGGTACACTGGTATAATCAATACCTGCCCAGCTGCTTCTGCAGGTCCCCCATATACTGGTAACACTGTGCATAGTAGGTGGCTTGAGCTTCGACAAACTCATGGAGACAGCGGAGGTGGTTCACCTGGGGCAGGGAACACAAAGACAGGATCAACAGGCATCGCATCTCAGAGCAGAGGCAGTGGTGGGTAGGGCCTAACATCTCAGGAGCAGGGGGGGAGGTGAGTGGTGTGTAACATCTCAGGATCAGGTGAAGTTGGGTAGGGTGTAACATCTCAGGATCAGGTGAAGTTGGGTAGAGTGTAACACCTCAGGATCAGGTGAAGTTGGGTGGGGTGTAACACCTCAGCATCAGGAGAAGTTGGGTAGGGTGTAACACCACAGGATCAGGTGAAGTTGGGTAGGGTGTAACACCTCAGGATCAGGTGAAGTTGGGTAGGGTGTAACATCTCAGGATCAGGTGAAGTTGGGTAGGGTGTAACACCTCAGGATCAGGTGAAGTCGGGTAGGGTGTAACACCTCAGGATCAGGTGAAGTCGGGTAGGGTGTAACACCTCAGGATCAGGTGAAGTTGGGTAGGGTGTAACACCTCAGGATCAGGTGAAGTTGGGTGGGGTGTGACACCTCAGCATCAGGTGAAGTTGGATAGGGTGTGACACCTCAGGATCAGGTGAAGTTGGGTAGGGTGCAACACCTCAGCATCAGGTGAAGTTGGATAGGGTGTGACACCTCAGGATCAGGTGAAGTTGGGTAGGGTGTAACACCTCAGGATCAGGTGAAGTTGGGTGGGGTGTAACACCCTAGGATCAGGTGAAGTCGGGTAGGGTGTAACACCTTAGGATCAGGTGAAGTCGGGTAGGGTGTAACACCTCAGGATCAGGTGAAGTTGGGTAGGGTGTAACACCTCAGGATCAGGTGAAGTTGGGTGGGCTGTAACACCTTAGGATCAGGTGAAGTTGGGTAGGGTGTAACACCTCAGGATCAGGTGAAGTTGGCTGGGGTGTAACATCACAGAATCAGGTGAAGTCGGGTAGGGTGTAACACCTTAGGATCAGGTGAAGTCGGGTAGGGTGTAACACCTCAGGATCAGGTGAAGTTGGGTAGGGTGTAACACCTCAGGATCAGGTGAAGTTGGGTGGGCTGTAACACCTTAGGATCAGGTGAAGTTGGGTAGGGTGTAACACCTCAGGATCAGGTGAAGTTGGCTGGGGTGTAACATCACAGAATCAGGTGAATGTGTAACACCTCAGGTGAAGGTTGGTGGGGTGCAACATCACAGAATCAGGTGAAGGTGGGTGGGATATAACATCTAAGGATCACAGTAAGGAGATGAGGGGTGTAACATATCAGGTGGAGGTGGGTGGGGTGTAACATCTCAGAATCAGGTGAAGGTGGGTGGGATGTAACATCTCAGGATCACTGGAAGGTGGGTGGGGTGTAACATAGGTCAGTGTAACACCTCAGGATCAGGTGAAGATGGGTGGGGTGTAACATCTCAGGTGAAGGTGATGAAGTGTAACACATTAGGTGAAGGTGGGTGGGGTGTAACATAGGTCAGTGTAACACCTCAGGATCAGGTGAAGATGGGTGGGGTGTAACATCTCAGGTGAAGGTGATGAAGTGTAACACATTAGGTGAAGGTGGGTGGGGTGTAACATCTCAGGTGAAGGTGGTGGGGTGTAACACCTCAGGTAAAGGGGAGGATGAGTCGGGTGTAACATCCCAGGACCAGGTGAAGGTGGGTGGGGTGTAACACCTCAGGATCAGGTGAAGGTGGGCGGGGTGTAACATCACAAAATCCGGTGAAGGTGGTGGGGTGTAACACCTCAGGATCAGGTGGGGTGTAACATCTCCAGATCAGGTGAAGGTGGTGGAGTGTAACACATCAGGTGAAGGTGGGTGGGGTGTAACATCACAGAATCCGGTGAAGGTGGTGAGGCGTAACACCTCAGGATCAGGTGGGGTGTAACATCTCCAGATCAGGTGATGGTGATGGAGTGTAACACATCAGGTGAAGGTGGGTGGGTGGGTGGGGTGTAACATCTTAGTATCAGGTGAAGGTGGGTGGGGTATAACATTTCAGATTAGGGAAGGTAGGTGGGGGCCCAACATCTCAGGATCTGGTGAAGGCGGGTGAGGTCTAAAATCTCATGATCAGGAGAAGTTAGAAGGACTCCATCATGTCAGCACCAGGTGAAGGTTGGCACAGGTCTAACATCTCAGACCCCATCCAACTTCACCTGTTGCTAACATCTCAGAAGCAGGAGGGAGTGGACTAATATCTCAGCATTACATGAATGAGGTCTGGACCTAAAATCTCAGAATAAGATGATGATGGATGAGTCTTAGACACCACCCACTTCACCTGATCGTGAGTTGCTAACATTTCAGGTGAAAGTGGGTGGGGTCTAACAACTCTGGTTAAAATGGGTGGGATCTAACATCTGAGGATCAGTAGAAGGTAGGTGGGGTATGACATCTCAGGGTCAGATGGAGGTGGGTGGGATCTTACATTTACTGATCAGGTGTAGGTGGGTGGGTTCTATTGTCTCAGGATAAGGTGAAGGTGAAGGTGGGTGAGATCTAACATCTCGGGATCAGGTGACGGTGGGTCTAACAAATCAAAATCTGGTTAAGGTGTGTGGGATCTAACATCTGAGGATCAGTAGAAAGTGGGTGGGGTCTAACATCACAGGATCGGGTGAAAGTTAGTGGGGTCTATCATCTGAGGTGAACATGGGTGAGATCTAACATCTCAGGTGAAAATGGGTGGGGTCTAACATTAAAGCATCAGGTGAAACAGGGATGTAGCTTTCATTGGCGCAAAGGCATTGGGCCCAGAGGCCTGAGGCGCCCACTGAGCCTAGATTATTGCTGCATTTCATAATTCAAATAGTAACGAGGGGGCCCATTCCCTTGCTTGCACTAGGGCCCATGACACACTGGCTACGCTATTGAGATTAAGAGGAGTGTGGTCTAACATATCTGGGGCCCTTAGGGTGAAAAATCAAAAGACCTAATAATATCTTGGAGGTACAGTGAGAGTGGGTAAGGCCTAACATCTTGATATTAGACTAAACTGGATGGGGCATAAGATCTCAGAATGAGAAAAAGGTAGGTGGATGCTAACACCTAAGCATAAGGTTAAGGTGGGTGTGCTCCAACTTCTCACAGGTGTGCTGCAATATCTCAGAATTAGACAATGGTTGGCGAGATGTACCATCTCTAGTGTAAGGTGAAGGCAGGTGCAGCCAAACATCTCCGGATTAGAATAAAGTTAGATAGGGTCTAACATCTTGGAGGTAAAGTAAAGGTAGGTGGGGCCTAAAATCTAGGAATGAGACAAAGATGGGTGGGGCCTAGTCTCAGGATGAGGTAAAGGTGGGCGGAGCCTAACATCTTCGGCTGAGGTGAAGGTGGGTAGAGCCTAACATCTCAGGGTAAGGTAAATGTGGCTTCAAACTGCAGGGTGAAATTAAGCTGCTTATGGCCTAACATTTCAGGATTCAACACAATTGGGTAGGGTCTAACATCTCAGAGGTAAGGGGTAGGTAGAAGGGGGGCTAACATTTGAGAATTAGATGAATAAAGGTGTGGCCTAACTCCATAAATGAAACTAAGGTAAGTGAGTATGAGGTAAAGGTGGGTGGAGCGTTACATCTCAGGGTTAGGTGAAGACTGGTGGTTGCCTAACATCATTATGTTGTGGTGAAGGAGGGGGTAGGGAGATAATATGTCAGTATTAGATAAAGGTGGGTCCACTCTTCCACCTCAGAGAGAGACTAAGGTAGAAGTGGGGTTTAATAGAAATATGAAACATGAAGAGGCATGTTGAACATGGTAGGTCCCTCAAATTGTGTACAAATTAATGACTAATCTCACAACAGTAACCATTATGCGTCAACCATTGCCTCACAAAGTATGTCAGTACTTGCTCATGGTTTTATATCATGGCAAGATTTCTCTTTACAGGATTTGTAATGCAAGGGGTCCTTCCAGCAAAACCAAGTGTACGACTATTACTTGAGTCCTTCAGTAGAGCTGGCTCTTCTCTTTGGGCCAAGGCACGTTCATGGTTCATGCCATGGACTGGAGTGTGGAGAGGATGCTAAGAAACAAGGCTGCCAAGATACTCACATGGGTACTGCTGATGCCCTCCAGTAGGAGCCGCGTCACCTCTGCCTGGCGATCAAACTCTGTCTGGGCGACACGCAGCTCGTGCTCCGCCTGCAAAAGTAAAGCATGCATGGGGTACTTCAGTATAGACTAGGATCCCAGGATCCCCTTTACAGCTCTTAGCTCGGTCTCATTTTGGAACCTGCTTTTATAGCCGAGATTTTAAACTCAGTGAGGTCAGAGTTGTGCCTTTATTCTTCTACAAACCCTCAGGCTACCGGAAAGATACTGTGTGTGTCTAGGTTTCTCCTTTAATTAATATTAATATTTGGAGACTTGTGAACAGTTTCAGATGTTACAAAGAAGCCATATGAAAGAGCATTATAGGTTACACAGAGTGAGAGGTGATCCCCAAGCCCTGGGGTCTGATTCACCTGCAGCATAGCAGTACCTTAGAAGGGGAACCACAAAGCACAAGCAGTATCCTGATGTTTTACCTATGTGGCTACTTTTCCTGCTAACTTTGTGACATGCCCTGGCACTGGCTCTTGGAGGATGAGGCTTTCATCAACTCAAAGGCCTATACAGGCCTAACAAGAGGACAGAGACAGCCACAAGCAGCCTCAAGTCTGCACCAAGCCCTGAACCAGTAACATGAAAATGTCAGCCAGAGTGTAGTGCGTTATGTTTTTGGGTGAAAATTTCTTTATTAACATTTTCCATTGAGTCAGCACTAATACAGTTTATAGCCTCAGAAAAACAGACCAGGGTCGTACAGCCCTGCTTATACATTGGTAGTGACTGATTGGGTATCAAAACATAAAGCATAATCATACTTTTCACTGTTACTTCCAATCTCAGTTTACCCCTACCCCGCCCGTGTCCTGCTAGTCTTGGGGTTGAGCTATCCTTTGTGAGTCCTGTATCTCGAGACCATAGTACTGTATCCAGGGAGTCCATATTTTCCCAAATTTCTTGGGACATCCCCGTGCCACATAAGTGGTCTTCTCACCAGTCATGAACATGTCCATCCCCTTTCCCCATTCGTCTACTGTGGGCACTTGTGTCTTCCCCCAGCTTCGTGCCAAATCTCTTTTTGCGACTACCAAACCTAGATTTGTTAGCAACAATTGTGGTTTCGAGAGATCTACTTCTGTGCTTATGCCTAGTAATACAAATTTGGGATCTCTGGGTATCTGTTTGCCTGTCACTGCCTCCAGTTCTTGAAGTATATTGGCCCAATAGCTCTGGACTATTGCACTCCCATACCGTGTGGAAATAATTACCGGTTTCCTCGTTACATCTAAGGCATTTAGGTGTATCGGCCCTACCCATCTTGTGTAGTCGTGCCCTGTCGTAATAGGTCCTATGTAAGTATTTAAATTGAATCAGTCTAAGTCGTGTCTTGATGGCAACCTCTCGCGGGTGCATTAACGCCATTTACCAGTCTAGGTCTTCTAAGACTCCCAGCTCCCGTTCCCACTGTACTCTTAGTTTCTGGAGCGTGTCTGGTTTATTATTTATTATGGTACGGTATGTCCAAGAGACTGCTTTTTCCACTATTTCTCCCATAAGGAGTCGTCCCTCTAGCGGCGAGTATTCAGGTATCGTTTCTGTGTCTATGTGTTGCGCCTCCCATGCATGTGCCAGTCTCAAGTATTTATAATACTTCGTCCGTTGTAAGTCGTACTCTTTCTGTAAAGCGGAGAACGTGGCTAGTTTCTTTCGATCTAAAATGTCTTTAATTTGGGAGATGCCCAGCAGGTCCCATTTTTTAAAACCGTTCAATTTTACAAATTCTTTGAGTCTCTCTCCTACCCAAAGAGGAGTTTCTCTAGTGATTTTATTGTTCCAGTTGATATATTTTTCTGCCTTTTTCCAGGCAGTTAGCACCACCTGGGTGGGTGCGAGTAGTTTTGTCGCTCCCTTTCCCCCATAGAGGTAGTGTGTGTGTGGCTGTAATTCAAATTGTCTACGTTCCAACGCATATGTGGGATGGTCTCCCGGCATATGCTCCCAATCATTGACCACTATAAGGTGAGTAGCGTAGTAGTAGGCTCTTATATCTGGTAGTGATATGCCGCCATTGTATTGGTTTCGTTGCAGCGTGGCCAGCGCCACTCTAGGATGTTTTCCCTCCCAGAGAAACGTGCGCAACGTGCCGTCTATCTTACTAAAGACTTCATCTGGGATGGGAAAATATGTATTCTGGAGGATGTAGAGGAATTTGGGTAATGTTATCATCTTGTATAGCGCGGCCTTACCTATTAGTGTCAGTGGTAGAATGCTCCATCTTTCTGCGTCCGCCTTAAATTCTTTAAGAATTCTATACAGATTCCGACTAAGTGCCTCTTGGCGGTCTGTCGTAATGTAAATGCCTAAATATTGTATGCCAGTATTATTTACTTGGAGGCGTCCCATGCATTCAGGTGGTTCCCACACCGGATTTGCATTATATAAACAAGATTTATCCCAGTTTATTTTATAACCCGCGTGTTTGCCGTAGCAATTGAAACTTTCAAATATTCGTGGAAGCGTCTGCCTGGGGTTCGTGACATAGAGAAGGATGTCATCCGCATATAATGATATGCGTTCATCCGGAGTCTAAGTGTCGTTAAGTCGAAAGCCCGTCATATATGGATTGATCCGGACTGCGCACGCGAGGGGTTCCAGCACAAGGGCAAAGAGGAGGGGGGATAGAGGGCATCCTTGCCTCGTCCCACGCTCTATCGGAATGTCTCCGGAAAGTACTCCATTGACCCGTACCCGTGCTATTGGCTGTTCATATAAAATGGCAATCCATCGTCTGAAAATAGGACCAAAGCCAAACTTCACTAACGTTGCCATTAGAAAGTGCCAGTGTACAGTATCGAATGCTTTTTCCGCATCTAATGATAGTATGAAGTGTGGGTCCGTTCTGGTTGTAACTACTTCTAGCCAGTTATGTATGCGTCTTAAGTTTAGTCTTGTGGACCTCTTTGGCATAAACCCTGATTGGTCATGATGGATAAGACTGGATATTACTGTTGTAAGCCTATCGGCAAGTATGCGCGCTAGTATTTTCGTTTCTATGTTAAGGAGCGAAATGGGCCTATATGAGGCACATTTTTGTGGTGGTTTATCTTTCTTGGGAATCACTACTATCGTGGCTGTTCGGAGATCTTTCGGAAGTCTTCCCACATTTTGTGCTTCCAGGAACAGGTTTAGGAGATGGGAACTAAACAGCGTCGCATTCGGTTTAAAAAGTTCCGGGGGCAGTCCGTTGGGACCCGGGGCCTTCCCAGTTTTCAGGTGGCCGATTGCCCTTCTGACTTCGTCTATCGTTATTTCCTCCTCTAATGCTTGCGCTCCCTCCTGGTCTAAACTAGGGGTCTCGATTGTCTCTAAATATTCTGTAATCTGCGCCTTCCCTGCCAGGGGACGCTCGGCGTAGAAGTCTTTATAGTAATGTGCGAAGGCTGTTGCTATCTCGGTAGGAGACACGTGTATTTGACCGTCCTCTGTTTCTATCTTTGTTACCCATCTAGCCTCAGCTTCTTTCTTACTGAGCCTTGCCAGCAGCCTGCCTGTCTTATCTCCTGCGTCATATAGTCGCCGGTACATAGCCTGTATGGCCTGTTGCGCATCGTTCCTGGCCAGAGCTGAGTACTCATGTCTGAGGGTCTGCATCTTCCGGAGCAGGGAGGGATCGTCTTGTGTTAGGATTTGTGTTTCAAGTTGGAGGAGTCTAGCTTCAAGCTTAGTGATGTCTTCTACGCCTTTACGGTGTTTGTGGGCTATAATGTTCTGCGCCCTATCTCTCAGAACTGCCTTGTAGGCCTCCCAAAGTATTACGGCAGAGTCCACAGATCCAGTATTTTCTTTAAAATAGAGCTCTGTATCTACTCTAATTTCTTGAGCTATTTTTGGGTCTTTCAGCTCCCAGGCATTAAGCCTCCATTCCTTCTTGTGGCTAAGTCCATCTTTACCTACTTTCAGCCAGAGGGGAGAGTGATCTGAGAGTCCCCTAGCTAAATACTCTGCCTTCTGGATGGTCGTGATTTCTCCTGCTGGGGCCAGGATATAGTCTATTCTAGAGAATGTTCTATGAGCCCCCGAGTAGAAGGAGTATGCCTTAACCCCCGGATGATGTTTACGCCATAGGTCTGTAAGCGCTAGTGTGTCTGTGAATCGCTTGAGTTGTGTCTCACTGGGGCTTCCAGTGAAAGCCGTCGTACGATCGGATCGGGGGTCCATAACATCGTTAAAATCGCCTCCTATGAGGTGAGTGTTGGAACCTGCTTCCAACAGTATACTTGCTAGTTTCTCCAGCGTTTGTTTCTGCAGTCTTGGAGATGCATATATGCTTACTAGGGTTATGTCTCTTCTGTTCCATACCCCTTTCACTGCAACATATGTCCCGTTGGGGTCTGTCCAGATTCGCTCCGTTATGAACGGAGGGGATTTTTTAGTGAGAATTGCGACCCCTCTTGCGCCCGAAGAGAAGCCTGCATGTGCTAGCGTCTTATATGCTCCTCTTCCTAAGAACCCACATTGCGTCCCTTTCAGGTGTGTTTCCTGCCAGCAGCACTATATCGGGCTTCAATCTCTTAATATATGCGGCCACAAGGCCCCTCTTTATTTTGTCTCCTAGCCCATTTACGTTCCAGGAGAGAACTGAGTATGTGTCGTTATGTTGCATTATCATATCGTGAGTGTAAGTGTTGGGTGTCCATGTTGTGATTTCCCCCTCTCAGCCCCCTCTGCTTTACTGAACCCCAGTTATTTCTGTGGCCTATTCCTGCTGTACTGCTGACTATGTGAACCCAAGCCCTCAACTCCCTCTCTTCCCCTCCCCCCCAAACTGTGCACAACTGTGTGCAACTCATGCCCCCCCCACCCCTTTTCCGACCCCCCTCCCCACTTACTCCCGCACATCACGCCCAATCCCAAAGACGTCAACGTGACAACTTAGCGTATGTGTCAAACGAGAAGCCTGTCGATCCCGCCCCCCTTCCCCTTTTATCGTAACTTAAATCTTAAACAATGAAAACTGTCAGTTCACTGTATACTTCCCTTGCACCTGAAAGGCGATCAAAGTCTACCAAACCGCGGGAAGCTCACAGCGTCTTTTGGAGGGCGTCTGGCCCCTAATCATCATTCCTCCTCGGGGCCGTGAAGGGTTTTCTGCACGTGAGAGTTCTCACTCGGAGGGTTCGAGCCCGAAGCCTCCAGATGTTGGATCTGTGCCAAAAGTGGGTGTGCGTCAGTATCGGGCCTGGCTCGATTTAATTCTTCGTGATCCGAGTCCTCATTACCAGTTGATCTCTGCGAGGTTTTGGACATACATTCCAGGGCGGTATCATCGTCCGTGTCTGAGATAGTACTTTTCTGGTCTCTGGATCTCAGGGTTCTCCCCGGTGTAGTCTTAACCAGAGCCCGGGGCCTGGATACTCGCCTCTGTCGCTTTCCCTTGAGCAGTTCCCAGTTACGGCTTGGCCGCTTGTCCGCCGACGAGTGGGCCGCTGATGGCAAAGCTTTTCTCAACTGTGGCCGCTCTTCAATCCACGACCACGCCTCTTCCGGTGTCTGGAAAAAATGGGTGTTGTTGCGGAAGATAACTTTGAGCTTAGCTGGGAACAGGAGCATGTACTGAATCCCAAGGGCACGGAGTTTCGCCTTGACCGGGTCAAAGGTGCGTCGTTGTTTTTGCACATCCCTGGAGTAGTCAGGGAAGACCATCACTCTCGTATTCTCAAATTTGACCTCACCCTTCTTCCGGATTTCTTGGAGTATTAAGTCTCGGTCCTGAAAGTTCAGAAATCTAGCTATCAGCGGCCGTGGTGGGGCCCCAGGCTGCGGTCTGATTCCGGCATTCTATTCGCCCTTTCTATAACGAAACATGGCGAGAATTGTGTCTCTGGAAGGGCGTTTTTCAGGAAGGTCAGGAGGAACAGACCCGGGTTCGAACGTTCTGCGTTTTCGGGAAAACCTATGAATCGCAGGTTGTTCCTTCGGTCCCTGTTTTCAGCGTCATCTACCCGCCAGGCCACATCTTTCATTGCCGCCAGCAATCCGGCTACGTCTGTAGTGGTGGTCCGTGAGTTATCTTCCAGCTCAGGGACTCGGTGTTCAACCTCCATCACTCTTTCGGAGACCTTGCGCAGGTCCTGGCGCAAAAAGGAGACCTCCGTTCGAACCTCCGCCATCTTACTTTCCAGACTTTCTCGTGTGGCCTGAATCGCCTGTAGGATCGTGTCCGTGTCCGGGCGGGGGACTGGACCTCCCTCTGCTCCCCCTGGCGCCAGTAGGGCTGTCGTAAAACGGTCCAGTTTTCCTTGTCTGGATGTCTTGGGCTCCTTATCCTTTGCCATTACGGCGACGCTGATGCCAGGCTGCCGCCTGTACGACTCTCTCGGGTGGGGCGCTTATCGGATAGCAATGGGCGAGGGAAGGCACTTCACCGCGGAGCGTTGCTCGATAGTGGATGTGTCACCCACCGGCCCCTGTTGCCCTAGGGATGTCAAAAAGGGTTTTTGATATATGGTTGTCGCCCCTGTCCCACTTACACAAACGGAAAGGGGACTCTCCACCACTCAGTGCAGCTTGACGTATCTCCAGGGTATGCGTCAATGCAATGTTCGATTCACCATGCGTCCTGACAAGGCCCCCCCGCCCACCGGGGCGTCGTAGATCACAATTCTGCACTCAGGATGTTGGTCTCCCTCCAGCTTAAAGGCCCCTGTCTATCTGAGTGGTCCGGGCGTGACTGCCCCTTCCCGTCCCACGGTGCGGAACCAGCTAGCGCAGAACGGACCGCAGCAACAGTTGGGACCGAGTGGCTGTTAAAGGCAGGTATTCCCCCACCGCATCCCCTAAAATCAGCAATGTCACGCAGCAAGGTATTGCGGCTCAGCGGGGAGGGGCGCAAGCACCCCACTCCTCAACTTCACCAACCGGGCTCCTGGTGGGTTCCCCTGAGGTGGACCGCCGCCTCTCCACTTCGTTGGGTGCTCGGGTGTGGGCAGAGCTGGTCCCTCTCCGACGGGGAAGTCCGCCATCCGCTGTTATGCGGTGTCCTATGTTACCGCCATGGCCGTCGGCGGGCGCCCCAGCCAGACAAAAAGGGGAGAGGCTCTCCGGCACCGCCGGTCTATTCCACTGCCCCGGTCGCTGCAAGGTCTCAATGGGCCGGCTCTCGCACTGCCTCGGAGCACCAGGCGCCGCAGCCGAGTCTCAGTGCAGGCCGACCCTCTAATCCGGCACCGCTAGTGTCCCCGTCCCCTCGTCGAGGACACGGTCTCCGCAGGATACACCCAGGGGCTTCCCGCTGCTCTGGACTCCACCAGTGGTCCGAGTCTCTTGCCCTCTCTGTGGTGCCTTCCCTGTCAGAGTTCGAGGGGGGGGGATGCCTCCACCAGTATCAAGCCTCGCTCCTCGCCGGACCTGGGCTCCGCCGCGACAAGCGGTCCCTCCGTCCTCGATCTGCCCTCTTGCCGCCACTCCCACCGCAGGCCCACACAGTGCAGCCGCCGCTCCGCAGTTCCGGCCACCCCGTAGGAAGGGCCGGGCAGGGCGCTGCGTCGTTCTTCCTCGATGCCTCCGGTGCTCTATTGTGTGCACCCCCGGCCAGAGACCCCGCCGCTCAGCCCTCAGCCGTCTCTAGTACGCTGCGGCCGCCATCTTGGGTAGAGACCGCGCCGATTCACGCACCGAGAAAAGTCTCTAGCTGCGGTGTTAGACGCACCGCCGAGCTCCCCACTTGGTGCACACTGCTTCCCACGGTCTCCGACCTTGCTTTGGGTGGTTGAACGGCGAGGAGGAACAGGATTTTGCCCGGATTTCGTTCGGGGCCAGCGGAGCTCGCAGAAGATGCGGCTACCCGGCCATGCTGTTGGCCACGCCCTCCTGTAGTGCATTATTGACCCTACTGAGGTCAGCCAGAGTGTAGTGTGTTATTGACCCTACTGATGTCAGCCAGAGTGTAGTGCGTTATTGACCCTACTGATGTCAGCCAGAGTGTAGTGCGTTATTGACCCTACTGATGTCAGCCAGAGTGTAGTGCGTTATTGACCCTACTGAGGTCAGCCAGAGTGTAGTGCGTTATTGACCCTACTGAGGTCAGCCAGAGTGTAGTGTGTTATTGACCCTACTGTCAGCCAGAGTGTAGTGCGTTATTGACCCTACTGATGTCAGCCAGAGTGTAGTGCGTTATTGACCCTACTGAGGTCAGCCAGAGTGTAGTGCGTTATTGACCCTACTGAGGTCAGCCAGAGTGTAGTGCGTTATTGACCCTACTGATGTCAGCCAAAGTGTAGTGTGTTATTGACCCTACTGTCAGCCAGAGTGTAGTGCGTTATTGACCCTACTGATGTCAGCCAGAGTGTAGTGCGTTATTGACCCTACTGATGTCAGCCAGAGTGTAGTGCGTTATTGACCCTACTGATGTCAGCCAGAGTGTAGTGCGTTATTGACCCTACTGATGTCAGCCAGAGTGTAGTGCGTTATTGACCCTACTGATGTCAGCCAGAGTGTAGTGCGTTATTGACCCTACTGATGTCAGCCAGAGTGTACTGCGTTATTGACCCTACTGATGTCAGCCAGAGTGTAGTGCGTTATTGACCCTACTGATGTCAGCCAGAGTGTAGTGCGTTATTGACCCTACTGATGTCAGCCAGAGTGTAGTGCGTTATTGACCCTACTGAGGTCAGCCAAAGTGTAGTGCGTTATTGACCCTACTGAGGTCAGCCAGAGTGTAGTGCGTTACTGACCCTACTGAGGTCAGCCAGAGTCTAGTGCGTTATTGACCCTACTGAGGTCAGCCAGAGTGTAGTGCGTTATTGACCCTACTGATGTCAGCCAGTGTAGTGCGTTATTGACCCTACTGATGTCAGCCAGAGTGTAGTGCGTTATTGACCCTACTGATGTCAGCCAGAGTGTAGTGCGTTATTGACCCTACTGAGGTCAGCCAGAGTGTAGTGCGTTATTGACCCTACTGAGGTCAGCCAGAGTGTAGTGCGTTATTGACCCTACTGAGGTCAGCCAGAGTGTAGTGCGTTATTGACCCTACTGATGTCAGCCAGTGTAGTGCGTTATTGACCCTACTGAGGTCAGCCAGAGTGTAGTGCGTTATTGACCCTACTGATGTCAGCCAGAGTGTAGTGTGTTATTGACCCTGATGTCAGCCAGAGTGTAGTGCGTTATTGACCCTACTGTCACCCAGAGTGTAGTGCGTTATTGACCCTACTGATGTCAGCCAGAGTGTAGTGCGTTATTGACCCTACTGATGTCAGCCAGAGTGTAGTGCGTTATTGACCCTACTGAGGTCAGCCAGAGTGTAGTGCGTTATTGACCCTACTGATGTCAGCCAGAGTGTAGTGCGTTATTGACCTTGTCAGCCAGTGTAGTGTGTAATTGACCCTACTGATGTCAGCCAGAGTGTAGTGCGTTATTGACCCTACTGTCAGCCAGATTGTAGTGTGTTATTGACCCTACTGATGTCAGCCAGAGTGTAGTGCGTTATTGACCCTACTGATGTCAGCCAGAGTGTAGTGCGTTATTGACCCTACTGATGTCAGCCAGAGTGTAGTGCGTTATTGACCCTACTGTCAGCCAGAGTGTAGTGTGTTATTGACCCTACCGATGTCAGCCAGAGTGTAGTGCGTTATTGACCCTACTGATGTCAGGCAGAGTGTAGTCTGTTATTGACCCTACTGATGTCAGCCAGAGTGTAGTGCGTTATTGACCCTACTGTCAGCCAGAGTGTAGTGTGTTATTGACCCTACTCATGTCAGCCAGAGTGTAGTGTGTTATTGACCCTACTGATGTCAGCCGTAGTGTGTTATTGACCCTACTGATGTCAGCCAGAGTGTAGTGCGTTATTGACCCTACTGATGTCAGCCAGAGTGTAGTGTGTTATTGACCCTACTGATGTCAGCCAGAGTGTAGTGTGTTATTGACCCTACTGATGTCAGCCAGAGTGTAGTGTGTTATTGACCCTACTGATGTCAGCCAGAGTGTAGTGCGTTATTGACCCTACTGAGGTCAGCCAGAGTGTAGTGTGTTATTGACCCTACTGATGTCAGCCAGAGTGTAGTGCGTTATTGACCCTACTGAGGTCAGCCAGAGTGTAGTGTGTTATTGACCCTACTGGTCAGAACTACACACTTTCCCAGCTGCCCCATTTCTCATTAGAGTTTCCAGAAAAGTTCAAAATTGTTGCAACTCTTTAGGAACAGGGCTGGTGCCAATTACTGTGCAAGTCATGAATAATGCAGAGGGCTAGTGAATCATGGGATTTTGTCAAAACAGAGTGTGCGTGATTGGTGATGTGAGATCACAGGTTAGTGGGAGGGTTTGAAGTCAATGCATAATGAACGAATTACTTATCTTTGGTAGCACTAGTTCTGGTGGATACTGCATTTAACCGCAGATTTCTCACCTTTAGAATATCCCCAGGTGCCAGATTGGATCCAAAAGATTTAAACACCACTGCTCCCGCACGCCGGTAGACAGCGTTGTGCAGCTCCGCACTGACTTCGTGCCGACCAAGAAGTGACGAACAAAGCCGTATATAAACAACACCCGTGCACGCCAACATCAGTTTCTTTCTGGACTCTGTCCATGCACTCGGACTGAGAGCCCACAAACCAATAAGAGTACCAGTGTGCAGACCTCCAGCTCCGGATTTTATATGAGAAAAGAGGCCATACCACAGAAGTTGGTTGGAGGGCAGTGAGGAATCTGTGGTTAGATTGAGTATCCGCCAGATAGAGAGTTATCGAAGGAAAGTTAACTTGTTCTTTTGATGGATACTTCTAACCAAAGATTCCTCACCTTTAGAATAGATAACAAAGTAATATCTCCCCATGGGATGGGTCTGTAAAAAAGCTCCAATCAAACCAGACTAAATGGGCAAAACAACCTTCCCGTCAGATCGGTCAAGGCATTAGTGCTTTGTGAACATATACACTGATGCCCACGGATGTCCAAAACAGACACTCGGCGTGCCAACTTAGTAGTAGCAGCCTTAGCCCTAGTGGCATGAGCCCGCAGTCGTTCCGAAGGTTGCTTCTTGGGCAATGTATAGCACATCTTAATGCAGAGGACTATCAACCGTGACCAAGTCTTTTTCTGCACCACTTTACCTATCCTTGCAGCTGTGAACCTCACAAACAGCTGATCGTCCATCCGATTGATGTGGTGCGATTGATGTAGAAGATCACGGGTCTTTTGGGATCCAGCTGATGGAGTCTCTCTTCCTCTTTCAAGGGGTGAGGAGGAGCAAAGAATGTTTAGAGTTTAATGGATTTCCCAACATGAAAAGTAGTCACGACTTTTAGGAAAGAGGCCACGCTGGTCCTCAACATCAGTATGTAGTGTAGTGAGACTGCACCGAGAGAGCCTGAGGCTCACTCACGCGTCTAGATGACGTCATCGCCGTCTACAGAGTCAGAAGATGGAACAAGCAGCTGTACAACTGTGCAAAAGGAGCACACATTATGAAAGTCTGTACCACACTGAGATCCCACTGAGGCATTACAAAGGGTTTGGGGGGTAAGAGGGGGGGGCGAACGTGTGTCAAACCTCTTAGAAATCGCATTACAACAGGTGATTTGAACAAGCACGGCTAGTCTGGTAAACACAAAAAGGCCACCAAATAACCTTTAATGGTGCCCACCACAAATCCTCTCTGGGCCAGATATAACATAAATAATAAGACATCCAGCAGTTTGGCTTGCAACAGGTCCATGTTGCAGACTCCACACCCGGCAACAGATTTGTCACAGTGCCCAGTGTAGATAGACTTGGTAAAGGGACACTGGGCAGCAAGAATGACATACCATTTCCAGCAGTAGATCAAATGCAGTCATCTGCAGCCGCTCAATTTTTCACACATGGAGGTGTGGGCTGCTCAGGTTCAGGTGCAGAACGCTGCCATTATGCTGCAACAGAAGATCATTCTGAATTGGCAGCTTGATCGAAGAGCAGATGCTCATGCTCCAAAGTTTCAGGTACCACACTCTCCTGACTAAATTCATAACGACAAGAATGTCGTGGGCCAACTCGTTCCTGAACTTTTTTCAGAACTCAGGGCAGGGGAGGCACGTGTGGGAAGATGTACAGGACTCATGTGGTCAACTCTAACCGGGATGAGTCTCCAAGAGAGCGCCTTCTTGAAAACTCAAATGCTCAAGTGTTGACACTGCACATTCTCGATGGTAGCAAACAGATCCAGCCAGGGTTCTCCCCATTGTTGGAAGATGCGGTGCCTTCGCAGAGTGTAATAGTCATCCATGATCTGTCAGGCACCGTTTGCTGAGCTCGGCTGCCCTGGCATTCAAAAATCCCGACAGGTGTGTGAGAAGTTGGCCTGGTATATGCTGTCCACGAATTAAAGTGGGCACCTTGCACCAGTCCAAACGACCCTTATGATGTCAAAGATAACCTTTAGAAAGCTATCCTAGTGGTAGCTGTGGAGAGCAGCCTTCAGGCTTAATCTTGAAGGAATGTAAAGCAGCTTGTTTTACCAGAATATTACCTCCTGAATGACTAAATGAAAGGAGAACCACACAAGTGTTATGTAAAAATATGTATTTATTACTAAAACACTCTCTACTAACCTCTACACGAGATTAGAACACAAAGCACACAATACTTAATCAATAGAAGATCCGTAAGTAGCAAAATGTACAACGGGCTCCAGGGGGAGACCGAACCATATACTAAAAAAATGGTATAAAAACAACGACTTCAATAGACACAGGGCCTAGAGCACGTAGAATCACTGGGACCCCAAGGAACCACCCAAGGCAGTGACACAGGGCGCCCACGGAGGACGGGTGCAGTGAGGAAACACGACTGCGTGCTCCGTGCAACTCTATGGGAAAGTCACGGTTGGAAAATTACAGTTTATGGACCCTTCTAGGAGGACTTCAAGCAAACCCTTTGGAACATAAGAGGTTCTAAGGCCAGCACCCTTGTGAGTACTGAGGTACCCGTGTTACCTATCCCAGAGGAGCCGGGTGCATAGGGGTCAAGTGGTGTCGGAAACCTCCGTCGTTTTCAATGGAGAGCTGCAAGAAAGTACTGCTGCCGGGAAGGCGAAGAGTGTCCGGTGGAATCCAAGCCTGGATTCTAGGTGAGGAGAACCTGAAAGCAGAGTGGACAGAGTCTGGGTCACTTCAGGTGACCAAGGGCTCGGTAGTCGAATGCCCACCGATGTCGGGTGCTTCAGGTGAAGAGAAAGGGTGCTTGTCTCTGCAGCCACAGGGACCAGGAGACGTCGACGACGACCAGGGTCCGGAGGTGCGCTGTCCCACGAAGGATGTCGAGAGCTGAGGGGTCAGTGCCCGGCTGAAGCACCAACAAGCCTTGGCAGCGGCAACCCACGCAGACAGAGGAAACAGGTTACGGTGTGGACCAGCAAGGTCCAGGGGACTCTCCAAGCAATGGAGAGTCAGGGCACGTCTGGAGCAACCAGGGAAGCCCAAGAACAATCAAGTTGACCCTCGTCAGGACCCACCAGTCAAAGGACCAGGGATTGCGAGGTGACCTCGAGCGAATGTACAAAGTGCCAGCCCACAGAGCACTTGTGGAGTGGAGGCCGGAGATCTTTGGTGCAAATGTTGCTCGGGGTCGGGACTACACATAGTCCAAAGCACAGCCTCAGGGATCGCCAAAAAGCATATGCTGCTGCAAATGTACACGGTGCACAGGGGTTCGGGTTGCACGGTCCCCACGAGGGATACTGGTCTCAGAGTTGCTGAGAGGTCAGATCAACCTCGGGGACGTTAGGGAACCCACCTCCTGTGTTGCAGAAATCTTCGGAGTCCGCAGGAGCTCGGGAGATGCAAACCGGTCAGGTGCGCTTAGGTGCCTTCTGCTGCAGGGGAGTAACTCCTTTACTCCAAGGGAGATTCTTCTGTCGTCCAGCGAAGTGTAGACCGTCGAAGTACTTGGTTTCTTTGCAGAGTCTTGTCCAGGTATAATCTAAAGTCCTGTGATCAGGTTTCCCACTTTATACCCAGGGAAGGGGTTGGACTGACTCTGGGGACCCTCCTAGGGGAGGGTCAGGACAGAGGGGTGGCTACACCCATGTCCTTTGTCCAGTTTCGCGCCAGAGCAGGAGCCAAGTGGCTCCCAGAACTGGTTTGAGCTGGACTATGCACGGGGACACCAAATGTGCCCCCAGTGCAGACTTTCTGGCACTCTAAGAGTGCACCCACCCAGCCCCAATACACTAAACCCTGTCTGGGAGGTGGTCACACCTCCCTGCGACAGGAAACCTATTGTCAGGCCTTCCCCTGCTCGAGCTTGGCTCAGCAGCAGGAGGGCAGACTCGTGTCTGTGGCTGGCAGCATCCATTTTGTGCTGCCCAGGTCGAGAAAGCTGGTACCGGGTAGAACGGTGACCCATAGTAGTGGTTCTACAAGGGAGAAATCATACTTCCCACGCCAGTTACTGGTGTGGAGGTATGATTCCAAGGTGTTTGACACCAAACACGACATGTTTCTAAGCAGCCGTTTTAAAGTTAGCATTTACCGCGAGTTTATAATGCACTTAAGTATATATGGTTTGGCTGCATCACAGACAACCCCGGGGAATGGATTCCGAAGGCTGCAGAGGGGCCCTACTCATGCAGGGGCACCCTCTCACATAAAACCCAGCACCCTGCCTTCAGGATTGATAAGGCCTGCCATAGGGGTGACTGATAGGTTTAGATGTGTAGTGATTTAGAAGGGATATAGTGAACCTATATCTCCAGTAAGGGGTGCATGCACCACCTTACACAGGCTGCAGTAGCAGACCTGTTGTGTCATTTTGAATGGCCTCTCAGGGGTGGCACAATACATGCTTCAGCCCTTGGGAGGCCTCTGGGGTACCTATGCCCTGGGTACATGGTGTACCATATACTAGGGACTTATAAGGGTACCCCAGTAACCAATCTGAGGTGTACCTAAAGTACATGTATGCAATTTACAGGAGAAAGCAGATAGACTGGGGTCCTGAATAGCAGGATCCCAGTCAGACTAGGCCAAAAACAGTGAGACATCAGCAAAAAGTGGGGGTAACTATAAGAAGCAGATCCTACTCTCCTACAAGGTGGTTCACAATCGGGGAGAAAACCCGATGTCCAGCCAACTAGAGAGGCGAAGAGACTCTTGACATAGGACCAAAGACCCCACGCAGTCCTGTTTGTTGCAGCATCACTTGGTGGTAATGTTGTCCGCGAGGAACTGCACCAGCATTCCTTTGAAGGGCGGTAGGAAGACAGAATGGCCCACACCTCCAACAAATGGATGTGGAGTCGGTTTCCACCAGAGACCCGAGCCCTCTGATCTCTACCTCTCCCAGATGACCTCCCTAACCAAGCAGAGATGCATTTGTCACCAAAGTCAGCTCTGAGTACGTCAAGGAAAGAGGTCTGCTGCTGGCCCAACTTTGGTAAAGCAGCCACCCCTGCAGGTCTTTTACAGTCTCCTTAGAAACATGGACCGGTTCGCTAGGTGTTGGGCCCGCTGAGACTTCAGATCCCACTGCAGAGCCCACATATGCCACCTGACATTCAACAAGCAGGATGCAGGAGGCTAATAGTCCATGAAGCTTCAGAGCCACTCTCAATGAGACCCAGGACCGAGGCTGAAACATCAGGATCATAGCCCGAATGTCCTGGCCTCGTTGTGCCTGATGGAAGGCCTTGAATTGTACCGTATCCAAGACGGCTCCACTGAAAATGTGTCTCTGTAAAGAAGTCAGGTTTGACTGACACATTGGTCATGAACCCCAGTAATGTTAGGAGGGTTACCGTCATCAGAAGGTGCTCCACGGCAGAGTGTGGCGAGCCCACCTTCAACAGCCACTCGTAGAAGTAGGGGAAAACTGGCATCCCAAACCTCTGAGCGGGTGCTGTGACCAGTGCCACCACTTTCATGAACACCTGAGGGACACTGGTGAGGTCACAGTGGAGCACGGCAAACTGAAAGTGCTCCTGGCCCACCCTTAACCACAGGTAATGTCAAAGCATAAAATTAGTGAACCATCGTTCAACCCTTTTGTAAGTGGTCCTCCATTTTATGTCTGCTTGAAACAGTGTTTTTGCAAAATGCTTGTTTTTGTAAAATGCTCACTTGACAGAAACTTGTAAGTTTCCACTACTAGCTCGTTTTTTTGTGGAGAATGCAGGTGCAGGATGAAGACATGTTAACTCGTGTTTTGAAGTTTCCACTCCTTGTCTACAGTTTGAAAGAATGTAAGAGGAGGCACAAAAAAGCTGCTTTATCTCAGAAATGCTTGATTGGGGCCTGGAGCCTTGGGCCTTGAAAAATAATCAGTTCCAAGCCACAGATTTACTGCCAAGACGCTCGGCTGTGAAACCGGTGTCTTCTAGTTTCTGAGTGCTTTCATGTTCTTGATAAGAGTGACCTTGCAGCTGTAAATAATAAACAATTTAGCTCTCGACATTTGTCTATTGTCTGATCTCATGTATAAAAGGCTTAACCTAACCCCAGGAGGCGGAACACTTTATGGCAGTTCGGTCTACTGCGTGTTCCCGCTCGAGCTTGGGGCAAATAAACTCCGCTCATTATTTGCAACCCACGTCCGTGTGTGGACTGTTTATTACCTTTCAGAAACTGTGCTTTCACAGTAATGCCTGCGGGACTGCAGGATGGGCATATCGCAGTAGGCGTCCTGTAAGTCCAGGGTCACTATCCAGTCGCCCAGATCCAGAGCAGATAGAACTTGGGCCAAAGTGAGAACGCTGAATCTGTCCTTCTGCAGGCAAGCATTCAGATGGTAGAAATCTAAGATAGCACAAAGGCTGCTGTCCTTTTTCGGCATCAAGCTATAGCGGGAGAAACACCCAGTCCCTCTTCCCGTATCTGGTACCCTATATATAGCCCCTACATGGCCAAGAGAGTTTGCACTTCTTGCAACAAAATGGCTAGGTGCTCCTCTCAAAGCCGCTCTAACATGGGTGGATGCAGCAGGTCGGAGAGGAATGGCAGAGCATAGCCCCTTTGAATGATCTGAAGGACCCATCTGTCAGATCATTTGTATCCGGGCAAGACTGAGTGACATATTTGGCAGCGTACTAACAATATTGCATGATCTGAGGCCCGGAAATTCTTCAGGGACTGCCAGCAAGGTTTTGCTGACCATGTCTCAAACGTGTGTATCGCCCAAGCAGAGAGCTGACATTAACCAACCTTAGGGCTAGGCTGGTTGATGAAAACACCTACTCTCTTTATGCAGTGGCGGCTGGTGGATCTAAAAAGTGGCGAGCACTGCAAGAAGTCAAGCAAGAGAACTCATTTCCATCAGCCATCTGCAAGGAAGGGACATCACTGGATTTCCCACAATTCATATGCACAGAAAGTGACATCACTCCCCTACCTGCACCTACTTAATGGCTGCCAGAGTGGACGCTCAGTGAACACACTTAGTGGCCACGTCGCTGGCATTCCAAAGGCAAGCCTGTCAGTGCCAGGAGCCCTGGTCCTAACTCCCTCCTGCCGCTAAAAGCTGCGCCCTTTATGCCCTCATCCCCGGCTGCCACTCAACTCCCTGCGTCTCACCACACCACACCGAAGTAGCATTCTCCTACGCTTCGTGCAAGTTTTCATACACCTATCCACACACAACACCCATCACACACAACACCCATCACACACAACACCCATCACTCACCACACCAATAGCACCCACACCCCCACTTTCTCACAACCATCCACACAACACTGCACACTCGCATGCATGCTCCTCAATACCCAGTCACTTACAAAATACACCACAGAGATCTGGGACACAGATCACAGATCGCCACAGCCATTCCCCCGGCTCCAAGATTGTCTACGAAGACAGACTTCACAAGCCTGGAGGTAGAATCGCCATCGTCCCCAAGAACCCAAACAGTTGCACCACATCCACGGACACGCCCTCCTCCAACATTGAACACCTGCCATTCAAGCTCCACGTGACTGCCAACTTAGCCCTAAGCGGCACTCACCTCTACAGACCACCGGGACAGCGCACCAACATCATCACAGACTTTATTGCAACATTCACCCTCAATGCTAGCAATTACATCCTACTCGGAGACCTGAACTTCCACCTGGAAGCCCACGCCGACCCCAACTCACGAGCACTGATTGAAGACCTTGGCTTCACAAAACAAGTAAAGTAACCTACCCCCGTCGCAGGATACCTCCTGGCCCATATTTTCACCAACATCAACAGCATCAGAGTCAACAAGCCTACACAAGTCCCCTGGACAGACCACACCCGTGTCAAGTTCAGTAACCCCATCCCAGTTCAATGCACATGTACCACCGCCAGACCAGCCCACCGAAAGTGGAACAGCATCACTGACTAGGACTGGAACATGGCTCTCAACACCCAACAACCACAACACAGCAACAGCCTCCCCGAAGCCATCAAGAATTTCATCAATTGAATCACCTCCTGTACTGACTCCCTGTCCTGTCCCCCCGCACCCCCAAAACAGCAATGCAACAATATTCAGACCTCAGGTCAATTAGTACACCAGGAACTAAGACTGATGAAATACTACTGCACACAACTGGAATACAAACAGAGTATGAGTCAGGACAATGCAGCCAGGAGCACATTCAAATCTGCCCTACGACGCTACCACCAAATGATCTGGACCAGCAAACGAGCCACTCTGGCAGACTGCATCGATGCCAGCACCAACAGAAGCAAGAAAATCGTCGCCATTGTGAAAGATTTCACCTCACCATCAGCCGCCTCCAACTTGATCACCCCCTCCCAGGACCTCTGCAACAATCTCTCTCAATTCTTCAGCAACAAAATTACTGCCTTTTACAGCAACTTCAGCCCGCAACCGGACTAGACAGACTTCACCAAACACCTCCAGAGGTTATCAAAAGAACCAAGCTAACCACATGGCCTGTCATCACCCCAGAAAAAAACGCTGCTACCATAAAGTTCATCCACTCATGGTGCCCATTGGACGCCTGCCCCTACCACACCTACTCCAGAGGATGGCAACCCATCAGCACGATGCGCACACTCATTCTGAATGCCACCACCTCTTCTGCGACCTTCCCTGATGCTTGGAAACATGCAATTGTTCTCACATTGCAGAAGAAACTCTCTGAAGACCCTTCAACGCTCGTCAACTACAGACCGATCTCCTTGCTACCATTCCCGTCCAAGGTCTATGAGAAAATCAGTAACCGACACCTCACTGAATACCTCCAAGACCAGCAACTCCTCAACACCACTCAGTCTGGTTTCAGACCCAACCACAGCACCAAAACTGTCCTTGTCGCCATCACGGATGACATCCGCATGACTCTGGACAAAAAAGACACGGCGGACCTAATCCTCCTGGGTCTCTCTGCAGCATTTGACAGAGTCTCCCACCTCATCCAACGCCTACACAATATTGGAATCCAAAGAGACACACTCCAATGGATCTGCTCCTTCCTGACTGGAAAGACGCAGTCAGACTGGCACCATACACCTCGGACACCTGCAACTTCATCTGCAGAGTTCTGCAAGGATCCTCCCTGAGCCCGACCCTATGCAACACACCCCTCTAGCCAGCATCATCTGCTCTCACGACATCAACGTCCTCTCCTACGACACACAACTCATTCTCTCCCTCAGGAATAAGACGCGCAGTAACCGGATCAAGTTCAAAGCCTGAATGATTGAAATTGCCCATTGGATGAAGACCAACTGTCTAAACCTGAACACCGACAAGACTGAAATTGTTATCTGCCTAAACCCACCCACACCAGGAACCTTGGGATCATCAGACAGCAAACTCGACATGACTGCCCAAGTCAATGCTGTCACTGCCTCATGCTTCCATACTCTGAAGATGCGGAGTAATATTTTCAAATGGCTCCCAATCAGCACCCAGAAAACTGTCACACATGCCCTGGTCACAATCAAGCTGGACTATGGGAACACGTATATGCAGGGCTCAACAAAAAATTCACCAAAAGACTGTAGACCATTCAGAACTCGGCAGCCAGAATCACTCTCAACCTACCACGCCCTACTCACATCCCACCACACCGGAAGGAGCTGCACTGGCTCCCCATTCACAACTGAACACAATTCAAACTCCTCCCTTACACTTTCACGGCACTACAAAACACTGGACCAGCATACCTCAATCACATCGGCTTTCCCAAACCTTCCATACACCTCCACTCATCCGGACTCCTACTTACACAAATCCTACGCATACGGAAAGCCAGACCAGGAGGTTGAGCTTTCTACATGGCTCCGAAACCATGGGACGACCTGCTGCTACACATCAGAGCCTCCTCCTCACTTCTTGAATTCCGCAAGAAGCTGAAGACATGGCTTTACGAGTAGACCCACCACGTCCTAGGTGTGGCTAGCCTCACACCTGCTCAGGGCCAGGATACCCTCCGGGTGATAGTGTGCTCTACAATTCTGCATAACATCAGAAAATAACACTGAACAAAAGAGCGAGCATATCTGAAATGAAGGAGGTTGTTGCAGGGTTTTTATTGTTTTACAAGCAATCCATTAAATTCTGTGTCTTAATTTTAAAAAAAGAGTGTAGTAAATATAATGCGGTTGCCCCAAAGTATTTTATCATTGCAGTCTTTAAACAAAGATGTTAAAAAAGGCAGCAATTTAAATCTTCGTTTCAGGAAATAGATATCAACACGTGTAGCCCATGACTCTAGCAGAGGTCTTTTATAAATCGATTTTTGCAGAAAAAAGGACCAGTCATCAAGCATCTGAGAACTGCAGAAAGGTTTTAAATCATACAGTGGTGAAGGGAGGATGGGCCTGGCTGCTGTGCAAATAGTGACCCCCCCCCACACCCTAGCCCCCAGGCACGGCCAGAGGCAGTCAGAAGGAGGAGGGATAAGGGGCTGCAAAGCTTCTGCAGGTCCAGAAGTCCTGCATTTCAGCCCAAAGCTCCGTTATTGGCAACACAAAGGTTAGAATTCCAAGGAGAAGAAAGGAGCACTTGTTAGGAACATGCGTGAGAAGCGCTGCTCCTGTTTAGCATACATGTTGCATGCGTTCTCCACTGCTTGAGGCCAGCCTTCCAGGGCCGGGACTAGCTACCAGATTCCTCCCCCAACACAGCCCCCTCAGCACCATCTACTGCCATATTCACACTGTAAGCCAGCCCTGCTACCGGTCATTCACTTGCATGAAGCTCTGCTGACTTTTATTTTATTTTTATTTATTTATTTTATTTTATTTTATTTATTTTAAGAGTTTTATATAGCGCTGGCTAGACCCGTAGGTATCAGAGCGCTTTACAATAGGTTACACAATGTTACAGAAAAAGATAACAATTACACATAACCTCAAGAATAAGCAACACATTGAGAGAGGAAAGGAAGGTGGGACAAATAGAGCGGAGGGGGGGAAGGGGGAAGTGTGAAGGGGGAGGATGAGGGAAAAGACTGGCAGGAGAGACGAAAGGAGGTCTGCCCAATGACCGACTGGGTAGGTGACGTCCTAGGAGGGAATCCATAGTCCGTCTCCCCTATAGCTAAACAAGGTAGCTCCATCGGGCATCGGTCAAATAGCTAGGTCTCAACTGACGAGGGGAAGTTCACAGAAGAAAGTCCAGTTGGTAATCAGGGTGGGAACTATGAGCAAGGACGGGCGAGGGCAGAGGTCAATAGCTGGAAAGAGGAGAGGGGTAGAGCGAAAAGGGGTAGGGGAAGGGGAGGAGGGAGATAAGGACAGGAGAGACGCAGGAGAGTTTGCCCAAAGACCGGCTGGGTAGGTGATGGCCACGGAGGGAATCCATAGTCCATCTCCCCTTTAGCTCGCGAGGTAGCTCCACCGGGCATCAGTCAAAATGGCTAGGTCTCAGCTGATTAGGGAAAGTTCTCAGATTAAATGTCCTGGTGGGTGAGCAGGAACAGGGTCAGGTGAGGGCTGATCAAGATGGCAGGTGCTACAGTACTTTACTGGGAAGGATGGGCCAGTCTCCCTTAGTTCTTAAAAGGGTCACACGATCTCCCAAGCGTCAATATGTGATCGGGGGTAACACAGTCCATTTAAAGCCCACCTGGACGCATCTCCCCTCTCGGCGGGACAAGCGAGGTAGGAGCCGCCATTTTGCATCGCGCTGGGGGGGGAGGGGAAGGGGTCCGCTCACCTCAGCCTTCAGCTACAAGTGGTCAATAGCTTAGCCATAATGACAGGACTTGAGGTGCTGTGGTAAAATGGTAGGTGGATGGCAGGGTATCCGCGGGATATTTTAAATGCTGATGATCCCGGCCATGGGAGCATCTTAACCAGCTACAGATCGGCGGCCATCTTGGTAATGACCAACTAAGTGCTGAAGGTCCTTGGAGTTTAAAGGACCAACTCTGACTCGGGCGTGAAGGCCTTAGGGCGATGATCCTGGGACAAGGGCTCGGCAATCTCTGTTATGAGGCCACCAGTGGATGTTAGATCAGTGGCAATCATCCGCTCGGTACTGCCACGCGATGATGGGATTCTGTGAGTGCAGCCATTAAGGGGTCAGGCAGTCAGGACTGGGACCCGGCGCCTGTTTGTGACAGCGGCCATATTGAAGACTTCACCATGGGCCACAACAATAGTGCCCCAGGACAGGCTTATCCAGAGTTGGTTACAACAGGCCATGCCCACCAGTCCGGAAGTCCCTGTACTGGCTTGGACCTTGAGGGCGAGTGAAACCTTAACCGGCACATGGGCAGAAGTAGCCACTCCACCCCCCTTCCCTCCCTCTAAACAGTCTCAGCTGAGTCACTGTGAGCAGCCTGCCTCCCTTAGCCTTAAACTGCTCAGAGTGCTCCTTCTACTGGATGAATGGGAGGGCTACACTCCCAACGCTCCTTAACACCAGCTGCCACTGCCTGAATGCCTCTATTCGCTCTACTCTGTCCGGTGGGGGAGGGAGGGGGTCTTAGGGAATGGATTGGGGTTCACCTTACTGGTGGAAGCTTGTACCACCAGACTTTCTAGCGCAGGATGTTGGGTCAAATAATGAAGGTCACTTGGCGCAGGCCTGTGGTGCCTAACTAGCTGCCTGTTCACTGGTGGGCACGAACAAGACTTAAACCAGATGCCCAATATTGTGTGGGCTAGAGCCTCATTAAATGGTGATAAACGTTCAGAGGACCAACTTCAGGCTTCAAAACATCCATAAGCAGATTTGTCTTAACTTCCACAGAATAAAATTGTAAGTCCAACATCAATGCTACATGTCGTAACCCCATAGCGTAAGAAGCAATGTCTTCCGTAGCTGGCACAAGGGCTAGGGGGACCGACCCACTATCCGGGTAAGTGTCTAACCCACTGGCCTCCTGTAAATCCGTACATAGATTGTACTCATCATAATGTGCGGGTAAATCATTCCGATCATCTCCATAGTCCTATTCGAAGGCTGGCTGACACTGAGCACCAAAGGGCAGCTCAATGGTAGAAGCATGGTCTTGTCTGAACCAGAGTGTGTAGGGATCAAGAGTATTGGAGTGAATTTGGGAGATGACCTCAGTCAAGGCCAAGATGAGTTTGGCTTGGAGTCGGACACCCGAAACGGGAATGAGTCCTCCTCCGGCATCGGGACCAGTGTCAGAGTCCAAGGAACCAGAGTGGATTTTGGCACTAGGGTGAAGTTGGCTTTGTAGCCTAAGCAGAACCTGAAGCGAGTTCGGGAGGCACAAAAGGCACCAAATACAGATCCGCCATAGGAAACCAGACTGGAGGCCACTGCAGATCCTTGGGGCCCGAAGGCACACCTGAGGGAGCCAGAAGAGTGGCTAAGATTCACAAAATAGCCTCTCTAAAGGCCTCTATCAGTTGCAATGTCGGCGAAACCCGGGAAACTCAGGATATGTCAAGATCAATTGTGGGAAGTGCTTCTCAAAATGAGTTCAGGAGCAAAGCAGAGTAGCACATTGACGCCTTCATGACTTCTTGGATGGAGAGTGGTGAGAGGAGGACAAGTCCCGCTTGTCCTTGTTATGTTTCTGCTTTGACTTGGACTTACTAGAAGACTTCAAAAATGAAGTGAATCGGTCGCGGAAATGGCCTCAAGAGCTGGAACGGGTCTGGGCCCTTGGCTTCGAGCAGGACTTGTGCTATTTCTTTTTCTTATGTTCAGCTTTGGGTTCATGAGGGAGCACTCCTGAAATGAATTGCAGGCGTGCCTGAATCTCAAACATGAGATGCACACCTGTTGCGCGGAGTCGTACCTGAACCTCAAACACGAGATGCACACCTGATGCAGGGAGTCGTGCCTGAACCTCAAACACGAGATGAACACCTGTTGTGGGGTGTCGTGCCTGAACCTCAAACACAAGATGCACACCTGTTGTGGGGAGTCGTGAGTGGCTGACTTCTCCTGGACCCCATGAAGAAGCCTGCAGCCTCATCTCGAAGGGTCCACCTGACCGCGACCGGCTCCGGTAAAGAAGTTCAGACGTCCAAAGGCTCCCCTGCATCCTCAGCCCCGACTTTGGGGAGCCAAGCCGATAGTGTCCAGGCATCCACAGACATCCCAACCTACCTGCCCAGTCGTTGATCACCTTTGTCCAGCCTCCTTGTTCTAGCCTTCAGCCTTTTTGTGCGACCAAGTCTCCCCATTTAATTGCATTAGGTGCCCAACGCTGATTTGCACCCTGCACCTGGCCACACCTTTGGTGTATGGTCGGTGCTGCCTTGTGCCCCCCACCTCCCCCCCCTCCCTGTGCTTGCCTAAACCCCCGGGCCTGTGCCCTGAAACCGCGGGTACCTACCTGCAACTAGCACCTCTGTGGGTGCCCCCAGTCTCTATTGACTAACATTAGGCTCAGTGACCTCAGCACCCGGCAGCCCCAGTGCTGCTGGTGGTGCAGTACCTACCTTGATCTGACCCTTGCCCAGTGTTGGTCTAAAACCCAGAAGACTGGATGTGTAAGTCGAGTACTTACCTGTAAATGTGCATAACTATTTTCCTCCCACAGGACTGCATTGCATTTCTTGGTATTGCACTAAGTGTCTAACTTTCACATTGCTAAGTTACTGCTACTGTTGATTTGACACCACAAAGTATTTTCAGTATTACTGTAAAGTATTTTTATTGCTTTTGCAAGCACAATTTACTGTACCTGAAAAGTATTGCTATTTTAAAACTGGTACTTACCAGCAACTGAGTTCTCTTGGTTCTAAAATAAAAGTAACAAAGGAATATTTTTTATACAAAACAATTGGTCTGAGTTCAGTCTTTGAGTGTGTGACATCATTTCTTGCCTGAGTGTGTGCAACAAATGCTTAACACAGCCTCCTGATGAAGCCTTACTCCTCACCCACACTACCACAAAAGAGAGTACGGTATTATCTACTTTACCCTCTGTAAAGCCTCTGGGGATCCCCTGGACTCTGTGCACACTATACCTTACTTTGGTATAGTATACACAGAGCCAGCTTCCTACAGTGCCTGAACCTCAAACATGAGATGCACAACTGTTGTGGGGAGTAGTGCCTGAACCTCAAACATGAGATGCACTCCTGTTGCGGGAATCATGCCTGAACCTCAAACACGAGATGCACACCTGTTGAGGGTCTGTCTCAGACATTTGTTTGTGACAAGCCCTACAAGTTTTAAGTCCTGTAGTCTTTGAAGGGGACACGGTTCCCTTGTGCACTGCTAGTTTTAGTTGAAAAAACACTTTAAAGAAAGATGCGGAAAAAGGTAGAAGTGGAGCTCCAGATCAGAGTACGAAGGTGCAGAAAGAATGGAACCGCTATCGGAACGCAGGGGTAGCGAATATATATCGCTCTGTTCGTCACTTTTGGGATGGAACAAAGACAACGCGGAGCCAAACGATGCCACCTATCGGCATGCAGCAGCAATGCTGTTTAAAGCTTCCGTAAAAATTCTGCCACCTGGAGATATTCTAAAGGTAAGGAATCTGCGGTTAGAAGTACCCATCAGAAAGAGAAGAGCTTCTAATTTATGAAGCTGGGGCATTAATGAAGATAGTTGGGTTAGTAGCATGCGGACAGTTAATCATGGTGTTGGTTTCACTGGAGCTAGGGCCGCTAGTAAATGGAGCGCAGGGTCACTGGTGAATGGAGCAGGGCTGCTGCTGAAAGGAGTGTGGGATCACCGGTTAACATATCATGGTGCCACAAGTGAATAGAGCATGGGTCTCTCTTAAATAGAGCATGGGTCTCTCTTAAATAGAGCATGGGTCTCTCTTAAATAGAGCATGGGTCTCTCTTAAATAGAGCATGGGTCTCTCTTAAATAGAGCATGGGTCTCTCTTAAATAGAGCATGGGTCTCTCTTAAATAGAGCATGGGTCTCTCTTAAATAGAGCATGGGTCTCTCTTAAATAGAGCATGGGTCTCTCTTAAATAGAGCATGGGTCTCTCTTAAATAGAGCATGGGTCTCTCTTAAATAGAGCATGGGTCTCTCTTAAATAGAGCATGGGTCTCTCTTAAATAGAGCATGGGTCTCTCTTAAATAGAGCATGGGTCTCTCTTAAACAGAGCATGGGTCTCTCTTAAACAGAGCATGGGTCTCTCTTAAACGGAGCATGGGTCTCTCTTAAACGGAGCATGGGCCCCTGTCAAACGGAGCATGGGCCACTGGCGAACGGAGCATGGGCCACTGGCGAACGGAGCATGGGCCACCTGGCGAACGGAGCGCGGGAGGAGGTCCCTGGCGAACGGAGCGCGGGAGGAGGTCCCTGGCGAACGGAGCGCGGGAGGAGGTCCCTGGCGAACG
This sequence comes from Calotriton arnoldi, assembly GCA_963921515.1. Taxonomy (NCBI): domain Eukaryota; kingdom Metazoa; phylum Chordata; class Amphibia; order Caudata; family Salamandridae; genus Calotriton; species Calotriton arnoldi. The sequence continues at coordinate 1,970,750 of CAWUFW010002789.1, read as the reverse complement.
GAGCGCGGGAGGAGGTCCCTGGCGAACGGAGCGCGGGAGGAGGTCCCTGGCGAACGGAGCGCGGGAGGAGGTCCCTGGCGAACGGAGCGCGGGAGGAGGTCCCTGGCGAACGGAGCGCGGGAGGAGGTCCCTGGCGAACGGAGCGCGGGAGGAGGTCCCTGGCGAACGGAGCGCGGGAGGTCTCTGGCGAACGGAGCGCGGGAGGTCTCTGGCGAACGGAGCGCGGGAGGTCTCTGGCGAACGGAGCGCGGGAGGTCTCTGGCGAACGGAGCGCGGGAGGTCTCTGGCGAACGGAGCGCGGAGGTCTCTGGCGAACGGAGCGCGGGAGGTCTCTGGCGAACGGAGCGCGGGAGGAGGTCCCTGGCGAACGGAGCGCGGGAGGAGGTCCCTGGCGAACGGAGCGCGGGAGGAGGTCCCTGGCGAACGGAGCGCGGGAGGAGGTCCCTGGCGAACGGAGCGCGGGAGGAGGTCCCTGGCGAACGGAGCGCGGGAGGAGGTCCCTGGCGAACGGAGCGCGGGAGGAGGTCCCTGGCGAACGGAGCGCGGGAGGAGGTCTCTGGCGAACGGAGCGCGGGAGGAGGTCTCTGGCGAACGGAGCGCGGGAGGAGGTCTCTGGCGAACGGAGCGCGGGAGGTCTCTGGCGAACGGAGCGCGGGAGGTCTCTGGCGAACGGAGCGCGGGAGGTCTCTGGCGAACGGAGCGCGGGAGGTCTCTGGCGAACGGAGCGCGGGAGGTCTCTGGCGAACGGAGCGCGGGAGGTCTCTGGCGAACGGAGCGCGGGAGGTCTCTGGCGAACGGAGCGCGGGAGGTCTCTGGCGAACGGAGCGCGGGAGGTCTCTGGCGAACGGAGCGCGGGAGGTCTCTGGCGAACGGAGCGCGGGAGGTCTCTGGCGAACGGAGCGCGGGAGGTCTCTGGCGAACGGAGCGCGGGAGGTCTCTGGCGAACGGAGCGCGGGAGGTCTCTGGCGAACGGAGCGCGGGAGGTCTCTGGCGAACGGAGCGCGGGAGGTCTCTGGCGAACGGAGCGCGGGAGGTCTCTGGCGAACGGAGCGCGGGAGGTCTCTGGCGAACGGAGCGCGGGAGGTCTCTGGCGAACGGAGCGCGGGAGGTCTCTGGCGAACGGAGCGCGGGAGGTCTCTGGCGAACGGAGCGAACATGGATGCAGAGACAAGGATCCACTCTTGCACACAGATGAGTGGAGGTCGCAGGTAAACATGGATTTCCTCAGGCACACAGCAAAGAAAGGAAAATGCTACTTACCAGTATGCATCTGTTCTTGGCATGTAGAGCTGCAGAGTTGTACACTGTGCATAGATCGCCATCTGGTGTTGGGCTCGGATGCTTGCACTTTGTTGTTGTCTTGGAAGAGTCTTTTGTAGTCACGAGATAGGTGACTCCTCCTTTGGACGATAGTGCGCATGGGCTTCGACTCCATCCTCAGATTGTTTTTCGCCATGATGGGAAAAGATGGAGTCAGTAAGAAGAAAGAGATGTCCATGTGAACGTATCTAATTAAGATAATACTGGAACAGATACAGGTTCCGGGGAGGCGGGTGGGCGTGTACAACTCTGCAGCTCTACATGCCAAGAACAGATGCATACTGGTAAGTAGCATTTTCCGTTCGAGGCATATGAGCTGCAGATTGTACACTGTGCATAGACTGTATAGCAGTGTCTCCCTTAGCGGTGGTCACCTGTATCGGTTGCAGTAGTTTGAAAAAGTGTCTTAAGAACAGCTTGGCCCACAGCAGCTTGTTGCTTTGCCTGTACATCAACACAATAGTGTTTGGTAAAGGTATGTGGTGTAGACCATGTTGCTGCGTTACATATGTCATTAAAGGGAATGTTCCCTAAAAATGCCATAGAAGCCCCTAGCTTACGTGTGGAATGTGCTCTAGTGGGAATTATTAATGTGCGTTTAGCCTTTTGGTAGCATATTTGAATGCATTTGACTATGCATCTAGCAATCCCAGCTTTTGAGATGGGGTTACCTTTATGTGGTGGGGAGAAAGCTACAAACAATTGTTTTGTCTTTCTGAAAGGTTTGGTCCTGTCAATGTAATAAAGTAGAGCTCTTCTGACATCTAGTGTGTGTAGAGCTCTCTCTGCTACAGAGTCTGGGTCTTGGAAAAAGACAGGTAACTCTATAGATTGGTTGAGATGAAAAGCAGAGACTACTTTGGGTAGGAATTTGGGGTTTGGTCTGAGAACCACCTTGTTACGATGTATTTGTAAAAATGGTTCTTGTATGGTTAAAGCCTGAATCTCACTGACTCTCCTGAGAGAGGTGATTGCAATTAGGAAGGCTACTTTCCATGTAAGAAATTGTAACTCACATTTGTGTAGAGGTTCAAATGGGGGACCCATGAGCCTGGTGAGGACAATATTTAGATTCCATACTGGAGAGGGTGGCAATCTAGGGGGAATGATTCTTTTAAGGCCTTCCATAAAGGCTTTGATTGCAGGTACTCTAAACAGTGACAAGTGTTGTCTGTTTTGTAAGTATGCGGCTAGAGCAGCAAGATGTAATCTTATGGATGAGTATGCTAGGTTACATCTTTGTAAATGCGGCAAGTAACAGATGATGTTTTGTATTGAAGCATCTAGTGGGTTGATATTGTTGTTATTACAGTAAATAACAAACATCTTCCATTTTGCTGCATAACAAGCCCTGGTAGTAGGACGTCTGGCTTCTTTAATAACATCTCCATCCCTCCTACATACATCAGTATCTAGGGGCCACAATAGAAACCTCCAGAGCCCTAGCATACCCCAATCCTTCCAGGATAACCAGTATGCAAGCCCTCATCAAAAAATTCCTGCCTCAACACTCCCTTCCAGCTCGGGTGTTTATGCAGCTAGTAGGAATGATGGCCTATCAAAACCAATGCCACAAAGCAAAGGAGATAAAACCAAGGGTGACATGGCTGCAAGGCTACTTCAGCAATGATTGAGCTTGGGACCAATGAACAAGTTATGTACCTTCGGTAACGCATTATCTGGTAGAGACAATATCTAGCTGCAGATTCCTTACCTTTGAATTTCCCAGGCATCAGGCTGGATCCAGAAACTATTGCGTGAGCAGTACTCCTGCGCGCCATTGAGTGGCTCCATTCAGCTCCGCGTGACGTCAGCCTTGGTTATGACGTCACCGTCACCTATACAGGTGCCACATAGGCGCACGGGCATCTGTACTTTTCATTTTTCCATGCCAGAAGCGCAGACGCATGAAGTGACTGACTTGAGTGTGTGCCATAACTACATAACCAGGGCCCTGAAAAAGGGAACAACCTTAGCACTAACAAATGAGTCCGCAGAGCAGGGAGGCATGGGTGGGTCTGTAAAGAATCTGCAGCTAAATATTGTCTCTACCAGATAACGCGCTACCGAAGGCAAGTAACTTGTTCATCTGATAGAGACTTCTAGCTGCAGATTTCTTACCTTTGAATAGATACCCAAGGCATACCATCATGGCGGTGGGCTGCGGACAGATTTCTCACACTAAGGAGTCCTGCAGGACCGAACGGGCAAAATACCCAACCCTGCAGACCTGACTGTCCAGGCAGCAGTGCTTGGCAAATGTGTGCAAAGATGCCCACATTGCTGCGTCGCAGATGTCCAGGACTGGGACACCCCGAGCCAACGCCATGGTCGCTGCCTTCCCCCTGGTGGAATTAGCTCATAAGCCCTTCGGGGGCTGCTTCTTAGTGAGGGCATAGCAGATCTTAATGCAGAGAACGACACAGCGAGAAATGTTTTTGGGTCCAGACGGTGGAGATGCTCCTCTTCCTTAGAGGAATGCGGGGGACCAAAAAAGGTGGGCAGTATGATTGATTGACCCAACTGGAATAGGGTCACCATCTCTAAAGATCATATCGGGAGTCTTGGATGACAATGCCTGCAACTCACTCACCCACTGGGCCAATGTTATTGCCACCAGAAAGGCTGTTTTGATGGTAAGCAGCCGAGGCAGACAAATATGCAAAGGCTCGAACGGAGCACACATAAATAAAGTGAGAAACCAATTAAGGTTCCACTGTGGCATGACAAAGGGAGTTGGTGGAAACATATGTACAAGCCCTTTTAAGAATCTATTTACAACAGGAAATTTAAACAAAGAGGGTTGGCCCAGCAGCTGCAAGAAAGCAGACAGAGCAGAAAGAGAAGAATATTAGATACAGAAGCAGAAAGAGGGTCAATAGACCTTTCTGTACAATATTTTACAAACTTTTGCAAACAGCATGTGTATACCGTCTTAGTGGAAGGTCGCCTGGCTGCCAAAATAACCTCACATACTTCAGGAGGAAAATTAAAAGCCATCAACTGTCACCGCTCAATCCCCACGCATGGAGGCACAGAGTTGACAGGTTCGGGTGGAGGACCCTCCCCTGCTGCTGCGACAGAAGATCCTCCCGAAGGGGCAGCCTGATCGGAGGATCGATGCTCATTTTCAGAAGCTCTGGATACCAGACTCTCCTTGCCCAGTCCGGAGCCACAAGGATGACTTAGGCCCGGTCGTTCTTGATCTTCTTGCGAACTTCGGGCAGAAGTGGTATGGACGGAATGGCGTATAGCAGGCCTGAGCTCCACTCACAATGAAAAGCGTCGCCGAGCAATAGCCGCCTTGGAAACACCAGTGCACAATACTGCTGACATTGCATGTTCTCTTCAGAGGCAAACAGATCTAGCTAAGGCTCCCCGCACTGTTGAAAGAGACCTTGAGCCACCTCCGGATGGGGATGCCGTTCGTGATTTGCTAGGCATCTTCGGCTGAGTTAGTCTGCTCTGGCGTTCAGAGAGCCCGCCACGTGTTGATCCACCAGGGAAAGGCCCAGATGTTCCAGCCATGTCCAGAAATGTAGGGCCTCTTGACAAAGGGTCCACAACCCCACCCGCCTTGTTTGTTGCAATACCACATGACGCTAGTGTTGTCAGTGAACACCTGCACCAGCCTTCCCTAGATTAAAGGAAGAAAGGCTTTCAATGCCAAGCGAATCGCCCAGAACTCCTGCAGGTTGATGCAGAGCTCAAACTCCGTCAGAGACTAGAGGCCTCTGATCTCCACCTCTCCCAGGCGGCTGCACCAGCCCAGAAGTGATGAATCTGTCACTACAGTCAACTCAGGTTGGGGAATGGAGAAGGGTCTGCCACTGGCCCACTCACAGTTCGTTTGCCACCACTGCAGATCTTTTGCAGTTCCCTCCGAGATCTGAACCCTGTCGGAGAAATTTCCCTGATGCTGTGCCCACTGGGACTTCAGGTCCCACTGCAGTGCCTGCATATGCCAACGGGTATGAATCACAAGCAGGATGCAGGAGGCCATGAGGCCCAACAGCCTCAGAGTCAGTCTCACTGAAATCTGGGATAGAGGTTGCAAACAACTGAATCCGTCTGAGAGGGAGTTAGGTGTGACTTCGGAACGTTGATAGTGAACCCCAGCAAATGCAGGAGATTTATCGTAGTCTGAAGGTGGGAGACAACTGTCTCGGGCGGGCAAGGCGTAGAGGTAGGGGGAAGACTCGAATCCACGACCCGCACAGATGAGCTGCAACCTCCGCTATCATTTTGGTGAACACCCGAGGGGCGCTGGTAACACTGAAAGGAGCACAGCAAACTGAAAGTTCTCTTCGCCCACTGTGAACCGCAGGTAACGTCGGTAGGCAGGCAGGACAGGGATATGGAAATGTGTCCTACAAATCCAACACTACCATCCAGACTCTCGGGTCGAGTGCAGACAGGACTTGGGCGACTGTGAGCATTCTGAATTTGTTTCTACTTAAGAAGAGGTCAAGAAGGCCCAGATCTAGGAAAAGGCGAAGTTCTCTGGCCTTCTTTGGCACCTGAAAGTGGCGAGAATAACAACTACAACCTACTTCTGATGGAGGCACGCTCTCTATTGCTCCCTTGGCCAAGAGAGCCTGCACTTCCTAATGAAGCAAGGAGAGATGGTCCTCAGCCGGTTGTAAGTGGGTGGCATGGGTGGATAGATAATCCGAAGGGGAGGGAGTAGCCCCTTTGGATGATTTGGAGAATCCAGCGTTCTGATGTCACTGACCGCCAGTGGGGCAGGTGATTGCATATCCTACCCCCCCCTGGATGCCCATGATGGTCGGTGGGCAAACTAAAGAGACTTGGAGACAGCGGCTGCCGGGGGAGCGGTGGACTGACTCGACTGCTGGCCACCTGTCCCACACTGTCTGTGGGACAAGCACCCTCGGCCACGAAAAGGCTGGCAAGCCTGTTGGCCATGGTGGCTGGGAGGGTAAGGGTGGCCACGAAAGGGGCAGTAGTCGGATTGGGGTTGGCGAGGGGCCATAGACAAGCCCAAGGACCTGGGTGCAGCTCTGCTGTCGTTAAAGCGTTCCAGCGCTGAATCCACCTTCTCTCCAAAGAGGCAAGAGCCAATCGAGGGGCATGTCCATGAGGGAAGACTGGACATCTACTGAAAAACCAGTTGTTCTCAGCCAGGCGTAATGCCACGGACGTGGAAATCTCTCTGCTCAGCGAATCGGTCGTGTCGAGCCGACACCTTTTGGTGAACTTTGCTACATAGCGCCCATCAGCAATAGCCTGGGTGAGTATGGCTTGTCTCCTCCGAGACCATAAGCAGTACTTGCGCAATCGGGTCCCATATCGTATGGGAATAACAGCCCAAAAGGCACGCTGTGTTCACAGACCGCATTTCTAGGCTTGCGAAAGGTGTCCAGCCTTTGGGACTCCCTATCCGGTGGAATGGTAGAGAATGCGCCGGGGTTAATCCTGAACGTGGAGGCTTGGACAACCAAACTCTCCGGGGTGGGGCACTGGGTGAGGAAACTGGGAAGCCCAGGAGCAGGGGAGATGGTGGGGGGAAATCCTTCTATGCACAGGAGCCCCTGTGCGATGCTTGTACCAGATCCCAAGTAGGACGTCTGTAAGAGCTTCACTGAAGGAGTGTAGGTGTTCAGAAGGAGAGACTCCCAGCTGAGAGATCTGCATCAAGACATTTGTATTGACTGCTACAGAGGATGCCGTAAGGTCTGTACCTCAGCCACCCTGCGCACCACCATTGCAAAAGAGGATCCCTCCTCCGTAGCCAAGATAGGAGAGACCAGGCTAGTGTCCGGTGAGGTGTCTAACCCACTGGCCTCTGCCAGTTTCTCATACCAGTTGTCCTGTTCTTCAGGGAACTGGTAACCCATAAGGGACCATAGACCTCTCCCATTCGTTTTCCCTCCCCAGGCCTATTGAGTAAATAATGCACTGGTTCTGCTCCGGGGAGCATGGACCCGGCTCGATGCCGGAGTCGGGAATAACGATGGCGTCGGCACTGGAGCAGGCGTCGAGGAAGGTCTCAGTCTCGCAGACGGCTCTGCCCCAGATATAGCAAGGGATTCATGGGGCCTGACTGGCACCGAGGGTGAACCCGCCGGCATGGATCCAGTAGGGGCCCCTCCCAGCCCTATAGGGCTTGGAGGCGCTCCAGAAGGGACGGGGCACACAAATATGAGGCGCATGGCCTCATAAAACTCTTTCAATTGGGCGGGGGTGGCTCCGGCAAAATCAGGGAAGCGCAGACCTGGATTCAGGTTACGCCGACTCGTGTGGCTTGCAGTGCCTTCATTCCCGCATCTCGTCAGAAGACTTTGATGGACATGGTGAAGTTGTGTTTGTGGGACTTCCCCAACTTCCCTAAAGATTTTGAATGCGACGATGACCACCGGAATGGGATGGGCTCTGCAAACGGTCCCAGGACCTTCCGGGCAAACATGACCTCGAGCATCGTGGAGTCAACGGGCATTGGGTAGCGTGGAGCTTGAGGGAGCACTCCTTCAGAGCTTTGGGGGTGTATGGCGCAGCAGTCCTCGCAGGCCTTAGAGTCGTGGTCTTGCTTCAAGCACCACAAACACACCAAGTGGGGGTCTGTCAGTGACATTCGCCAGTTACAGGCCCCACATGTTTTTTAAACCAGCTGGTTTCTTAGGTGACATACCTACACACCGGATAAATCTAAAAAAAGTTCGGCAAAAAGATAGTCAAAAAGTCACTGAGCGGTAGCTCAGACCGGAGCATCACTATCTGGCATGGAAAGGAAAGAACTGACGTCAGCCCCAAGGTGGTGCCTATATAGGTACCGTGCACGTCACTTCCAGCACCAATGACGCCACGCAGAACCACCTACTGGCGGGCAGGAGTATTGCTTGAAAAGTTATTCCAGATCCAGTCCAACACCTGGGGATAATTCTAAGCTAAGGTCTCTGTGGTTAGAAGTGTCTGACAGAATAACACTGTTTCTCACTTAATGTGAGTGATAAATGTATTCACTGAATTATGGGCCATAACACCCTCAAAGAGTAAGGCTTGAATTGTCAACCTTGTTACCCTCTAAAAGTCAAAGTCCAAAAAGAAGGTGCTTGGCAATTCAACAAGTTCACAGTAGTACCCATCTCCTGTGGTTACAAACTAATGCTAGTCACAAGTATTACATAATTGCCCATAGGTTTGTCTGACACAAGAAAATGAGCAGAGAAACAACTTGCACACGTCCGACCCCAACACTAGTTGGCAGGAGTGTGCAGAGCATGTGTCTACAGCCACACATGAAATGAACTGAGCATTTCCTCAGGTACCAACACTGTAGACTTCTGTTGGAGAAGCATGTCTATCTCTTCTTTTCTGCTGCTTGCCTTTTGTGTCTAGGAGGGTCCTGCTGCCTCAATTTGTTTGCCCACAGTATCCATTTGTTTGCTTTCTTTATCCGGACCCAGCCGTGTGGTAATGCTAGGTCACTGATCAACACCTGCAGAAGGATGCCGAGGCATGAAGGACGGTGAAGGAGGCTAGACCTTCTGGGAACAGGCATCAGACTTCTGGAAAAGTTTGCTAAAGCACATCAGGCACATTTGTTTTTATTTGTTTATTTGAAGAGTTTTATATAGCGCTGGCTAGATCCGTAGGTATCAGAGTGCTTTACATGAGGATCAATTGAGTTACAAGTTACAAATTACATCCGTTACCAGAGCATAGTAAAACACAGGCAAAAAAACAATGTTACAGTAATTCGTCGGAGGGAGGGGGGAGGAAGGAGACACAGCAGGGAGACGGGGAGAACTGTGCCCAATGTCCGGCTGGGTAGGTGACAGCCGAGGGGGTGAACCAGGGCCGGTCTCCTCTATAGCTGTCTAGCAGCTCCACCGGGCATCAGCCATGTTGCTCAGGTCTCAGCGGTCAGGAATAACAAGAATAACAGTTTTTCATTGTTACACTAGTTACAGTTGCATAGTCAAACACAGAAGAACAAGTCCCCAATAGAGGAATAGAGGGAATGGGGGAGGGGTGTGGAAACGGGGCTGGGAAGCAGATCAGTTGTGGCAGACCGGCAGTGGGAGAAAAGTACCTCGTGGGGGCCCAAAAAGTTCGAGTAAGCGGGCCCATAACCCAGATGGGGTCACACAGTCACTAAGTCCAGTGCCAAATTCAATCACCGCGTTCGGTCATCTCGGCAATGTGGGGGGGACCACAAGGAGAGGGTGAAAAAAAGGGAGCCTCATTAGTGGCCATTAATGTCTAGGAGGGAGAGCGCGTCCAGAGGGGGCCATCCTGGGGCAATAGACAGGTAGGCGACCAAAGGCGTGGACTGGGGGCAAGCAGTGATCTAGGAGTCGGTCGAGGCAATCAAGATGATGGGCCCAAAGTTACAGTCACCAACAGCCTCGGCACAAAATGGCGGACCCCCAAATCAACAGAAAATGCAAGCCAAAGACCGTGAAGAAAAACCAACCTCAAGGAGCAGGACTGGTTGGGGTAGGCAGGCGCAGGATCGATATTGGGTCCCACTCAGCAGGCCCTCCACAGGGTGCTTCGGGTCACAACATGCTGGACTCGGAGTGTTGAGTCACAAACCACCAGACGCCAGCAGTGAAGCAAAACGTCATCCGCTGCCTCCCAGGACAACAGAACCACCATGGACCAGCTCCACCTCTGAAATCCTCAACAAGTCACTCAACCTGGAAACTGCTTGCCCGGTGTATTAGCGGTCAGAGACACCGGTGCAGGCCGCCCGGTGCCGCACCGCAGCCAAGCGCTGGCCCCATTAAGAGTTCCGCTAAACGTGAGCACGCAAGGACGGGCTCGTCTTCCCGCCGGACGATGAATACAGCAGCCCGGCGGGCCTTGACACTGGTAAGTTGCTGCAGGGCCAGTGCTGAATAGTTTTTATCAGGCTCACGCCCCCTTCTAGCACACAATGCATCGGCCACGCTGGAAACCTGCCCGGGAGTCCTCCTCGTGGAACCAGCCTCCTCGTGGGCTGTCTAGCCGCCGGAAGTATACAATCAATGCCATCTCTGGGGGCTGCCCTCACAACAACCGTGCCAACCCTCCAGGCTCCGGCGGGAGGCGCCTCCCGAACGTGTGGGACCTCACCACCCGTCCCCGGTGAGCTCTCTCCGATCTGCAAGCAGGTCTCACGACAGGTGTATATCACTTTTTGGGGGAGGGGGGGGCACCATCGGCTGGATAAACTGAGGTCAGCTGCATCGCGGAGCACCTCACCTCGGACACCGGGTATGGTCTCACAGTTCCCCAGGCGCCATCTTGGCACACTCAGCAGCAGGGACGTCGCGGCCCATTACTCTACGAGGCAAGATCGAAGAAGGGCAAACCAGAGCCTCAGGTGATCCGACTGCACTCCGGCCGTGGAATCGCTGTTCTAGGTGGGACAACAGCACGGCAGAACACCGCTCAGGAAGCTGGCGAGAGGGCTTATCACGGAGCATCAGCTCCGAGCGGCCATCGTGATGAGGTGAGAAAAAAATGGAAGACTTCTGGTTTTGTAATAATTTAAAACTGGTTTGTTTTTGCTGTAACATTCTCCTGGTTGACTCTCCATTTTGGCATCTTCAGATTCAAAATTTTGAAGCTCCAATAATTCAGCTGATACAAGTGAACTTTATAATGTTAATAAAGTACATGGCAGAAAACTAGCCCAGTGTGATATGCACTCATCAGTTCAAGAAGGTGCTGTAAAAGTCATTCTTTGCCACCCCACCAGCTGACCCTATGACCCTTTCCCAGACTCTGTGCCCTCACACTAGTCATGTGTCACTACTGCTGGCCTGGCAGTGTTGATAATCCTATGGAACTCCCCTGATTCTGTCACCCTTCAGTTCCCCCGCCAAGCTTGACTGCTCTATCACCTTTACGGATCTGAAAGCCTTATAGCTCCTTCGATAGCCCGGTCACCTCCCCTCATACCTCCAACACCCTAGATCTCCCTGGCCATCTCTATAGCTGCTCTGCTAACTTTATGGACCTGACAGCCATAAAGCTCCTTCAATAGCCCACTGAGCTTCACTCGCAGCGTTCTGTCACCTAGCTGCTCTGCAGCCATGTCGAAGACTGCTCAGCCACCTCTATGGATCTGACGGCCATAAAGTTCCTTCAATAACCCTGGGGTTCATCTGCAGGCAGTGCTGTGTTCATGGTGGGATTGTGTCCCTCCTTCTAGCCCTACGGCTCTCCTGCTGGCCTGAAAGTCCCCCTGCCCATGCGGCTCTCTTGTGAAGGAGGAAGCTCTAGGCTGGTCTTGTGGCACTGTTGCAGACAATTGGCAGACTACGAGTCTCCTTCCCAAACCTTCAGTTCTCCTGTCGGCTCCACAGCTTTCCTGGTGCACAAACAGGTTGCCGACTAGTCCTCCAATCTCCCAGAGGTCCTTTCTGCTTTGCTAAAGTCGTTACTTGTTTCCCCGGCATCAGTGCCTTTGTTTCTAGGGCAGCAGATGTGTTTACTCTCGACTGTGGCTCAGGGGACTCTCAGAATGAAATCACCCTGGTGCGTGAATCTACAGGCTGCAGCCTCATCAATAATACAGAAGGAAAAGGAAAGCTGCAGAGTGAAGGGAAGAGGGCAGCCCCCTGGAAGGCCAAATGCTACTTCTGAACAGTGGGGGCCACCCGAGCTATAGCTGGGCCACTGGAGCTACCCAGTGATTTATTAAAAATAAAGACTGAATGAGCTACGGGACCAGCTCCTCCCCCATAAAATCCCTCCCTCCTCATTCATAGAGTTCATCAAATATTCAGAAGATACATCCCACTGCTTCAGTCAGAGGAACAGAAGGCTGTGCTTCAGACCAAATGAATTCCCTCAGTAGATGAAAACATGCACAGCAGGAGATGGCTAATGAAGAGAGCGCAGCAATGGAATGAGAGGGTGGTAAACAAGCAGACATCATGTATACTGTGCAAGAACAGGTCTTTGGTCATGAACCAGATCATGACTGCTTGAGTACGAATGTCCATCTGTACACACCAGACCCTGTGCAGAGGGTCAGCATTTAATGAAGGTGGACCAAAAGGGCCAAGCCTGGTATCTGTGAGGTGAGAAGAGAGCACGCGCACACACACTCTAAACATGGTGTGGCCGACTACCTCTAAACGCTGAGCATCCGATAGGATGCAAACCTGCAGATATGTGCCAGCAGTCACCAAAGTTCTGCAGACACAAAAATTATAAACTCACTGCTTACTAAATAAGACACTAACACCCACTCCAGAAATCCTAACATCCTGTTACCAAAGGGTAACTCAAAGGTCTGGTCTAAGATGGAAACCCCAGAATCACATGTGGAGTAGGCCAGAAGCCATACTAATGGCAAGAAATATGATATAGATATATATATATATATATATATATATAGCACTAAACATAAAATCGCAGCACAAGTGGACCACACATCACAAGAACACAATGCCCAAACCCATATCTCCATTGTCCCAAATTTTCCCAGTTACAGGAACTCTTCGGATTACAATACTTACTTTGTCCACCTCGTCGCTCCAGAGCTACAGGGCGGTAGAGTAACAAGACAACAAGTGAGTGTCACACAGTTCATGGAGAGGCAAATACAACAAAAACGTACTGTTGATAACAATGGAGGTAAGCAACAAATACTTGGGTAAGGCGACAAGTAACAGATAAGAGAAGGGTGGGCGGTAGGCGGTAGGCAGCGCCGACCTAGGCAGAGTGGCAGGCTGCGCTGACCTGAGAAGGGCGGCAGGCAGGGCAGACAACAACTGTGCAAGGCGGCAGGCAGCGCAGATGACAATTGTGCGAGGCGGCAGGCAACACAGACGAGACCCAGGCAGGACAGGACTTGCAGATGTATATGAGGTGGAATTGCACTGCACAGTGCTAACAGTACCATCCCCAACATACAACACTTCTCATAGTAAAAGCAGAAAGTACTTCTCTCAGCATGTATGGTGACAGTTGAGGAACCCTACCTTATTGGGAAGTCTCAGGATACGTTCTGCAATGGAGGGTTTTTGGGTAAGGCTTTACAAAGAGTATCCGGGACTAGGAACCATCCCCTACATGCAGGCATTACATACCACTCGCTGCCACCTACTGCTGCCTGGAGGACGTGAGGAGGGTACGCGCGTTACAGATGCTGGCAGGGTTCAGACTAAGCATGCTGCTGGGTCAAGACAGTAAGGAGGGGACGCGCGTTACAGGCGCTGGCAAGGTTCAGACTAAGCATGCTGCTGGGTCATGACACTAATCTGAAATGTGGCAATGACCAAACATGCGGAGGGGACGTGTGGTGCATAGAAATGGTGGCCATGGGCTTAGACGAGGTGATCAAGGTAGCAGCTTGAGAGAGGCAGCACAGTACTGAGGGCAGGGTGAGCACAGCCAGCAATAGTGCCCCCTTTCTTAATTAAAGCCCACCCATAAAACTAAGAAAAATCAGTGAAGCTTAGGAAAACCAGATGAAGCCTTGTGGTCACTGCATTGGTAGACCAAGGACATTTCAAATCTATGCAAATATTTTGGTCTTTTATAGACAATCGTCTTCCCTCCTTCTCCTTTAGCAAATGTGCGATTCACACATGCCCCCATGAGAGACACCCAGGAGGTACAAACAACTGCCTGCCTTGACACAAAGGGGCAGCCGAGCACTATCTTGTGCCCAGACCTTGTGTTTTACATGTCTGGCAGGCTTCACATCCGGTAAGTGTGACCTCTTTCATCTGGAGCACCTCACCCATGTTCCTGATGTTATGGAAGACCTCACTCACTGCCCCTCCCCCCACCCAGTATGCACAGCAATCCTTTTTCAACCTATCACTTTCCCACTTGTAACCTCACTCCCTAAAACAGCCCTCGTCTCACCTCCGTCCACTCGCAAGTACCACTTCTTCAGCCACATGCCCTTCCCAGTCACCTTCTCCCATATCGCATTCAATGCCACCCTCACCCACTTTCCAGAAACAGGCCTTTAAGGGAGAGGTAATCCGCCTAAAGTTCTTGAAATAATTTGGCCATGAGTATTCCCTGCAGACAGATTGAACTCATGATTTTAAGAAACCTGACACTATTCTTCAAACTAACGGTGATGTAAACAACATCACTTCCACTCCCTATCCCAGACTCTTTTCCTGGCCCTAGCCGTATCCTTTCTTTTCCCATACCCTCTACTCCCTTCCCTGCCACACGCCCAGGCTCCCTTCCCTGCCACACGCCCAGGCTCCCTTCCCTGCCACACGCCCAGGCTCCCTTCCCTGCCACACGCCCAGACACCCTCCCCCTGCCACACGCCCATACACCCTGCTCCTGCCACACGCCCATACACCCTGCTCCTGCCACACGCCCAGACACCCTGCTCCCGCCACACGCCCAGGCTCCCTTCCCCCGCCACACGCCCAGGCTCCCTTCCCCGCCACACGCCCAGGCTCCCTTCCCCTCCACACGCCCAGGCTCCCTTCTCCCGCCACACGCCCAGACACCCTCCTCCCGCCACACGCCCAGACACCCTCCTCCCGCCACACGCCCAGACACCCTCCTCCCGCCACACGCCCATGCTCCCTTCTCCCGCCACGCTCCCTTCTCCCGCCACACGCCCAGGCTCCCTTCTCCCGCCACACGCCCAGGCTCCCTTCTCCCGCCACACGCCCAGGCTCCCTTCTCCCGCCACACGCCCAGGCTCCCTTCTCCCGCCACACGCCCAGGCTCCCTTCTCCCGCCACACGCCCAGGCTCCCTTCTCCCGCCACACGCCCAGGCTCCCTTCTCCCGCCACACGCCCAGGCTCCCTTTCCCGCCACACGCCCAGGCTCCCTTCCCCGCCACACGCCCAGGCTCCCTTTCCCGCCACACGCCCAGGCTCCCTTTCCCGCCACACGCCCAGGCTCCCTTCCCCGCCACACGCCCAGGCTCCCTTCCCCGCCACACGCCCAGGCTCCCTTCCCCGCCACACGCCCAGGCTCCCTTCCCCGCCACACGCCCAGGCTCCCTTCCCCGCCACACGCCCAGGCTCCCTTCCCCGCCACACGCCCTGGCTCCCTTCCCCGCCACATGCCCAGGCTCCCTTCCCCGCCACACGCCCAGGCTCCCTTCCCCGCCACACGCCCAGGCTCCCTTCCCCTCCACATGCCCAGGCTCCCTTCCCCGCCACACGCCCAGGCTCCCTTCCACGCCACACGCCCAGGCTCCTTCCCCGCCACACGCACAGGCTCCCTTCCCGCCACACGCACAGGCTCCCTCCCCGCCACACGTCCAGGCTCCCTCCCCGTCACACGCCCAGGCTCCCTCCCCGCCACATGCCCAGGCTCCCTCCCCGCCACACACCCAGGATCCCTCCCCGCCACACGCCCAGGCTCCCTTCCCCGCCACACGCCCAGGCTCCCTTCCCCGCCACACGCACAGGCTCCCTTCCCCGCCACACGCACAGGCTCCCTCCCTTCCCCGCCACACGCACAGGCTCCCTCCCCGCCACACGTCCAGGCTCCCTCCCCGTCACACGCCCAGGCTCCCTCCCCGCCACACGCCCAGGCTCCCTCCCCGCCACACGCCCAGGCTCCCTCCCCGCCACACACCCAGGATCCCTCCCCGCCACACACCCAGGCTCCATTGCCGCAACACACCAGGCTCCATTCCCGCCACACACCCAGGTTCCATTCCCGCCACACACCCAGGTTCCATTCCCGCCACACACCCAGGTTCCATTCCCGCCACACACCCAGGTTCCATTCCCGCCACACACCCAGGTTCCATTCCCGTCACACACCCAGGTTCCATTCCCGCCACACACTCAGGCTCCCTTCCCCCAACACACACCCTACTTGCTCGCCTTCGGACTCAAACGTCCGTCTTGAACCCTCGCCTCATTTAGGAAATATGTTACGAAATGAAAAAAAGGCGCAGTTGCTACATTTGTCATTGTCAGAAACATTGAGCCATGTGTATAATCATAAACCTGACAACAGTAACCAGGTGATTCCTCCGAGAGTTCTGAAGAGCTGCACAAAAACAGCACACCCACACAACAGAAAGAGCAAGAGGTGAGAGCAACACAAGGGACTGAACACAGATGGCAACAGCTCCAAAACCTCAAGGGATGACCCGGTCTCAATCCTCCATCTCAGCACGAAGACTTCTCAGTCTGTGTTGAATCTTCAAAACAGTAACTGTGATATTAGATTCATAGCATGCCAACATGGCACAGCGGTGACTTTAGGGTGAGGATCACACAAGAAACTCATGGTTACGATGGATGCTTCAACCATACCCCACTTTTAAATGCCCCTTACAGTAACAAAATGGGAAAGAAAAAGCTCCAGGCTGAGGAACAAGTATAACTGATTAGCTTTTCTGTGAACAGAAACACACATTTTCTACTCTGAGCCACTCCTGAGCCCAGAACCGTGCCATTAGCTGCATGGATGCCAAGTGGTGAGGCTTGAGGCTCCAAATACATTATATACAACTTTGTGGGCCTCCCTCAACATCCTCTGATATTATCAAGAGCCTCCAAAAAGACACAATTTGTGTTCACTTTAGTCAGTTTTACACTATAAAGCCCAGAAACCAAGAGTCAGTTTCAGTGTCTTCGCTGCTCCATCCATGTTCCTCACATCTAGGGCCCTTTTCCATGTGCGCTGTTCCAGAGCCATGCCACTGTGTTCATTCCAACAAAGGTTACAGAAGCGAGAGCAAGCCTGCATTTTCAACATTTTAACAAAAGATGGACGGTGCACCATGAGACATCAAGCCAAGAACGTGACAAGGGGGTTATGAGCAAAGGAGCCATCTTAAGAACGGCAGAGAGACCCTTCAAAAAGAACAGCCCTTGACAAAATGAGGGAAGGATGCACTGAATGAGGCCCTTCATTTCAGTTCTACTCTCTAGGTCAGGAACCCCTAAGACAACCGTACTGGGAAGGGTGTGAGGCTCTCACAGTGAACCTGCCTCCTCACTCTCTAAAGTAAGGGAAGAAGTCCTCATTCCTAATAGGGTCCATACAGGCAGTGGTGCATATGTAAATCTCGATTCACTGCTTCTCTTCGAGCGAGAAACCAGTGTCAAGGTTCATCAAGTTCTTGTGATCACAGCATAAAGGCGACCATGCCATGACTAAGATTTCGAACCAACACATTAATGGTGGGCAGATCAGGTTTTGAGGTAATACCACACACTATCTAAGCTCATCCAATAGAAAAGGATGTGTGCAATGATGCCCAGTGTGGGAAAAACTGAATGATTAACCCAAAGGAAGTGCCTTCGGGGTCAGGCGGCGTACACACTGTGTGGTCTTGTGAAGAGTGTGGTACAAATAAAACTTCAATGGTTCCTGCAAGGGGAGGTCAGTTGGCTGGAAGCTGGACTTTGCCCGTCTGTGCACCACGTAGGTCTCATCAGTCATAGGTATTAATGGCCAGGACGGTGGGAAAGTACATGCCCTGCATCTGTAGCGGCTTGAGCAGAAGCACATTTTGGGTGGGTGTGTTTTTCCATTGATGCGTAGGCTAGCAAAGAGGTCAATGGTTTGAGGGAGCATCCATGTAATGTTTGTGAGCAGGTCAGCCAAAAGAAAAGTGGCCTTGGAACTGGACAAATGTTTGTGACGGCACAGACTCCTCTGGCTAAGGCTGGCAAGTACTACAAATTCAGTGGTTCCATTCATGAAGGCGTGTCCCAACACTCGACGACAGTTAGCATGAACATGAAGTAAAGTACCACAGATATACGCCAAATGTCATTCGGCAAACATGTGACGTGCAGAGGAACTTACAAATATTCATCGCCCACAAGATTTCACGTGATCACCAACCCTTACTTAGGCTCAGGACAGCATATGTGGACAATACTCAGAAGAGGATATCTGTCCAGGGACACATGTATTTGTTGGCGCTCATTTCTGTTGAGCAGTTTTCTTTCACTGGCCAAGGCTTCCAGTGGGATCAAATGCTAAGCACTTCACGGG
>CAWUFW010002788.1:1722500-2050449 GCA_963921515.1 Calotriton arnoldi | reverse complement strand
TGCATGAGATTATCACGTGGATGATGTCATCAGTGATGTCATCAGTGATGTCACTGACCATGTCATGAGTGATGTAATATGTGACGTCATCAGCAGTGCATTGCGGGGCGCGAGTTATAGTTAGCTGGACTAACTATAACGGGGAATTTCACGGGTTTTGTACGAGTGCAATGTCCAACTAACTATAACTGTCCCTAAAACCTATGGTTTTTTCAGTGAATTTCAAAGGTTTTTTAAATGCTAATTTGTAACTATAACGTCCCTGAAACCTATAGTTTTTTCAGTGAATTTCAAAGGTTTTTAAAATGATAATTTGTAACTATAACGTGCCTGAAACCTACGGTTTTTTCAGTGAATTTCAAAGGTTTTGTAAATGACAATTTTTAAATGTATTAATTGTTATATACATTTTTTTAATACTGATTTACTACATTTTTAGAAACAATTTTTTTTTACATATTTTATTTTTAACATTACATTGTAATTACATCATACATTACATTACAAAAAATACTTTCTCAGAATGAATTACTTTAGTTTAAATACTTTGCACATAGGCAATAGACTTTTAAGTACAGTAGTTACAGTTGTTGCAATGGGCAACACATTTTCAAACACAATGCAACATTCAGCTCAATGTGAATTTCTAGTTAAATGCAATTAGTTACTTTATGGATTACTTTTCTAACCAAAGGACTGGATCCTAGATGCAGTCCTGGTACATCTCCTGTAAACAGTTGAGTAAAAGCGTTTTGGTTACAGTCGTGATTTTTAAGGAATATTATTGTATTTTAAAAGTTGACACTTAGAACATTTTTCTCATAGAATCACCAATGTTATCCTATGGAAGGAAATTCACTTAGCAGGTAAAAACTGTTATCGTTACTTTTTCTTACTCAGTGTTGGATCCTGGATTAAGCACTGGTGCATCTCCTGTAAACAGTTGAAAGAATGCGTTTAAGTCATACAGGCGATTTTTAGGAATATTTGTAGTTTGTGAAAATCGACACTTTGAAACTTTTCTGCTGAAAAGCAGACAATGGATTCCTATGGAAGAAAATATAAGTTACTGGTAAGTACGGTTAAAATTACTTTTCAGGGTCAGTGCTGGGCTAAAAGATGCAGCACTGGGTTCTCTCCTGATAACAGGTGAGTAAATTGGTATTCGTACTTTGGTTGATTTTAGAGGAATATTATAAAGTTCCAAAACTCCACACTTAGAAGAATTTCCAAGTGAAACCAGTCAATGTTAGCGTATGTAGGAAATTCAAGTTACTGGTAAGTACGGTTAAAATTACTTTTGAGGATCAGTACTGGGCTGAAAGATGCAGCACTGAGGTCTCTCCTGATAACAGGTGAGTAAATCGGAATTCGTATTTCGGCTGATTTTAGAGGAATATTTGTATGTTTCAAAAATCAACACTTAGAAACTTTTTCAACAAAAAGCAGGCAATGATATCCTATGGAAGGAAATTCAAGTTACTGGTAAGTACGGTTAAAATTACTTTTCAGGATTAGTACTGGGCTGAAAGATGCAGCACTGAGGTCTCTCCTGATAACAGGTGAGTAAATCGGAATTTGTATTTCGGCTGATTTTAGAGGAATATTTTAAAGTTCCAAAACTCCACACTTAGAAGAATTTCCAAGTGAAACCAGTCAATGTTAGCCTATGGAAGGAAATTCAAGTTACTGGTAAGTACGGTTAAAATTACTTTTCAGGACCAGTACTGGGCTGAAAGATACAGCACTGAGGTCTCTCCTTATAACAGGTGAGTAAATTGGAATTCGTATTTCGGCTGATTTTAGAGGAATATTTGTATGTTTCAAAAATCAACACTTAGAAACTTTTTCAGCAAAAAGCAGGCAATGATATCCTATGGAAGGAAATTCAAGTTACTGGTAAGTACGGTTAAAATTACTTTTCAGGACCAGTACTGGGCAGAAAGATGCAGCACTGAGGTCTCTCCTTATAACAGATGAGTAAATCGGAATTCGTATTTCGGATGATTTTAGAAGAATATTTGCACAATGGTGAAGGGAGGGGGCGGGGCCTGAGGTGACATCTGTGCAAACGCGCCCCTTGGCGCGTTTTAAGTTGGGGGATTAAGTCCCCTTGAATCCTGAGGGTCCCTAGGGGCCAACTAGCCCACCAGGAACCTCCAATATGCGCCAGGGGGCTGCATTGCAGAGATGTGTAGAGAGGCCACACCCCTTTTACACCTCTCTGCAACGCAGCTCTGTGGCGCTTTCTGGATGTACCTGTTGGGCTAGTTGGCCCCAGGGACCCTCAGGATTGAAGGGGATTTAATTCCCCATCTTAAAACGCGCCACGGGGCCTGTTTGCACACATGTCACCTGAAGCCCCGCCCTCCCTTCACCACTGTGCAAACGCGCCCCGTGGCGCGTTTTAAGTTGGGGGATTAAGTCCCCTTGAATCCTGAGGGTCCCCGGAGTCCAACTAGCCCACCATATACCTCCAAAAGCGCCACAGAGCTGCGTTGCAGAGAGGTGTAAAAGGGTCGTGGCCTCTGTACACCTCTCTGCAACGCAGCCCCTGGCGCATACTGGAGGTTCCTGGTGGGCTAGTTGGCCCCCAGGGACCCCCAGTATTCAAGGGAATTCGTTCCCCTCTGCAAACGCGCCAGGGGGCGCGTTTGCAGAGTGGTGAAGGAAGGGGCGGAGCCTGCGGGCCCGATCGTTTTTTTTTTTTTTTTGTCCCCTGAAGGGGGCTGTGTGGCCCCCTTCCTTTTTTCTGTTTTTGGGCCCTGGGGACCCCATCCCCCAGGGCTTACCCCTTTTTTAAATTTCAAAATAAAAAAAAACGGGAAGGGGGCCGCGTGGCCCCCTTCCCCGGGCCTGTATTGGCCCCGGGGACCCCATCCCCCGGGGCATGGCCTCTATTTTTATTTTTAATATTTTGAGGGGGGCTGCATGGCCCCCCTCCTCTGGCCATTTTAAGGCCCCGGGGACCCCATCCCCCGGGGCCGGCCATACCCTTTTTTTTTTTTTTTTATTATTTTTCAAAACTTTGGGGAGGGGGGCCGCGTGGCCCCCCTCCCGGGCCACTACTTGCCCCGGGGACCCCATCCCCCGGGGCTGGCCCTCTCGTTGGGGACTGTGGGGGGGTCCCCAATCCCCCCACAGTCCCGCCGGCTCCCCGCGTCCCTAGGGTGCCGGCATTGCTTTTCCACATGGGGAGCAGCTAACATGCTGCTCCCCATGTGGAAAGCAGTCGGCTTTGGATATTGGAAGAGAGAGCAGGTTTCCTGCTCTCTCTTCCAATATCCAAAGCAGTTTGCAATGACAGGACGGGAGCCGCGAGGCTCCCGTCCTGCCATAGCAAACTACAGTGTCCCGGGGTAGGCACCCCGGGACACTGCAGGAGCTGGCCCTGGGGGTGGCGGTCCCCAGGGCCATCAAGGGCTCCAGGAGGGGGCCGCGCGGCCCCCCTCCCTACATCAGCACAGCCCCGGGGAGGTGGTGGTCCCCGGGGCTTCGGGGGTCCAAAACGGACCCCCATTTTAATTTGTTAGTGCCCCGGGGAGGTGGCGGTCCCCGGGGCGTGTGGGGGGGCTGGAGCCCCCCCACACAGGTTGTTTAATTTTTTTTAAAAAAGCCCCGGGGAGGTGGTGGTCCCCGGGGCTGCGGGAGGGCTCAGAGCCCTCCCGCACCATTTTTAAAAGAAAGCCCCGGGGGGTGGCGGTCCCCGGGGCTTGGGGGGCCCTTTGAGGCCCCCCACACATAAAATTAAACCCCCCACCATGCCCCCGGGACTTGGGCCACCCGGGGGCAAAATACAATCGAAGCGCGGGATTTTTTTTTTTTTTTTTCGGCAGGATTCGCGCACCCTGAGCGCATCCTGCCGATTTTTTAAAAAAATTTTTTTATTTTTTTTTGCCCAGGGGGTCCTTGTGGGACCCCCTGAGCAAACCTAGGGGGTCAGGGTGTTTCTACCCTGCCCCCTTTGTGCGCTTTGCGCACTTGTTTCTGTCCCTCGGTTCTACCGAGGGACAAAATGGCTGCCAACATTTCCTGAATTGGAATGTTGACAGCCAGCTGACAGCCAATTAACATGCAGCTCGTGCTCGGGAGGATCCGCGGCCCTAGATATCACTATCTTTTTACTTTTGATTTTCTCAGCAACTACTGAACGGATTTACACCATTTAACAAAAAGGGTTCTTTCTGAACCAAGAACTACCTCTTTGCCAAATTTGGTGTAATTCCGTTCAGCAGTTCGGGCTGTAGCCGTGTCTAAAGTTTCCTATGGAAAATTGCATGGGGAAAACGTGTTTTGGGACCCCCCTTTTTTCTCGGCCCCCGCTTGACGAATCCCCCCGAGACTTTCAGGGTAGGAGCGGACCGGAGCGGGCCATAAAGTTTGAAAATTTTGCGAAGATACATCAACCGGCAAGAGAGTTATTTCAAATAGAATGTCGCGGATTTCCTATGGATAATAGGTTGTAACTATAACTATCTACTGGCGACCGCCAGTAGATAATATATATATATATATATATATGCTTTTCTACTGAGCTTTGTGTTACTGAAGTCTAGATATCACACTTGGTATATAATTGCATACATAGCTCTCTAGCAGCATACATCGCCTTGTTACTGAGCATCCACATGCATCAGTAAGTTTCTAAAACTGATAACATTTTTAAAAAAATCAAAGCACAAAACCTATTGTGAATGGTATAGCTGCATCATTTCTCAAATACTTCTGCCTCTATAATATATACTCAGCATTTTCCAAACAAAAGTTACACACCAAATGAAGCTAGGACAAGAACTCTCAAGGCATTCTGCACTATTAATCCTTCTTAATTTTAAACAAACCATGTTTAAAAAAAAACACCATCCTCACCAAATGCATGAAATTTTCATCAGCTGTACTGAACATAGATCACCATGTAAACATATATGCGATTTCTTAATAGATGTACACCTCCAAGCCATCTTTCCAAAAATATGTACCTCTCTGCATCTTTAAGTAAACTCAAAAGTCCCACCGTATATATAGCTATGTGCAACCACAAGAGCCATATCTCACCATCTAAGCATATGCAAAGCGGTCATATAAGTTAAAAACCACATTGACAAACACTTCCCAAAACATACCTAACAAGTATTACTTCTTTCTAATTCATATACAGGCGAATAACATGTTCTCATCTTTTATTTGTGACTACACTAATCCTGCAATATATCTTTTCATATCACTGTGATACTCTTTTTTATCAAACTCCCACCGCTGCATCCACTTCACCTACGAGAAACCCACCACGCACCACCACACACAACGGGCCCCTCGCCGCAGCTGGAGTAAAATCACCGAAGACCAGCTTATCACCACCCTCGCCAGAAACCCACCAACTGACACCGCCGACACCGACACCGCCGCCCGCAACCTCAGGCAATGGATCGACGACTGCGCCAACACTCTCGCCCCGATCAAGAAACCCTCAAACAGGCGCACCGACTGAAAAGCCATCTGGTTCACCGCCGACCTCCAGGCATCCAAGCAGACCTGCCGAAGGCTCGAGAAGAAGTGGCACCTCGAACAGACGCCGGACAGCAACGCAGCCCACAAGAGTGCCATTCGCAGACTCCACCAACTCATCCGAACTGCCAAAAGGACCTCCTTCAAGGAACGCATCGACAACAACGCACACAACAGCAAAGAGCTCTTCAACATCGTGAAGGAACTCTCCAACCCCAGCTCCAACTCCAACAACATCCTGCCATCACAAGACCTCTGCGACTCCCTAGCCACCTTCTTCCACTGCAAGATCGCAGACATCCACGACAGCTTCAAAAACCAGGCCCCCCCCGACAGCCACCGACACCTCAGACTCACCGCCCCCCAGCCACACCGACCCCCTGCTCTCCTGGACCCACGTCAACGACGACGACACCATCAAAATCATGAACACCATCCACTCCGGCTCACCGTCAGACCCCTGCCCTCACCACATCTTCAACAAAGCAAGCTCCACCATCGCACCCCATCTCCGCAAGATCATCAACAACTCCTTCGAGACCGCCACCTTCCCGGAGAGCTGGAAGCACGCCGAGATCAACGCCTTACTCAAGAAACCCAAGGCGGACCCGAAGGACCTCAAGAACTTCCGGCCCATCTCCCTACTCCCGTTCCCGGCGAAAGTCATCGAGAAGATTGTCAACAGGCAACTGACCTCCTTCCTCGAAGAGAACAACATCCTAGACCCGTCCCAATCTGGATTCTGCAGCAACCACAGCACCGAAACAGCCCTCATCGCCGCCACCGACGACATCAGGACCCTGCTGGACAACGGAGAAACCGCGGCCCTCATCCTCCTGGACCTTTCGGCCGCCTGTCGACACCGTCTGCCACCACACCCTTCGCACATGCCTCCACAACGCAGGGATCCGTGACAAAGCCCTGGACTGGACCACCTCCTACCTCACCGGCAGAACCCAGAGTGTCCGCCTCCCTCCATTCCGATCTAAAGACACCAAGATCATCTGCGGTGTACCCCAAGGATCGTCCCTCAGCCCAACACTCTTCAACGTCTCCATGGCACCGCTCGTCAACATCGTCCGATCGCACAACCTCAACATCATCTCATACGACGACGACACACAGCTGATCCTCTCCCTCACCAAAGCCCCCACCACCGCCAAAACCAACCTCCACGAAGGAATGAAGGCCGTCGCCGAATGGATGAAGAACAGCCGCCTGAAACTGAACTCGGACAAGACAGAGGTCCTCATCCTTGGCTCCACCCCCTCCGCCTGGGACGACTCCTGGTGGCCGGCCGCGCTGGGAGCTGCACCGACCACGCACGCAACCTCGGTTTCATCCTGGACTCATCGCTGTCAATGACCCAGCAAGTCAACGCCGTCTCCTCCTCCTGCTTCAACACCCTCCGCATGCTCCGCAAGATCTACAGATGGATCCCCACCGGAACCAGAAGGACGGTCACCCAGGCCCTCGTCAGCAGCAGACTGGATTACGGCAACGCCCTCTACGGGGGAACCTCGGCCAAACTCCAGAAACGACTACAACGCATACAGAACGCCTCTGCACGCCTCATCCTCGACATCCCCCGCCACAGCCACATCACACCCCACCTGAGAGACGCACTCCCCGTCAACAAGAGGATCACCTTCAAGCTCCTCACCCACGCTCACAAAGCACTCCAAAAGACCGGACCAGCACACCTCAACGAGCGACTCACCTTCTACACCCCGAACTCCCAGCTTCGCTCCGCTGACCTCGCCCTCGCCACCATCCCCCGCATCTGACGAGCGACCGCTTAGAGGTGACTAAAGGTTCCTATGGGAATTAACATTACAAACGCAACCTTATTTCGTGCCCTGAATTCTCAGTCCCCACTGCACGGATCACCCCCAAACTTTCCCAATCAATAGTACCCACGTGAAACTTTTTTTGCGAAATTCCATGCAGATTGGTCAAACGACGCCAAAGTTATAGCCAAGTCAAAAAATGCTTTTCCTACGGAAACTAGGTCCTAACTATAACTACCTACTGGCAACTGCCAGTAGGTAATATATATATATATATATATGAGGAAAAAAAATGTGTGTGTATATATATATATATTATCTACTGGCGGTCGCCAGTAGATAGTTATAGTTAAAACCTATTATCCATAGGAAATCCGCGACATTCTATTTGAAATAACGTTGGCGCCGGTTGACGAATCTTCGTGAAAGTTTCCAACTTGTTGGGGCGCTCCGGTCCGCTCCTATCCTGAAAGTCTCGGGGTGATACGTCAAGCGGGGGCCGAGAAAAAGGGGGGTCCCAAAACGTGTTTTCCCCATTCATTTTTCCATAGGAACCTTTAGTCGCAGCTACAGCCCGAACTGCTGAACGGAATTACACCAAATTTGGCAAAGAGGTAGCCCTTGGTTCAGTGTCGTGCCTTTTGCTTAAATGGTGTAAATCCGTTCAGTAGTTCCTGAGAAAATCAAAAGTAAAGTCACATATATATGTGGGCGGAGCCTAACCACACATGTCATCGTGAGATCTGATTGGCTGTCAGCACTTCATCCTGGAATTTCTGGCAGCCATCTTGGGACCAATATAAATGATAGTACCTCATTGAAATGCATTGTAGTGAATAGAAGATTTTGAGGGTCACCAAAAGGAGAACTATAAAGGGTGATAACAGGCTTTAGTTACATTAGAATTTATTTGTTGATGGTACCATACTAATTTTAGGAATTGTGGTGTATTCTAAGGTGATTTTACCATGTGAAAAACCTTCTGCTGGGATATCATGAATCATGTTTGAGAGAACACTATTTTCTCATGCTTGTCCCATGGAGGTTTGGAAGGTGCTCCAGAAGCTAAAATGAGAGCATATTTTCTGTAAATTCACATTATCTTTCTCACTCATGTGAGAATGAAGTCTGACATTCTCAGTAAAACATGTACATCCAACAAGGGCAGAGACTGTCAGTTGATTCCTTTGTGTTCTACTGCAGCTTCCCAGAGTGTTCTAAAGAACAACTAGAGTGCTAACAGCCTTACTTATGACAAAAGTATGGCACACCTGAAGCCATCTTGATTGGAATAAACTGGTATCACTTAAACAATTTAATTTAAAAAGGAACAAAATGATGGGGTTCATTTTGTCATAGAAATTATGGTTAGTGCTGTAGAAAGAAAAATTAGGACATGTTTCAAGTGTGATCTCAAATATCTTCCTGTTATATTTCAACAGGAGCAGCCTGCCAGTTGATGCCTTTGTGTTCTACTGCAGCTTCCCAGAGTGTTCTAAAGAACAACTAGAGTGCTAACAGCCTTACTTATGACAAAAGTATGGCACACCTGAAGCCATCTTGATTGGAATAAACTGGTAACACTTAAAACATTTAATTTAAAAAGGAACAAAATGATGGGGTTCATTTTGTCATAGAAATTATGGTTAGTGCTGTAGAAAGAAAAATTAGGACATATTTCAATTGTGATCTCAAATATCTTCCTGTTATATTTCAACAGGAGCAGCCTGTCAGTTCATGCCTTTGTGTTCTACTGCAGCTTCCCAGAGTGTTCTAAAGAACAACTAGAGTGCTAACAGCCTTACTTATGACAAAAGTATGGCACACCTGAAGCCATCTTGATTGGAATAAACTGGTAACACTTAAACAATTTAATTTAAAAAGGAACAAAATGATGGGGTTCATTTTGTCATAGAAATTATGGTTAGTGCTGTAGAAAGAAAAATTAGGACATGTTTCAAGTGTGATCTCAAATATCTTCCTGTTATATTTCAACAGGAGCAGCCTGCCAGTTGATGCCTTTGTGTTCTACTGCAGCTTCCCAGAGTGTTCTAAAGAACAACTAGAGTGCTAACAGCCTTACTTATGACAAAAGTATGGCACACCTGAAGCCATCTTGATTGGAATAAACTGGTAACACTTAAAACATTTAATTTAAAAAGGAACAAAATGATGGGGTTCATTTTGTCATAGAAATTATGGTTAGTGCTGTAGAAAGAAAAATTAGGACATATTTCAAGTGTGATCTCAAATATCTTCCTGTTATATTTCAACAGGAGCAGCCTGCCAGTTGATGCCTTTGTGTTCTACTGCAGCTTCCCAGAGTGTTCTAAAGAACAACTAGAGCGCTAACAGCCTTACTTATGACAAAAGTATGGCACACCTGAAGCCATCTTGATTGGAATAAACCGGTAACACTTAAAACATTTAATTTAAAAAGGAACAAAATGAGGGGTTCTTTTTTAAATAGAAATTATGGTTAGTGCTGTAGAAAGAAAAATTAGGGCATGTTTTAAGTGAGATCTCAAATCCTCTTCTATTTCATTAGAAAATTCTGACATGCAGACTGAAACAATCACTTTCAATACCAGCAGCAGACTACCAGTTAACTCCCTGGTGAGCAGTAGCTTTACTCCAGTGATCTAATGAGCAACTAGAGTGCTAACATTCAGAATTTATGGCAGATGTGAGACACATCTGAATGCCTTCTTGATGGAATCAAAGTAAAAAACTGAAAGCATTTCCTACTGAGGAGACTGCAGTAAATGAAGAAATTAGGAAACTTCATAACAAAGAAGTCTTCCAAGATGGCCACCAGTGAAAAAAGAGCCCAAATGTAGCACAAATATTACCCAGATGTAGCCCACATATAGCCCAATGACAAAAGTGTGCAAAACACTTTTTATTTTTAGTTTTTTTGCAGTTTTATGTAGTGCAGACTGGTCAGGTATTGGAGCATTGCATCTTAAAACATGACCCCCTACACTACAAAAACACCACTGCACTACCTTAAACCCTAAAACACTACCCCCAGCACGACCCCCTACACAACACAAGCACCACTGCACTATCCTAAACCCCTAAACACTACCCCCAGCACGACCCCGTACACTACCCAAACACCACTGCACTAACCTAAATCCTAAAACACTACCACCAGCACGACCCCCTACACTACCCAAACACCACTGCACTACCCTAAAACATGACCCCCTACACTACACAAACACCACTGCACTACCCTAAACCCTAAAACACTACCCCCAGCACAACCCCCTACACTACACAAGCACCACTGCACTACCCTAAACCCTAAAACACTACCCCCAGCACGACCCCCTACACTACACAAACACCACTGCACTACCCTAAACCCTAAAACACTACCCCCAGCATGACCCCCTACACTACCCAAACACCACTGCACTAACCTAAATCCTAAAACACTACCCCCAGCATGACCCCCTACACTACCCAAACACCACTGCACTACCC
This sequence comes from Calotriton arnoldi, assembly GCA_963921515.1. Taxonomy (NCBI): domain Eukaryota; kingdom Metazoa; phylum Chordata; class Amphibia; order Caudata; family Salamandridae; genus Calotriton; species Calotriton arnoldi. Next base: position 2,039,659 of record CAWUFW010002788.1, on the reverse strand, counting down.
TAAAACATGACCCCCTACACTACACAAACACCACTGCACAACCCTAAACCCTAAAACACTACCCCTAGCACGACCCCCTACACTACACAAGCACCACTGCACTACCCTAAACCCTAAAACACTACCCCCAGCACAACCCCCTACACTGCCCGAACACCACTGCACTGCCCTAAACCCTGAAACACCAGCCCCTGCATGACCCCCTACACTACCCGAACACCACTGCACTGCCCTAAACCCTGAAACACCACCCCTAGCACGACCCCCTACACTGCCCGAACACCACTGCACTGCCCTAAACCCTGAAACACCACCCCCTTCACGACCCCCTACACTGCCCGAACACCACTACACTGCCCTAAACCCTGAAACACCACCCCCAGCATGACCCCCTACACTGCCCGAACACCACTGCCCTGCCCTAAACCCTGAAACACTACCCCCAGCAAGACCCCCTACACTGCCCGAACACCACTGCACTGCCCTAAACCCTGAAACATCACCCCCAGCAAGACCCCCTACACTGCCCGAAAACCACTGACCTAAACCCTGAAACACCACCCCCAGCACGACCCCCTACACTGCCCGAACACCACTGCACTGCCCTAAACCCTGAAACACTACCCTCAGCATGACCCCCTACACTGCCCGAACACCACTGCTCTGCCCAAAACCCTGAAACACCAGCCCCAGCACCACCCCCTACACTGCCCGAACACCACTGCACTGCCCTAAACCTTGAAACACCAGCCCCTGCACGACCCCCTACACTGCCCGAACACCACTGCACTACCCTAAACCCTGAAACATCACCCCCAGCACGACCCCCTACACTGCCCGAGCACCACTGCACTGCCCTAAACCCTGAAACACCAGCCCCAGCACGACCCCCTACACTGCCTGAAAACCACTGCACTGCCCTAAACCCTGAAACACCAGCCCCAGCACGACCGCCTACACTGCCCGAACACCACTGCACTGCCCTAAACCCTGAAACACCAGCCCCAGCACGACCCCCTACACTGCCCGAACACCACTGCACTGCCCTAAACTGTGAAACACCAGCCTCAGCACGACCCCCTAGACTGCCTGAACACCACTGCACTGCCCTGAACCCTGAAACACCAGCCCTAGCACAACACCCTACACTGCCCGAACACCACTGCACTGCCTTAAACCCTGAAACACCACCCCGTGCATGACCACCTACACTGCCCGAACACCACTGCACTGCCCTAAACCCTGAAACACCACCCACAGCGCAACCCCCTACACTGCCCGAATACCACTGCACTGCCCTAAACCCTGAAACACCACCCCCTGCACAACCCCCTACACTGCTCGAACACTACTGCACTGCCCTAAACCCAGAAACACCATCCCCAGCACGACCCCCTATACTGCACGAACACCACTGCACTGCCCTAAAGCCTGAAACACTACCCCCAGCAAGACCCCCTACACTGCCCGAACACCACTGCACTGCCCTAAACCCTGAAACATCACCCCCAGCAAGACCCCTACACTGCCCGAACACCACTGCCCTAAACCCTGAAACACCACCCCCAGCAAGACCCCCTACACTGTCCGAACACAACTGCACTGCCCTAAACCCTGAAACACCAGCCCCAGCACGACCCCCTACACTGCCCGAACACCACTGCACTGCCCTAAACCCTGAAACACCACCCCCTGCACGACCCACTACACTGCCCAAACACCACTGTACTGCCCTAAACCCTGAAACCCCACCCCCAGCATGACCCCCTACACTGCCAGAACACCACTGCACTGCCCTAAACCCTGAAATACCACCCCTGCACGACCCCCTACACTGCCCGAACACTACTGCACTGCCCTAAACCCTGAAACACCACCCCCAGCACGACCCCTACACTGCACGAACACCACTGCACCGCCCTAAACCCTGAAACACTACCCCCAGCAAGACCCCCTACACTGCCCGAACACCACTACACTGCCCTAAACCCTGAAACACCACCCCCAGCATGACCCCCTACACTGCCAGAACACCACTGCACTGCCCTAAACCCTGAAATACCACCCCCTGCACGACCCCCTACACTGCCCGAACACTACTGCACTGCCCTAAACCCTGAAACACCACCCCCAGCACGACCCCTACACTGCACGAACACCACTGCACCGCCCTAAACCCTGAAACACTACCCCCAGCAAGACCCCCTACACTGCCCGAACACCACTGCACTGCCCTAAACCCTGAAACATCACCCCCAGCAAGACCCCCTACACTGCCCGAAAACCACTGACCTAAACCCTGAAACACCACCCCCAGCACGACCCCCTCCACTGCCCGAACACCACTGCACTGCCCTAAACCCTGAAACACTACCCTCAGCATGACCCCCTACACTGCCCGAACACCACTGCTCTGCCCAAAACCCTGAAACACCAGCCCCAGCACGACCCCCTACACTGCCCGAACACCACTGCACTGCCCTAAACCTTGAAACACCAGCCCCTGCACGACCCCCTACACTGCCCGAACACCACTGCACTACCCTAAACCCTGAAACATCACCCCCAGCACGACCCCCTACACTGCCCGAGCACCACTGCACTGCCCTAAACCCTGAAACACCAGCCCCAGCACGACCCCCTACACTGCCTGAAAACCACTGCACTGCCCTAAACCCTGAAACACCAGCCCCAGCACGACCGCCTACACTGCCCGAACACCACTGCACTGCCCTAAACCCTGAAACACCAGCCCCAGCACGACCCCCTACACTGCCCGAACACCACTGCACTGCCCTAAACTGTGAAACACCAGCCTCAGCACGACCCCCTACACTGCCTGAACACCACTGCACTGCCCTGAACCCTGAAACACCAGCCCTAGCACAACACCCTACACTGCCCGAACACCACTGCACTGCCCTAAACCCTGAAACACCACCCCGTGCATGACCACCTACACTGCCCGAACACCACTGCTCTGCCCTAAACCCTGAAACACCACCCACAGCGCAACCCCCTACACTGCCCGAACACCACTGCACTGCCCTAAACCCTGAAACACCACCCCCTGCACAACCCCCTACACTGCTCGAACACTACTGCACTGCCCTAAACCCAGAAACACCATCCCCAGCACGACCCCATATACTGCACGAACACCACTGCACTGCCCTAAACCCTGAAACACTACCCCCAGCAAGACCCCCTACACTGCCCGAACACCACTGCACTGCCCTAAACCCTGAAACATCACCCCCAGCAAGACCCCCTACACTGCCCGAACACCACTGCCCTAAACCCTGAAACACCACCCCCAGCAAGACCCCCTACACTGCCCGAACACAACTGCACTGCCCTAAACCCTGAAACACCAGCCCCAGCACGACCCCCTACACTGCCCGAACACCACTGCACTGCCCTAAACCCTGAAACACCACCCCCTGCACGACCCACTACACTGCCCAAACACCACTGCACTACCCTAAACCCTGAAACATCACCCCCAGCACGACCCCCTACACTGCCCGAGCACCACTGCACTGCCCTAAACCCTGAAACACCAGCCCCAGCACGACCCCCTACACTGCCTGAAAACCACTGCACTGCCCTAAACCCTGAAACACCAGCCCCAGCACGACCGCCTACACTGCCCGAACACCACTGCACTGCCCTAAACCCTGAAACACCAGCCCCAGCACGACCCCCTACACTGCCCGAACACCACTGCACTGCCCTAAACTGTGAAACACCAGCCTCAGCACGACCCCCTACACTGCCTGAACACCACTGCACTGCCCTGAACCCTGAAACACCAGCCCTAGCACAACACCCTACACTGCCCGAACACCACTGCACTGCCCTAAACCCTGAAACACCACCCCGTGCATGACCACCTACACTGCCCGAACACCACTGCTCTGCCCTAAACCCTGAAACACCACCCACAGCGCAACCCCCTACACTGCCCGAACACCGCTGCACTGCCCTAAACCCTGAAACACCACCCCCTGCACAACCCCCTACACTGCTCGAACACTACTGCACTGCCCTAAACCCAGAAACACCATCCCCAGCACGACCCCATATACTGCACGAACACCACTGCACTGCCCTAAACCCTGAAACACTACCCCCAGCAAGACCCCCTACACTGCCCGAACACCACTGCACTGCCCTAAACCCTGAAACATCACCCCCAGCAAGACCCCCTACACTGCCCGAACACCACTGCCCTAAACCCTGAAACACCACCCCCAGCAAGACCCCCTACACTGCCCGAACACAACTGCACTGCCCTAAACCCTGAAACACCAGCCCCAGCACGACCCCCTACACTGCCCGAACACCACTGCACTGCCCTAAACCCTGAAACACCACCCCCTGCACGACCCACTACACTGCCCAAACACCACTGTACTGCCCTAAACCCTGAAACTCCACCCCCAGCATGACCCCCTACACTGCCAGAACACCACTGCACTGCCCTAAACCCTGAAACACCACCCCCTGCACGACCCCCGACACTGCCCGAACACGACTGCACTGCCCTAAACCCTGAAACACCAACCCCAGCACGACCCCCTACACTGCACGAACACCACTGCACCGCCCTAAACCCTGAAACACTACCCCCAGCAAGACCCCCTACACTGCCCGACCACCACTGCACTGCCCTAAACCCTGAAACATCACCCCAGCAAGACCCCCTACACTGCCCGAACACCACTGCCCTAAACCCTGAAACACCACCCCCAGCAAGATCCCCTATACTGCCCGAACACCACTGCACTGCCCTAAACCCTGAAACACCACCCCCAGCAAGACCCCCTACACTGCCCGAACACCACTGCACTGCCCTAAACCCTGAAACACCAGCCCCAGCACGACCCCCTACACTGCCTGAACACCACTGCACTGCCCTAAACCCTGAAACACCACCCCAGCACGACCCCCTACACTGCCCGAACATCACTGCACTGCCCTAAACCCTGAAACACCAGCCCCAGCACAACCCCGTACACTGCCCACACACCACTGCACTGCCCTAAACCCTGAAACACCAGCCCCAGCACAACCCCGTACACTGCCCAAACACCACTGCACTGCCCTCAACCCTGAAACACCAGCCCCAGCACGACCGCCTACACTGCCCGAAAACTACTGCACTGCCCTAAACCCTGAAACACCACCCCCAGCAAGACTACCTACACTGGCCGAACACCACTGCACTGCCCTAAACCCTGAAACACCACCCCCTGCACGACCCCCTACACTGCCCAAACACTACTGCACTGCCCTAAACCCTGAAACATCACCCCCAGCACAACCCCCTACACTGCCTGAGCACCATTGCTCTGCCCTAAACCCTGAAACACTAGCCCCAGCACGACCCCCTACACTGCCCGAACACCACTGCACTGCCCTAAACCCTGAAACACCACCCCCAGCACGACCCCCTACACTGCCCGAACACCACTGCACTGCCCTAAACCCTGAAACACCAGCCCCAGCAAGACCCCCTACACTGCCCGAACACCACTGCATTGCCCTAGACTCTGAAACACCAGCCCCAGCAAGACCCCCTACACTGCCCGAACACCACTGCACTGCCCTAAACCCTGAAACACCAGCCCCAGCATGACCCCCTACACTGCCCGAACACCACTGCACTGCCCTAAACCCTGAAACACCAGCCCCAGCACGACCCCCTACACTGCCCGAACACCACTGCACTGCCCTAAACCCTGAAACACCAGCCCCAGCACGACCCCCTACACTGCCCGAACACCACTGCACTGCCCTAAACCCTGAAACACCAGCCCCAGCACCACCCCCTACAATGCCCGAACACCACTGAACTGCCCTAAACCCTGAAACACCACCCCCTGCACCGCCCCCTACACTGCCCGAACACCACTGCACTGCCCTAAACCCTGAAACACCACCCCCTGCACGACCCCCTACACTGCCCGAACACCACTGCACTGCCCTAAACCCTGAAACACCACCCCCTGCACCACCCCCTACACTGCCTGAACACCACTGCACTGCCCTAAACCCTGAAACACCACCCCCTGCACCGCCCCCTACACTGCCCGAACACCACTGCACTGCCCTAAACCCTGAAACACCACCCCCAGCATGACCCCCTTTACTGCTCGAACACCACTGCACTGCCCCAAACCCTGAAACACCACCCCCAGCATGACCCCCTACACTGCCCGAACACCACTGCCCTAAACCCTGAAACACCACCCCTGCACGACCCCCTACACTGCCCGAACACCACTGCACTGCCCTAAACCCTGAAACACCACCCCCTGCACGACCCCCTACACTGCCCGAACACCACTGCACTGCCCTAAACCCTGAAACACCACCCCCAGCACGACCCCCTACACTGCCCGAACACCACTGCACTGCCCTAAACCCTAGAACACTACCCCCAGCATGACCCCCTACACTACCCGAACACCACTGCACTACCCTAAACCCTAAAATACTCCCCCCAGCACGACCCCCTACACTACCCGAACACGACTGCACTGCCCTAAACCCTAAAACACTCCCCCAGCACGACCCCCTACACTACCCAAACACCACTGCACTGCCCTAAACCCTAAAACACTCCCCCAGCACGACCCCCTACACTACCCAAACACCACTGCACTACCCTAAACCCTAAAACCCTAAAACACTAACCCCAGCACAACCCCCTACACTACCCAAACACCACTGCACTACCCTAAACCCTAAATCTACCCCCAGCATGACCCCCTACACTACACAAACACCACTGCACTACCCTAAACCCTAAATCTACCCCCAGCATGACCCCCTACACTACACAAACACCACTGCACTACCCTAAACCCTAAAACACTACCCCCAGCACGACCCTCTTCACTACCTAAACACAACTGCACAATTTGTTACAGGCGTTGCAACGCAGGCCTGTGGTGCTTACTGGAAGTACCTGGTGGGCTGGTTGGGCCCCAGGGACTCTCAGGATTCAAGGTGACCTAATCCCCCAACTTAAAACGCGCCACGGGGCGCGTTTGCACAGTGGTGGAGGGAGGGGGCGGGGCCTCAGGTGACATGTGCGCAAACACGCCCTGTGGTGCATTTTAAGTTGGGGAGTTAATTCCCTTTGAATCCTGGGGGCCAACTAGCCCACCAGGTACCTTCAGTAAGCACAACAGAGTTGCGTTGCAGAGAGGTGAAAAAAGGTGCGTGGCCTCGGAACGCCTCTCTGCAACTCAGCTCTGTGGTCCTAACTGTAGGTACCTGGGGGCTAGTTGGGCCCCAGGGACCCTCAGGATTCAAGGGGACTTAATCCCGCAACTTAAAACGCGCCATGGGGCGCGTTTGCACACATGTCACCTCAGGCCCCCCTCCCTTCACCTCTGGTTAGTCAGAGTCAGTTACCACCAGTACCCGTCTGAAAAAGTTGTGGGCACAGGATGATTTTGCAACAAGGCCTCTTTCTGCTCCTCTGTTGGTTCTTTCTGCACATCTTTTGCTTCTTTCTGTGCGTTTTTTCTTCTTTCTTCACATGTCCTACCTCTGTTGGCATAGTTAGAAACTAGCATTTAAAAAACCTTTGAAATTCACTTAAAAAATCATAGGTTTCAAGCACGTTATAGTTAGAAATTAGCATTTAAAAAACCTTTGAAATTCACTGAAAAAACCATAGGTTTCAGGCACGTTATAGTTAGAAATTAGCATTTAAAAAACCTTTGAAATTCACTGAAAAAACCATAGGTTTCAGGCACGTTATAGTTAGAAATTAGCATTTAAAAAACCTTTGAAATTCACTGAAAAAACCATAGGTTTCAGACACGTTATAGTTAGAAATTAGCATTTAAAAAACCTTTGAAATTCACTGAAAAAACCATAGGTTTTAGGGACAGTTTTAGTTAGTTGGACATTGCACTCGTACAAAACCCGTGAAATTCCCCTGTTATAGTTAGTTCAGCTAACTATAACTCGCGCCCCCGCAATGCACTGCTGATGACGTCACATATTACATCACTCATGACATGGTCAGTGACATCACTGATGACATCACTGATGACATCTCAAATGACATCACTGATGACATCATCCATGTGATAATTTCATGCATCTTCTCACACCCTAATATAACTTTTGATACACCCACTCTAAATTACAGACTGCCATTCTCAAAACCATAGACACTCCAACACCAAAAACTACATACCCACTCACTGATTCTTAGGTCTACACACACATCCACTCACTCACCTGTACAGTCACTCATACTTACAGTCACTCAGTACAGGACTATCATATGCACTCATACACCTATATAAACACTCACACACCGCCACTCATCCATAGAGGTACTCACACACCTAGTCAGTCATGCAAAAAACTTAATCACACACCCATTTACTCACCTATACAGTTATACACACACCAGCTCACTTACTCATACAAATACTAGCACATTCTTACGCTCTTATACAATAACTGATACAAGCACACACGCATCCATACAGCCACTCTCACAATAACACACTCTCACTTATAGCCATTTAAATACTCTAACACACATATATACTGCCTTTTACATATGTAGTTACTTGCACATGTACCACTGAGATATACATTCACTCACTAACACACCCATACACACACTCACCCACCCAAGCAGTCCATCACAGATGCACTCTTGAAATCATGCACCCAGTGAATCACCCACTCACACATCTATGTATAGAGTCACACACACCCCACCCACACAAACACTCAGGCAGCCATACAGATACTCAGAGAACCAATCAATAACCCATATAGACACTCATGTAGCTATTCGCAAATCCATGCATCCACTTACACACCAACAAACAGACGGATACAGACATTCACACAGTTTAGTCACTAACCCATGCATTCAGTAAAATACGTTTAATCACTCACTTGTAGAGTCAGTCACTCACGTACTAAATCATCCATTCAGACACTTATACACCCACTCATTCTTCAATACGCCTTTCCCTATATATATTAAACATATTTAAACTTTACAGAAACACACAGTCACTGGATGATGTCATCAGTGATGTCATTTGAGATGTCATCAGTGATGTCATCAGTGATGTCACTGACCATGTCATGAGTGATGTAATATGTGACGTCATCAGCAGTGCATTGCGGGGCGCGAGTTATAGTTAGCTGAACTAACTATAACAGGGGAATTTCACGGGTTTTGTACGAGTGCAATGTCCAACTAACTAAAACTGTCCCTAAAACCTATGGTTTTTTCAGTGAATTTCAAAGGTTTTTTAAATGCTAATTTCTAACTATAACGTGTCTGAAACCTATGGTTTTTTCAGTGAATATATATATATATATACATATTTATATATATATATATATATATATACATATCAACAAAGCACCGTGTCTTGTCAGTTTCCCTTCCACTGGAAAGAACGGATGCGAACCCGGAGTTGGTGCTCAATGGTATTTTATTTGCTTTTTGTTGCCTTCAAACCACCATGACTGCCACTACGCGTTTTGGCCTGAGACGGCCTTGATCACATGACGCGCTTGCGAGGTCTTGTTACATTTGTAAAGTGTTTAGTTCTTGCACACGTGACTGCATTTAGTTAATAGACAGAAAAGAAATACTTTGCGTATAATGCATTAATGTTTGTACAAAATCAGCAATAAATAGATAAGATACATGGTAAAAACAGTATATCAAAATATAAAATCACATACATTTAAAAACATATGTAAAATTATATAAAACCAACTACAATGCATAAAATGTTAAAATATGCTTTGTTATTATGATACCATGTTGCTTCATGCATTTTGCCCATTTCAGCCTCATGCTATCGGGAAAATGCATTTTTTAGCTGCCTTTATCTATTTAGTTGATTGTTAACATTGATATGAGTTACAATCCATTGTTAATGCTGATTTGTTCTATTCGATGTTTTCGAACTACACATAGTTAAGCCCAAGTGGGCTTATATATTGAATTTGTTTTCGATTTGTCTAGTACCGTTCTAAGTGAATAAAGTGCTCTTGTGCTACCCTAAAAATAATTATTCATTAAAGTGACTATGTGCTCATAAAAATTACAATATTTAAAATCATTTCATGTTATAAGCATAATGCTTGATGCAGATAGGCGGACCTAAAGAGAAAGAGAAGAGTAATAGGCAGGATGCAAAAAGGAATAAAGGATGAATGGAAGAAGAAAAAGATGAGGTGAAAGAGTTTTGAAGAAATAGGAAAATATCAAAGAAAGGAAAAAAGGAAAGAAGGAAAATGTAGGGAAAGACAAGAATTGAAAAGACTGGAATAGGTTTTAGTTTGAGGTAAGATGGGGCAAAGAGAAGATAGCAATTATTACATCATTTGTGTATCTCTTGTCATTCGCTAATTGTGTGAATCATTTACAGGTGGGTAAAGAGGTCCTCGCTAGAATTGTGTCCATTTGGTGCCTTCGTGTCCAACTCTACAATGTATCTGGTTTCAAGTTTACATAGCTTGGACTCACGATTGCCCCCTCTTCTTAATACAGGGATACTGTCTATCAAGAAATATTTCAGGTGAACCAGGTTGTTTTCATGGATCTCTCTGAAATGACGGGCTACTGGATAAGCAGGGTCAGAGTTTGTAATTGCTCTCATGTGCTGCAATATCCTCTTGTGGGCCTGCAGCTTGGTGCTACCCACGTACTGCAGCCCACAAGAGCACTCCAATATGTAGACTACAAACTCCGAACAACACGTGAGAAATGTAGTGATCTTAATGGGTTTCTCACTGAATGGAGTTGTATATGTAGCCTTGTCCATGCCATATTTACAGGACCGACAGCTGTTACATTTCTTGAATCCCTTGCGGGTGGTTAAGCAATTGGATGAGGGCTTAATTTCAGGGCAGCTGCTTACTAAAGCATCTTTCATGGATTTAGATTTTCTAAAAATGATGCATGCTTTCTTAGGTAATAGTCTTGCCTATTACTGGGTCACTCTGTACCACTGGCCAGTTTTTACTAATGATTTTACGTAAGGTGTTGTGTTGTCTGCTGTATGTTAATATCAATCTGGTTTGTGCATCAGTGGTTGGTACGTTAGCCTTAGATGTGATTTCAAATAAAAGATCATTTCTCACTGCTTGGTTTGCTTTCATGATAGCAACATCAATAACCTGATTTGTATACCCTCGGGCAATGAATCTGGCTTTGCTTTCAGATTGAGCTATCTTTAAATCAGTTTCACTACTGCATATGCGTCTAAGTCTCAACATTTCCCCATAAGGGAAACTGCGAATGAGGTGTTGAGGATGATGACTTGAAGAATGTAGGACGCTATTGCCAGCAGTGGGCTTGCGATGTAGTTGAGTCTCTATATTCTGATTTTTAATAAAGACTTCCACATCAAGAAAGTTCACTGTTTGATTGCTGACTGTAGCTGTGAATTGTAAATTCAAATTATTGATGTTGATGGCTTTGATGAATTCCTGAGCCTCTATTTCAGTCCCTTGCCAGATAATAAATAAATCGTCTATATATCTGTGCCAGGCTTTTACATGCTTGTCAACTGCTTCCTTATGTTCCTTATTCAGAACCATTTCCTCCCACCATCCCATGTGTAGGCAGGAGTAGCTAGGGGAAAAGCACGCCCCCGTAGCCACTCCTCTTATTTGTTGATAAGTCTGGTTCTGAAATAGAAAGAAGTTATGTTCTAGGCTGTATATATATATATATATTTATTTATTTTTAATTATTTTTTTCTTTATAAACTCCAAAACTACTGAACAGATTCGTACCAAGTTACAAAAAGCAATCTTTCTGGACAATGATCTAACTTTCTGCCAAATTTGGTGTCATTCCATTCAGCTGTTTAGGCTGTAGTCGTGTCTAAACTCTATGGGAAATTGCATGGGAAAATGCATTTTGGGACCCCCTTTTTCCCAGCCCTCACTTGATTGATCACCCCGAAACTTTCCAAAAAGCAACTGAAGTGAGTGGCAAACTAGTTTTGAAAACTTCATGAAAATGTGTCAGATGGCACCCGATTTATTAGTAAAAACAAACAAGCATTAGCAAAGCCAATAGGTTTCGCCCATGAGAAATCTATTGACTTTATCATTGTTTTTGTGCATGTTTTTACATGGCTTAAAGTAAAATTTAAAAAGCTCTATAATGCAGCCCGCATTGACCGCGTCATAGTGCTTGTTTTTTTTTTACCTTTAAGCCATGTTGCAAAGCAGCTCATCTGCTGTGCAACATGTAAAAAACATTGACAAAGCTAATAGATTTCGCATAGTTGAAACCAATTGGCTTTGCCAATGCTTTTTTATTTTAAGCATGGGGACATTAAAGTGTTTTGGCCAGAATCACAGTATGATGAGCGGATGCTAAGATTCGAACCTGTTTTTGAAGGTCCATATTCGGCAGCTCTGGCTATTACGCCACATCTTCTCTAGAAGCAATTTGCCCTTCAGAATACATGAGATGTTGTGGTATCCTGAGGGCGTGTGCGACAATATGCATGAATGGACTGAGGGCAATTGTGTCTGCATGCAACTAAGCATACACATAAGAGACAGATTGAGTGTGAGTGGAGGGGTGGGCAGCTGGAGAGTGCGAGTTTTCTTTTTTCTCTCCATTTAACTGTCAAGTTCACAGGTTGTTAATTCTGTGTGCCAATCTTGGTGTGCCAATCTTGTCGGTTAATGTTAAACTGCTAGAGTGGACATATACTAAACTGCATTGGACTCCTTGTGGCGTAAATGGCTTTCACTGTACTAACCACTGGGGAGAATGAGAGAGTACTCTCTACCCATGCAAAAGAACATCTGACACTCTCACATCAACCTGATACCAGAGCCTCTCATATGTTATCTCATCAGTGGTGGTGTACTTCCCTAGCTGGGTCCGCTGTAGACTGCTGGTCTCGCAGCTAGAATCTGGCTTTGAATAGTTGTAAAAGCAGGCTGAAAGAACTTGTGGACGTCACATTGCAGAGGGCTAGTGCTGTATCAGATAAATGCTGCCTTATCCATTCGAATCACGCACCAACCCTCTTTCCATAATCGTACGGGATCCACTTCCCTCTTTTCGTATTTAGCACAAGCTGTTTGAGTTTGGCTGTTATTCATACAGCCATATTTTATATTTAACAGAAGCAAGATATTGGGGACAACTGTTGAGAAAAAAAGGCTAGCGACTGCTGAAACGGAAGATAATTAGGAGGCCCAAGCAATAATTACAGTAAATGTAGTTCAGCACTGGCACTATTAGTGATTGAGGGGAAAAAGGATCATGAATGTGTTTCATCATGCCCACAGCACAACGAGTAAATCTATCAGCAACTTATGAGATCACTCCGAGGCAGCGCTTTGTTCTTTCCATACAAACACTTGGTGCGAAAACCTTCAAAAGAGTACGAATTTGTCAAGCTGTACCCCTGTAAGTATTTGTTTCTGGTGTTCATGTATTTATTGGAAGCTGTATAAAGCACTGTGGGGTGCCTTTGGCGACTTTAGGGAGCTATACATTAAAGAATATGTGGTTTGTTTATAACTCACCGCTTTTAGATTAATCTAGCTCAACTACTATTTCCTGCATAAAGTGATGCGAGTCTATCAACGTGGTAGGAAATATGCTGTAGTAATACTGGTAATTTCACATTTTACAGTATTTTGCAGTATGCATGTGTTATCCGGCACTGAATAATGAGACCACAATATGCCACCTGCCTTTAGTGCGCTTCTGCTCGACAAACAATTAACTATAATTAATTAATTTAAATCCTCCAGCACACGCTAATATCAACATACAGGGTCGTAATCAAGTAACATAAAAAGTGACATAATCTCCAAATTGTCTTGTCGTTCTTGTATTCTTTAATTGGTTCCTAGATCTTTAGCCTTTAGCCAACAGGTGTTTCGTTGTCTAGGGAGTCAATCCCGCAACTTCCTCAGGGCTGGTTCTTTCTTTCGATCTATATTCCTTTCTGCCAGTTCTACTTCCATCCCGGTTTCCCAAATTTGTGTATGTCGGGTCTGTTTCCCGTTCTTAATCAACACAAGTGTTGTAACTTCAGACAGGGTTTTGGACTCTGCAGCAAATGTGTTGAGGACCAGCAGTCCATGGGCAGCAGAACCACCTTGTGCAAACTAAAATTTCACCCTTTGTATCACCCGGTAACCTGGACGATCTCCATTTGCCATCAAATTATTCCTAAGGGCACTTGGTGTGGCTTGAGTTTTCTTACCTGCTGCAGATGCTTGAGATCTTTGGCAGGTACTCTGGTTTCCAGATAAACTGAAGTAAATCTGTGCTACTATCTCTGGGGGGTGGGGGGGGGGTCACTCATAGGTATGCCTCGAACCTCTATCATCATCTAAACCACCAGCTTTAAATAATGTGGCATTTTTGTTACATGAAACTGTGAGGTGTTTCTATATAACAATCTACATACTGTCTTTGAGAAATTGAGAAGATGTTAGACACTGGCATGTCCCTTATGGGAAGGGCAACTATTTTATAGCACTATCTGAATTTATACACAACCTACAAAACATGCTGTATTGGATGCCAACTGATTTTTAAAATGTAGATTACACTAGGAAAACGTTCAAGGGGGTCTATGAGGGAGGCTTTGCCCTGCCAGATGTGAAGGCTTATTACTCAGCCTCCTAAGTGAAGAGCATTAATGACTGGGCATTTGCCCCCTGAACCCGCCCTCCCTGAGGGTGGATAAGCATGCCATGGAGCAGCGTGGTTTCCCAGCTGCCATGTTCCACTACTGTACAAGATTTGTGATGTGACTATGGTTTGTTGCTTGTAAGGCTGGGGACAAAAGGGGAGTTTTCTTCACACAATATAAGAATGCCCTCAATTGAAGGATTTTTGGCAGGGGTTAGAAAGTGTGTTGCTGATAGAACAAAATTCCTGAACCTCCCTATTGGTTAAGCTGGCAATGCTGGGAGTATGGGGTGAGACTACTCTGCAAAGATCCCCCAGTATTCTTTTCAGTCTGGGACTAATGGTTGCACAAAAGAATGTTATTTAGCACTGGGGAGCGCTCCACCACCAAAGCTGGAACAATGGAAATGGATTTTTATTGGTGTTCATTGGCCAAAAAGCAGATATATGAAGGTAGTGGATGCCACAGAAAGTGGGACAAAATATGGCGAACACGGCTGGCAGACGAAGGTAAGGTAAAGTGCATACAAGGGGTGGATGATCTGGGAAATTGGCAATTAGTGCTTGTGAGGAAAGTGGTCTATTATATGGTGTGGTTGCACAACCTCACCATGTAAAACATGTTACTGACTTGGGTCCAGTCAGGTTTGCATTTTAAACTCAAGCTCTTTGGCTTCAGCTTTGGCTACGAGGAGTAAGGCTTAAAGAAAGGAAGTGTAAAACATTAAGTAGCACCAAAAGAACAAAATAAGAAAGTCATGCAACACAAAATAAATCCAACACCAATTTACATGAATAGATCACCACACCAAAATGAACAAAATTGACCAGAGGGTTCCGGAGATACAGATTTTTAAGTGAATCATAAATCAGTGCTTTGTATGCAACAAGCATTGGTAAGCGTAAAGTTTCGAAACTTTGCAAGAAACTCTGTAAAACTTTTATAAAGTTGTGTTCAGCTATTCCAGCCCACTTTGGGCAACCAACTCCAGGAGGAAGGAGATCAAGGGCACCAATAAGATGTTGTAGGACAGTTACAGTGTCACCAAAACAGTCTCAAGTCCGGTTCCAGGCTCTATGGGTGAACTTCTATAGACTTTAACTTAGTTGGCCTTGATGCAAGGGTTACAGGATGCTGAAGATGCTGTAAGATGAGGAGGCTGCTGTACTGTGATGGGGGACATCCTTTGGCTACTCCTTGGTCCACGGTGTAGGTGTGGTGACTTTGGCCACAGGGGTCAGTGCACCTTGTAGTTCTCTTTGGTACAGCAAATGTCCAGTTGTCACTGGACTACTGGTCTCCGGTCACAGTGAAACCATCGATTCCCTTTGGTAAAGGCTAGTGTCCATCTTGGGTGACCAAACTGCACTCCGATGACTCTCCCCGATTTGGTAGACTGAGGTGCAACTTCTGAACACCAGGACGTGGTCTCCCCAGCTGCACGTTGGCAGTCAGTGGCGATCAGGCAATTGTGGCTACTGACTAGCCAGTACGGGCTTCTTCAGCTTTTGTGGCCCTGGTGCTGTAACAAGAAGTCAGCCAACTGACTAGGACTTTTTCCACCTGATGGCGACTTCCTGCAATGTGTTACATCCAGCTATCCCAGAGTGCCCTATTTTGCCCACTCGCAAAGTGGCACAGCCCCCCTCGCTCATTGTGTAGAGCTTGGTAGCCCACCTGAGAGCTACATGCCTATGGAAAAAACAGTTTGACAACTAGTTTCTCCTCTCTGTCCCTGACGCCAACCAGTCTACCAGAATAAAAGAGCAGTATTTGTGTGTCTGCCACTTGTCCTTCAAAGGCTGTTTCTACTTTGAAGCTCGCCTTTTGTGACACACCCTGTGTGGCTTCCTGCCAGGAAGAGGTAACATCTCTTCTAATGGCAGGCCTCTATTTTTCTCTCTCCTGGAAATCGTTCACACTTCTTCCCAGGAGGGCAGAAGGCTGTCTTGTGGCAAGCATCTGTGAATGGTCACTGGAAAACTTGGGCAACAGAGCAGCAACTTTCTAAAAGTTGAATTTCTTTCAAAGTAACATTAAATAAAACTTGGGCATCAAGTCGGGCTTAACTTAATGATTATTTTGAAACCTTGAAGTACCAATGTTGTAGTCCCATTCTTAAGTTAGCAGAGCTTAGTTGTCAGTGTGTAACCCTATACTCATAATGGGGCTACTAGCTTCTCCACAGTGAATTTGACAATTTGGGGATTTTACTGTTAGGACAAATACAAATAAAGGTCCTACATTTTAATATATAGCACTATGCCTTAGGACTCAACAGACCTACTGTAGGGGTGACATATATATTAAAAAGGGAGGCTTGGGTTTTGCTATTAGTTTAAAAGGCAAATCGAGTTAGCAGTTTAAAAATGCTCTGCCAGACTGCAGTGGCAGGCTGGGAGACATGTTTCCACGCTGTTACATCCACAGTGGCACAATAAGTGCTGCAGCCCTGATGGAACATTTTGACTTACAGGCCGTGGGAACACCTGGCACCATATAAATAAGTAAAGTTATACCAATTAGTTATAAGCCAATCAAGTATATACTTTTAAGGGCTTAGAGTACTGGCAATGAAGTCTGGTTAGCAGGCCTCGGTGCACTCTCAGAGTCAAAAACCCAGGAGGCTTCAGGCAAAAACTTTGGGGGTGATCATGCAAAAAGAGGCATTTCCTTATAGTGCTCATTTCAGGGAATGATGCGTGATACAACACATGACAAGGCTAATGTGTTTCATGGGATACCTATGATAACTGTACTCCTAAAATGAGCAATTGGTAAAGAGTGACCCGGGACTTGGTGGGGAGAGTAGCCTGGGACCGCAGTGAGGCAGCCGCTCCCACCCCCAGGTTTCCTCTGAAGGAGCCCTAAGAGAAGGAAAAAGCAGTAGGGACATCCACCTGGGGACCCCCCTCTCTGGGACCGTGCTCATCCATAGCATTCTCCATCTCCCTAGAGGCATGGGGTCAAGCCCCGACATAGTGATCAAGGAAGCGACCGTCTAATTGGGGGTGCAGTGAGCCAAATCCAGTCGTCGTCCGACCCCGGGGAGTGGAAGATCCTTGGGTGACCCAGATAGAAGAGATCGTCACCCTCATCAGAAACCGGGATTAGTGGTCAGAGGCCCAGGGACCTCGGGAAACCTGCTGGAGCAGCACCCAACTGAAGGGGGCCCACAGGTGGAGACCGGTGAATCGGAGGAGCGGTCAGCCTCCCCCCGCCGTGCCGGGGTTCCGGGACCCCGCAGAGGAGACCCCCACCTGGAATAGAGCAGTGACACCCTGCGCAGGTGAAGCCTAAGAATACAACAAGCTCCTACCCACTAAGGCCGAAGAGAGGTACTGCCCTGCGCACACAGAGGCGACTGGAGAGGGGAGCCTGGTCACGCCCGGCTGGGACGAGAGATGGTGTCCCCGAGAGTCACCCCTGCAAGCCAGCGGAGAGCCTGATGGAGCCTCCCCTGGAATAGGGCTGCGACGGAACGCACACCCTCGCAGCACAGGTCCAAGGCAATCGACCAGACACCACAGTGTCCGTCTCCTCCGGGCTTAGCAGCTTCATGGGACCGGTGGAAACTCCTGCAACCGACACGCAACACGCCTGAAGAGAGCTCCGGGCTTCTGATCAGCAGCAGGACTCACGACCTCGCTGCACCCTAGCAGTGAAACAGAGCCCACATCTCAAACACCATGGGGAAGGATAGAGGGGCGAAACCATCCGCGGCACAAACCCAAATGGATCAATATACTACGAATGGGGCCGGATCCGCCGAAACAGTCAACAAGAAAGCCCCCCTCCCAGAAGGAGACCTTAATGCAATTCTCCAGGCTATACGCTCACCGCAGGCCTCCGTCAAAAACAAAATAGGTGAAGTACGAGTCGACATGGCTCTCATACGGCAAGACCTCCATAACGCCACGGGCCGTATATCGGAAGCCAAATCCCGCCTCTCCACAGTAGAAGACAACATGCGCCAACTGAAAGAACAGGTCAAACAACTCTGTTCCCACACGAAGGGGCTGCACAGAAGAGCCGAAGATGCAGAACACCGTTCGAGGCACAATAACCTTCGCCTAGTGAGCTTTACTGAAGAGGCAGAACAGGGACAAGCGCCGACTTTCATCGAGACCTGGCTTAAATCCTGGGTGCTTAAGGGTGAATTATCAGCATGGTTTAATGTGGAACAGGCCCATCGGGCGCTAGCACCCAAACCACCACCGGGGGCACCGCACTGGCCGATCATCGCCAGGATTCTTAACTTTAAAGACAGGGACACAATCCTGCAAGCAGCCCGCTCCCAGGCAGCCCTGACCCACCAAGGACACAAAATCATGGTCTTCCGAGACTACACCAGGGAAGTACAGGCCCAGTGGAGGTTCTACGCAGAGGTCAAACAGAAACTGCGTGCACTCAGTTTCCAGTACAGACTGGTCTTCCCGGCTCGCCTCCGAGTAATCTTTCAGAACAAAACTCACTTCTTTGAATCACCTGAGGCGGCCTGGAGTTGGAGCGCCCTCTTCGACCTCAGGTGGCGGCCTCTCCTCCTGCTCCCTGGCCCGGGGCCAGGGCGCCTGCAAGCTCTAAGTCCCAGAGGCGACGTACCCGCTCCTAGGGGCCGAGGCGCCCGTAGGGGAATGTCCACCTCGCCCACTGCTGTCACCCTCGACTCTGGCGCACCGCCTGGGTCTTCCGCCGCCACAACCACGCAATGAGGCCGGTCCACTGAAAGGGCAACGGTAGATGGATGCCCTCATATGCCCCCAGACATGGGGTCAGGGGTCACCGACCTTTCACAAAGCCCAACAATCTAGCCCAAAACTGACCAGAAAGCAAGTCCAATCGTCTAGAAAAGAACTTTCCTAAGAAACGTCGGATTGGTTTGTTAAGTAGAGCTGGTGTGGCCAATAAGACTCTATTAAGGAGACGAACACATCCTGACTCATGGAGGGGTCCATCAAGCAGCTTACACGTTAAGCTCTGTAGTTTAGTTCTTGTTGTAACTATTGTTATTAGGGCGACAGATGCTTCCTTTCCAGAAGTATAGGGTGGGTGGATGTTTGGGGGAAGGGGCGGGACCGTTGTCCCTAGTTCTCTTCTAACTTTGTTAGACAGCTGTAGCACCCACTTTCTCACTGTGAACTAACACACACACGGCGCGAGCGACAAAAGACTAGGCCTCTGCTTATATCTAACCATTGTTTAATCTGGCCCATCAGGTCAGACACACCACTGGCCCCTCATGACCCCACCCACAGACCACAACACAATCATCATATAAAGGGGTGCCCCTACGAATCCTCTCCTGGAATGTCAACGGGCTTCTCGACAAGGTGAATCGAACAGCGATCTTGAGGTATGCCCAGAAATATGCCCCATACAGCCTCCTGCTCCAAGAGATATCTCATGGGTAATCATTGCCCCTTCCTTGCGAGACACAGATTCGATAGAGTCTGGCACTCCGGATTTGAGCAAGGCTCGTGCTGGGTGGCAATCTTTCTTCGACGCGCCCTTCCCTTTGTACCCACTAATGTAACTAGAGACCCTCATGGCCGCTTTGTGGCTCTTGCGGGGACCCTGGGAGGAGCGGCTGTCATTCTAATATCACTTTACGTGCCTCCGGCAACACTGACAACCACCCTGAGCGTACTAGCGACACTATATCCTCCCTGCCCCTGGGCTTAACAGTGATTGGAGGTGACTTTAACATGGTCATGCAACCAGCCATAGACACCACAGGCACACCTTCTTCAAGCAGGACACTACAGGTTAGGAGAATGGCAGAGTGGGTGGCAAAGCTGGGTGTCTGCGACATCTGGAGGACATGGAACCCCAGAACACTCCACTATACTCACACATCCGCGGCACACCACACTCAAGTGCGTATCGATCTGGTCTTTATGCCTGCCCCGGACTGCCGTGACATCATGGATATTAGCATCCTGCCCCGTGGCATATTGGACCACTCTCCTCTTCTCCCCCAGACGGGAGGCCCCTTGGGCGCTCTGCGCCCCAGTTGGAGGCTGAACACCTGGTTTCTTCAAGACCGCAAATTTCGAAAGACAATCGGTGAGGAACTCCAACAATACTTTCTCACTAACCAAAACACAGTCCCCTCCCCGGGCACACGCTGGGAGGCCGGCAAAGCTACAATCTGAGGCTTTGCTAAGGGACAAATTAAGGCCAAACGATTGGCACAGAAGAGCCGGCTCACCCTTCTAGAAGCCCAAGCGGTCCGCTTGGAGCAGGCCTTACCCGAGTTGGCGGGAGAGAGGGAGAATCGACAACTCGTGCTATTGAGAGATGAAATAAAACAATTATCGCTCGAATCAGCAAAATTAATGTGGAGTTCCTCAGTAGCCCGCGTAAACGGCTGGGGAGACAAAAACAGGAAGATACTCCATAGGCTGGCATTGCAACCCCTGGCGAACTGTATAGTCCCGGAGATCCAAAGTCAGCAAGGTGTTACCCACCGTACGCCTGCCTCCATCACACAAGCCTTTGCTGACTACTATTCTCTGCTCTACTCAGCCAATCAAGCCGAAACCTCAGCCCCTGTACTGTCTAGACTGGGAGTGGTCCAGCTCCCCCGGCTAGTAGAACCAGAAGCGGCCCAGCTAGATCTACCTATCACGCAAGAGGAAATAGGAGAGGCCATCTTCTTGGTCGCTTCCGGGAAGACGCCCGGCCCAGACGGATTCCCACAGGAATACTATGCATCATACAGAGACATACTGATACCCCACCTCCACGACCTATATACCGAGGTAGCAGAGAAATGCGCCTTCCCATCCGAAACAGATACAGCAACTGTGGTCGTCATTCCTAAATCACAACCCCCTTCGGCCTCCTGTTCGGACTACCGTCCGATCTCCTTAATAAACACGGAAGTCAAAATTTACGCGGCGATCCTGGCCCAGCGCCTTAGACCAGTTCTCAGTAAGCTCATCCACCCGGACCAGTGCGGCTTCATGTCGCTCCGCAGTACGAGACACTGTCTTCGGTGCCTCCACTTGGGCCTGGCCCACCGCCACCAACTCACCCCTTACTTAGCACTCCTGCTGATCGACTTAGAAAAAGCCTTCGACACGGTCAACTGGCGATATTTGGAGGAAGTGCTAGACGCGGTAGGCATGGGACAACATTTCCGCCGCCTGGTGTGGGTCCTTTATTCCAACTCCACGGCAAGAGTGCTCATTAACAGAGTCCTCCCGGAGGTCTTCCCTATCAGGAGAGGGACGAGGCAGGGATGTCCCCTATCACCCCTCCTCTTTGCCCCCGCGATCGAGCCATTAGCCCGCCGGTTTATCAGGGCTGACGCACAGATCCAGGGATGGAGATGGAGGGGTGCACACAAGGACCGGATCGCTCTCTATGCAGAAGATGTCCTGCTCTTCCTAGCCGACCCAGCACATTCAGGACCCAGGTGCCTCCAAATACTCCGCACCTTCGAACAGGTCTCAGGCCTACGCCTGAATCCAGCTAAATCAACCTTAGTGCCCCTCCACATGTCGAGGGAATGCATAGACTGGCAGTCAACCTTCCCTATACGACGCCTGTCCTTCAAGTATTTGGGTATTTGGATCGCGTTGCTCCCAGACTTAGCATGGTCGCTCAATATTAGCCCACTAGTTAAGAAAACGAAGGAAGACCTCCGTAGATGGCAAACTCTCCCACTTAACCCCATGGGGAGAATCGCCCTGTTTTAAAATGATGGTTCTCATATATCATCCAGAATACCCCATTCCATCTCCCGCGAGGATGGTTCAGAGAGCTGGACAGCCTGGCCACGGTGTTCCTCTGGGGCAACTCAAGACCGCGCATGGCCTTCACCCACTGCCAAATATCCCGCTTTGACGGAAGCATGGGAATGACTAACCTCTACCTATACTACCTGGCTACTCGCCTCTTAGTCTTGCACGATTGGTTTAATGGAGGCTGGTCTGATCCGGCTTACAGAGTGGAACTGGAGGGCCTGGGATTTTGCCAGATCCAAGCAATGTTATATGGGGGCCCAATACCTAGTGCGCTTCCCACGGTGACTCAGGCGGTTTTACACACCTGCCGTTCTGCGTTGCGCTACACACACTGGGAAACTAAACTCACACTGCAGACCCCCCTGTGGCATTGCGCCTAGCTTCGAAAGGTGGGGGCGTTGGAAGGGTTCCGGAAGTGGGACCTAATTGGTATAACTCAATTGGGGGACATATGGCGGGGGGACCACCTACGCTCCTTTCAAGACCTTCAGACTGCACCCTTCACAATTTTACAAATTCCTACAACTTCACCACGCTCTTACCTCACACGTTCCGGCAGGCACTACATTTCCAGAATTCAGTCCCCTAGTGGCCCAAGTCCTGATGGGTAACCTCAGGAAGGGAGGGGTATCTAAGATTCACAGTTCGCTGACTAATGACTTCCAACCTCACTCAACCCCCTTAGAAATCGATGGGAAACATGGTTGGGCCCACTGGAGGAAGAGGATTGGAGAGACGCTCTGATGGCTCCCAAACTTATCACTATTTGAGCCAGGCTCTGAATGATCCAATTGTACTACCTCCACTGTGCATATCTCACGCCAAATCGCCTTCACTGAGCAGGGCTCTCTGCCACTCTGGCCTGCACTCGCTGTGGGTCAGAACCTGCAGATTTCTATCACATGGTATGGGCGTGCTCCCACCTTACCCCGGACTGGGAGACACTAGTGTCCGAACTGTCTGACATATTGGGATGAGAGGTCCCACTTAACCCCTAACCTTGCTCCTGGGAGTCATGGATGGCGTAGACGATCCCGAATGGATAAGCTCTTCCTGGGAACAGCCATTATGGTGGCCAAATGAGACATTGCGGGCTCATGGAAGGACCCTGCCTCCCCCCTCAGCATAGTGGGATGGCGCAAAGGCGTAAACTGATGTGCCACACATGAAAAACCAGTATATGAGGCCAGAAGTTTTGTCCTGCTAAACACAGTCGGGTATGGGGTAAATGGCTGGGTCTGCTAATGTAACAGGAGAGAGCCGATGTGCGAGATGGTTTGAATTTGCATATGCTATGTTTTTCAATCGCTTAAAATTAAGCATAATGGCAATGTCAATGCATTATGTCCTGAAAAGAGAAAAGACCAGTGCTGTTTTTTCATGTTCCGAAAATACAATAAAATTGGTTATCAAAACAAATGAGCAATTGGTTTTGGTTTGATAGAAATTTAAATAAAAAGAATTATAGAAAAAATAATTTTCCTCTGAACACTAAGAGATACAACCTCTACCATGTTGTGGTCTTTTTATAAGAACCTTCTTCGGATCCAGTGAGCAAACATGTTATGTTATGTTATGTTATGTTATTTGAGTTTATAAGGCGCACAGCTACCCCAAGGGGTTTCCCGGCGCCAGCCTGAGAGGAAAGAAGGGGAGAAGAAAAGGAGCTACAAGTTGAACAACCAAGTTTTCAGACATTTGCGAAAATTCCCATAAACCGTTTCTTTACGTAAAGAAATGGGAAGAGAGTTCCACAGGGAGGGTCCTAGGTAGGCAAAGGATCGACCATGCATGCGCCTCAATCTGATTCTGGGAATAGTAAATTTAAGCTGAGTAGTGGAGAGAAGAGTGCGTGAAGGTAAATAGGGTTGGACTAAAGATTGCAGGTATTGAGGGGCTGAACCAGTTTTGATTTTGAACATATAGCTCAAGGCTTTGAATTTAATACGATTCTCCACCTTTAGCCAGTGAAGGTTGCGAAGAAAGCCTGAAATGGAGGCAGTCTTAGGAACCTGGCAGAGCAGTCTGGCCGCCGCATTTTGCACCACCTGCAATCTTTGTATCACATCCTTATTAGAACCCAGATATAAGACGTTGCTGTAGTCCAGCCTAGATGTAACAAGGGCCTGGACTACAGTTCTCTGAGTGGAGAGGGGCAGCATCCAGAGAATCTTCTTAAGCCATTTGAGAATGGTGAAACAGATTGAGGCCACCTTCACAACTTGATGTTTCATTGATAACTGATCGTCGATAATAACACCTAGGTTACGTACTTGATGAGCAGGCTGAGGTAAGACGCCCATTTCCAGGGCCCAGTGCTGAGGACCCCAAAGGTCTTGTTGTTTCCCTAAGATCAGAACTTCAGTTTTTTCTCCATTTAGTTTGAGTAGATTATCTTGCATCCAAGAGGCAATTTTCCTCAAACCAGACTGGAGAGTTGATGATTCCGATTCCTTCGCTGCAGAAAGGGAAAAGATAGCTGAGTATCATCAGCATAGGAAAATATGGACAGTCCTACCTCTTCGGCAATATCTGCCAGTGGGCGAACATAAATATTAAACAAGAGAGGGCTCAGGACTGAGCCCTGGGGTACTCCATACAGGGACAGATGAGTGTTGGAATTGGCCGTGGAGGAAAAGACCTGAAACATACGGTTGGTAAGAAAGGAGTCAATCCATTGGAGCGCAAGGCCCTCAATACCCAGGGATTGCAACGCTTTCAGCAACACGGTGTGTGACACCGTGTCGAATGCCGCACTCAGGTCAAGAAGAATGAGGGCCACCGTGTCACCAATGTCCAGTCGGTGTCGAAGCATTTCAGTGACTCATAGTAAAGTAGTTTCAGTAGACAATTCTGCTCTGAAACCAGATTGTGAAGGGTGTAAAAAGTTCTGGGACTCAACAAAGGAGGATAGCTGGGAATTAACATGTTTTTCCAAGATTTTGGAAAAAGCCGGAAGTAGTGAGATCGGTCGAAAGTTAGAAGCCTGAGAGGGATCAGTATTGGTCTTCTTTAAGAGAGGCAGAACCATGGCATGTTTCCATTCTGGCGGGACTATTTCCTCCTGTAAGGCGGTATTGAGGAGCTCCATAATTAGCATAAGCGAAGGAGACTCAAGTTGCCTCAGCACAGAGATAGGGAGTAAATCGCAAGGGGAGCCAGATTTTAAGTTGGCCAGGAGCTGATTAAAAGAGCTAGTATCCAGTAGAGACCAAGTTTCCAGTTTATTGATGGATTAAGAATTCTTACAATCTCTAGCCCTGTGACAGTGACTGCATTGGAAAAGGTATTGGCTGGCTGTGAGATATTAGTCAGGTTGTCACCAGCCATTGTAGAATATATTTTTTTCACTTTGCTCACAAAAAAGTGAGCAAGATCTTCACATTGCGTATCATTGAGGATAAGAGGGATAGTCTGACTTTCTGCTCCGGATAGTTCCTTGACCACCTTGAACAGGGTCTTAGAGCAGTTCTGAGCTTGAGAAATTGTAGAGGAGACATATTCAGCACGGGCTGTTTTGCAAAGAGAGTGATAATCCCTTATGGCCTTTTTATAGGTCAATTTAGTGCTGGGCGTGTAATTCTTCCTCCATAATCTTTCTAAGGTTTTACACTTTGCTTTTTCATTTTTAAGCCTCTCCGTGAACCAGGGGGCAGGGGGACGGTGATTATTAAACCGTTTGTTGGAAAGAGGGAGACAGATATCAATTGAATGTAGGAACCAGCTTTGGATAGACCCAAGATCCGCAATTTTCATTTGTTCAGTTGCAGGGGTACTATTGGTTAAAAGATTATTTAAAACTCCAATATCCAGCTTTCCCCAATTTCTCGTTTTGGGCTTAGTTCCCATCGGGGCTACCGGGGGGCCAGAAACAACTTTAATACGAAAGACAACAGCAAAGTGGTCTGACCAACACAGTGAGAGGGCCGGGGGACAGCAAATATCGGACAAGTTAGAAAAGATGGGGTCTAATAAGTGACCAACTAAATGGGTCAAACCCGAATTGCAGAGTAGGATATTCATTGCCTCAGGATCGGCAATAAGTGCGGCACTTTTTGCACATGCCGGATCATCAAGATGAAGATTCAGATCACCCAGAATGGTGAAATTGGCGGCATTCAGAAGGTAGGGGGTTACTAAATCGGGAAGAGACATGACCCATGGTCCGGGAGGTCCAGGGGGACGATAAACCAGTAAACCCGAAAAGGTAAACTGGGGAGTAAGTGTAATTTTAAATAAAGAGTCCTCGCAGACAGCAGAGGGTAAATCATCGAATTTGCAATCAAAAGACTTTTTGTAAATAATAGCAAGCCCCCCTAACCTTACTTCCCTGTCTTTCCTAACAATGGAATAGTTTGTAGGAAGTGCTGAGGCTACATCTGGACCTGAACTTTCATGGAGCCAGGTCTCTGTAAGAAAAACATCATCCGGCTGCTCATTGATCAGAAGATCATAACTTAATTCCTGGGCAGATGAATGCTTTGGAACATTTGTCCCGCGGAGGAGGTAGACAAGTTTCGGAAATGTAAGAAAAGCTACATATCTTGAGAAGAATCATGAGCACTGCTTAATTTGTGCTGCCATCTGACAGTTTTGATTGTAAAGTGTCAATCTTGCATTTACCCACCAAGCCAAAACCTGTCCTGTTGCCTGGCATAAATGGACTTTGTGGAAGGGCCTCTGGGGCAAGGATGACATCCACCACTTCTGGCGGCAGACCAAATGCAGTCAACTGCTGCTGATCAATCTCCATGCACGGAGGTATAGAATGTGTAGATTTGGGTGGAGGACACTGCCCTGTTGCTGAGAAAGTAGGTTTTCCCTTCATGGCAGTTTGATCAGAGGGCAGTTGCTCATGCCCAGAAGCTCCTTGCCTAATTTAGAGCCACTGGAAGGACTTGGGCTGGCCGGGCCTGATCTTTTTTAGAATTCGGGGCAGGAGAGGTAGAGGGGAGAAGACATATGGAAGTCCCACATTCCAGTCCAGTCAGAATGCATCTCCTAGTGAGTGTTCCAGCAGAAACTGTAATGCACAAAACATTTAACACTGCGCATTCTCGCCACTGGAAAGAAGGCTAATAGAGCAAGAAGCCTCAGAGCTGCTCTTACCAAGATCCAGGTCCAGGGTCAAAACATCAGGATCATAGCCTAAATGTCCTGGACTCTTCACCACAGAGTGAAAGACCTGAACTGCTCAGTATACCGGAGAGCTCCAATGAAAGGAAGCCTCTGTGAAGGAGTCAAGTGTGATCTTGAACTCCAACAATGTCAGGAGGTATGCCATCATCTGGAGGTGGTCTATGACTGACTACCGAGCCTACCTTCAACAACCAGTCATCGAGGTACAGCAATTCTGGTATCCCAGACATCTTAAGATTGTCAGTGACCACCCATCACTTTCATGAACACCCAAGGAGTACTGGTGAGGCCGAAGGGGAGCATGAAAATACTGGATTGGGGTGACTGTAGCAGTGGCTTAGGAGACTGATGTTGCCTATACGTCAGGCCACTTGAGCATCCTCAGAATTTCCTAAACTGGTAACCAAATTGTTTGGCAGAGGTTAAAAGACCCATGGATGGTGCTCTAGCACTACTTTCTATGAAACGTTCCAAGGCAGAATTGTCTTTCTCGCCGAACATTGGGTGAACCATCGATGGTCATATCAATGAGAGAGACTTGCATGTCTCCAGAAAATCTGGGGAGCGCATCCATGCAGGGCAGCAGAACACCACACTGGAGCCAGTCACCCTTCACAGACAATCAGTAGAGTCAAGGTCTGCACGAAATACATATTTGTCCATGTCTTGAACTGTTCAAGCCAATGAGGCCCTATGGTCTTCTGGAACTGCTGGCAAGATTACGCTGGCAATGTTCCAGAGGGCATGCTTATATCAGTCCAATAAGCATACTGTGTTGACCGTTCTCAGTGCTAGGCTAGCCAAAGAGAAAATCTGTTTTTCAAATATCTCGGTCCTCTTAGGCTCCCTATCATGAGGAGTCATGGGGAATGAACTGGGGCTCGCCTTGCTGGTTGAGGCCTGAACAACCAGACTCTCTGGAGTAGAATTTGTAGTGAGAAAATCAGGATTGCCAGGCAGTGGTCTGTGTCATCTGACCACCTGCCTATTCACAGGTGGGCAAGAAAAGGGTTTTGACCAGGTGCCTATTAATGTATCAGTGAGGCCTTACTCAAAGGGAGCAAGGGCTCACATGTGTCTGGCCCAGGTTGTAAGATTTCCATAAGGACATCAGTCAATAAATGAAGTGGTTGCCTGTCCGACTACTACTGCAAACTCTTCCATTGGTGGTACAAATGGCAAACATAACCCTGTATCAGTAGAAGTTTCAAGCCCACTGACCTCATGTAAGTCCATGTAAAAATGGTCATCATCATACTGAAGAGGCAGATAATCCCATCTCCACCATCATCTTCTCTCGATTGTGGTAAGCTTTGGTCAGAATTAGAGTCAAAAAGAGAGTGGAGCCTCTGATGGCACAACTACCCTGATAGAGGCTCTGGATGGCAACTAGTTTCTCTTCAGTTATTTAATATCACTGGTTAGGATCGGGCTGAAGTTGTTTCAGGATGAGACATTGGAATCAGCACCACACCCATCCCCATCAGTAGCGGTGTCAATGAGGGATCAACCAGCATAGCTTGTGACACCGGGGTGGAATTTTGTACCAGAGTCCCTTTGGGGTCTGTAATAGGTCCAAGGGGGTCAGATGATGCTGAGGATGGTCTCAACGATGGATGCTGCAACGGAAACCTGACTAGAGGTCCCAGTGGATCCTTGGGGCCCAAAGGCACATTAGAGTGAGCTACAAGACTGTCAGATATCTCCAGCATGACCTCCTTTAAAGCATCAAGTTGCTGTTGCATTGCTGGTGGCCTGGAAAATTCAGTGTGCACCGGATCAATTTTGGAATTGGTATAGCAAGCTCAGATCTGGAGGGATACTGGCTGACATCGTGATGTGCCTGCTCCTTCTTTGTTTGGATAGAGAGTGGCATGATAGGGTTAAGTGCCGCCTCTCTTACTTGTGCTTAGGTTTGGACTTCGATTTGGCTTACCCTACGACTTCTGCAAAGTTGATCCCTCATGGGAGCAGCTGCATGAGCAAGTCTGTGACCTCAAGTTGGAGAGTGAGTGAGCCCTACTCGTGGCCCATGACCTATTCTCTGAGTTCAACAATGTAGAGTTGCCTCTCCGTCCTGGATCGTCTTTGGGTGCATGGGGGCAAACTTGTTGCTCAACTGTGAGTCATGCCCCGAGACCCAGCACCAGAGACACCTCGTGCTGGTCTGTGATTGACATCTGTTTTTTACAGACACAGCATGGTAGTCCTAGGATAAAACATCATTCTCTAGCATGATGGATTTCGTTTGATTTTCAGGAGTCGTCGGAAGGCTGGCAAAATTGAGAGAAGAGCTCTGGATCTTTTTGGGAAGGCGTGGAAAGAAAGGAACTGAAATCTGCATGTGGGAGTGGCGCTTGTATGCTGATCTGGTCTGCCACTTCTGGGGCAGTGTGAAGTAAATGTGAGACAAACAGTGCCACCTAGATGAATGCAGGATCATTGCAAGAGAAGAGTTTTCTGGACCCAGTTTGGCAATTGGGTAGTATTCTAAGCTGCAGTTAGAAGTATCTAGCAGACAAGGAAAGAATTGAAATAGACAAAAGGAGAGGAGACAGTGAAGAAGAAAAGCTGAAAAAATAATGAAAAAAGAAAAAGGAGGAGGGTAGATAGTGGAGAAGAGACTGAAAGGAGAGGACAAGGGAGAAGAAAGAAAAAGGATCAGGTATCACAGAAGAGAATATGAAATGTAAAAGGAAAGGACGGGAGAGGTTGCTGTGCCAGTGACTGCAGATGCAAGTCTCAGAGGCCAATGTTAGCACAGCTGGGTCTGGGCTACCTGTGAGAGCAGGGCATCTGTTTGAGGCCAATGAAACAATTTCTCACTCTATAAAAGAAGAGAACAAGAGGGGTTGCCGAGCTATTGAATGCAGAGTCAAGTCTCAGAGTCCAAGGTTAGCACAGCTATGATAGCAGTGCTTCTGTTTGACGTCAATGATATCATTGCTTTCTGTCAGGTTGGTGCTAAGAGTACTTAGTCTTGGGTGCCTGTGATAGAAGTGTTTGTTCTCCAAGTCCAGGTTGGGCTTTCTTATAGAACTGTCTGGAGAGAAAGCAAACACAAGTGGTTCTGCTATAACCAGACTAATGCAAAATGGCCTGACAGAATGCCACTCTAGACAAAATAATATATAATACCTATACTGATACCTAGGTTATTATTACTTTATTCGATCAAGAGTATGATCATTCACATCATAAAAACAGTACATCAGAATAAAACCAATAAATATTACATTAAAAAAAATATTCATTAAAATATCTAATAAAATTCAGAATTATAAGACCCATAAAAACATAGTAAGCACGATCAATCAGAAAACAAGTAGGGCTAGATAGGCACAACGATGTTCAGAGACTAGTTAACACATTTTGACCTCTTCCACCAGGCAAATAGCAGAAATCTCGAAATAGCGAACACTAGCCAGCTTGTGGTATCAGATTTAAAAATGCGTGTGGCATCCGAAGGACACCTAATAGAAAGCATACAGCAGACAGGAGCTATCCAAGTTCTTCTAAAATCAGCATAGGAGGGACAGCAAAAGAGAAAATGCTCAAGTGTCTCGGGGGCAGTGTGGCAAGAAGGACACAATGGGTCGACCGACACATTTCCGCAGCAACTTCTCCTTGCATTTAAAGGAATGGTTCCATATCTATGGGGCCGATTCCGATTCCGGCCGGAAATCTCTCCGACCGAGCCGGACCCGGAGAGAATTCCGACCGAATCGGATCCTAGCAGTCCGACCGGACGAGTACGATGCATTCGCATGCTATCGGACTCGATTCGGTCGGACTCCCATTGAAGTCAATGGGAGCCGGTCGTACAACGCGTACGCGGGCTCCCATTGACTCAATGGGTGCGAGGCGAACAAGGGCGCCCCCTACAGCGGGTACGCGTCCATGCGCATCGCGGCATACATGCACAGGTAGGGGGACCCATGGGTCCCCCTGTGTGTGACTCGCGCGCCTACGCGTACAGGAGGTCCGACGTGGACCCCCAAAGTCCGGCTCCGACAGCTCTTTCGAGCCGGACGGCGCGAGTCGGTCTGACTGCTCGCGTTGCGCATCGTACTTACCCGGCCGGGAAACGTCTCCATAGCGCGGTGCGAGTCGTGTCCGTGCGAGTCGGTCGGAGCGTGTTGAAGCCGCGTACGAGTCGGTCGGCGATTTCGCGGGAGCTTGCATCGTACTCGCTCGGCCGGACCAGCGTACGATTCGGTCGGGAAACAGGGCTCCGAATCGGATCCGGTAAATCCGAATCCGATTCGGAGCACTACCGGCCGAGATCGGAATCGGCCCCTAAGTTGGGTATACAGTGCTCGTGCCTGATACCTAGGTGTTTACGGTCACACGAGTTCTGATAATTTTAGAAGGCAAGGGCTGCCACACCTTGCTATATTTTACATGCTCATAAACAGAATGAAGATACTTGAGTGATCCAATAGAAAGACAATCATATGGGGATGACATGATAGCTTACTGTGTAACGTGCATTACAATTTCACATAGCGTCTTTGGAGGTATGGCTGTCTAGGGTTATGATATTTTACTAGGGTACCTTCGGTCATGTCACTGGTTTTGTGTCTTTCTACGCAGGTTTGTGCCCCAATATTGACTGATGGTGATGCATTAGCTCATGTACATGTGTCCCATTGTCCATAGTTTGGTATTTGTCTGAAAATTAGCAAGTGTAAATACCAAAAGTTATATTGAGGATCAGGCATTAAACTGATTTTGCTGATGCTCTTTGTAACTCTTGTGGTATTGCCAATGTATTGTTACCTTGCGTACAGTTAGCAAAATAGCATCCATTACCTACATGCTTTGTGGACTTGTGTTTTGTATCAAAGCATTTTAGTGTTTGTCTCAAAATGTGTAAGTGAAGAGGATAAACACAAGATAGATGTGAAAACTCAATCCTTTAGATTTGTTTCTCTGTTTTTTAATTTATTTTTTTATTTGGTCATACAGTATTTGACGTCTGGAGTTATTAAGACCTGCTGAGCAGGCTCGGACTGTATGTGCTCTGCACTAAACAAGAAAACAGTATTTACTGTTTTGAAGGTCCCCTAAAATGTTGGCCTTTTTGCTATACCATATTTTTACTGGTTTTAGAACTCTGTGCACTTTACCCCTCCTAATTAGAGGGAAAGTGCTTGTGGTACTCCTTTTTAAACATGGTAATTGTGGCATACACCTAATTGGCATGTTTAGTTTACTTATAAAAAGGAAAAGGATCAGGTACAAAAGGCAGACAGTGTAGGATGAATCTTCCAAGAGTTAGGAAGACGGAGCCTAAAGCTGACTGGATTGATTTGCTTGGTTATTACAAAGGGCCTAAAGAATCAACTGTTAGAAATGACCATCTGTTGCTTGGTGTTCTATCCTTCCCTTACTGAAGCCGTTTTTGTTGGCCATAGGACTCTGCTTACCTTTGTCCTGCTAACCAGAGGTAAAGCGCTTGTAATCTTTTTAAATAAGGTAAAGTTGGCATACACCTTATTGACACATTTAATTTATTATAATCCCTTGTATGTGGTACTACCTGTTCATAGAGCCGGTAAATTAAATGCTACTAGTGGGCAACAGCACTCATTGTGCTACCCACTGCAGTAGCCCTGTAAAGCATGTCTCCAGGCCTGTCACTGCAGCTTGAGAGTGCAGGTTTAAACTGCCATTTAGACCTGGCAAAATAACGCTTTTCCCAGACCTAAACCTTCCATTTTAATAATTATAAGTCACCCCTAAGGTAAGCCCTAAACGCCTATAGGCAGGATGCATGGTATTTAAAAGTAGAACATGAATATTTAATGTTTTACATGTCTTGACAGCGATAAGGAGATCAGACTTTCAGAATGGTTTCTAAGTCTAAAAGTAGAGGTCTTCAACAGGACTGATGCATCGATGTTGAGACCTTGCTGGGCAAAGAATTCGCCTGCTCAGAGCTTTCCTGCTTTTGTCAATAAAAGCATTGGTACCACACTGTTCAGCAACCCATCGCCATCGAGCCCCGCTTTGGATCCAGCTTGCAGCTTGCCCCGACGGCAACTCTTCGACGACCACTTTAAGTTCGAAGGTAAACTTTCCACCAGGATGAACCCAGGCCCTGTATTCGACCACTCTCGATTGCGGTCAGCCTTGCCCTTAGACTTTTTAACTTGCGGTTGGCGCTTTGTATTGCTATTTTTAATTTAAAGTTTAAAAAATCTAATCTCCTGTTCTACTTATTGGATTTTTGTCCTTTTGGTGGCCTTTT
The DNA here is from genome assembly GCA_963921515.1 of Calotriton arnoldi. Classification (NCBI taxonomy): domain Eukaryota; kingdom Metazoa; phylum Chordata; class Amphibia; order Caudata; family Salamandridae; genus Calotriton; species Calotriton arnoldi. The sequence goes on along the minus strand of CAWUFW010002788.1, from coordinate 2,005,802 downwards.
ATTAATTAAATGTTACTTTATTTTCTTAAATTGCCATGGGATTTTTTTGTGTTGTGTTGTGAGTACTGCATAAATACTATACACATTGCCTCTAAATTAAGCCAGCCCAATTTATGCAATAGCTACCAGGGAGTTGAGCCCAGGTTAATTAAGTTACTTTAGTGGTTCACCTGACAAAGACTGAGATTATTATTTGAAGTGGGTTCTCACCCACTTTAACTAATACTTCAATTTCTTACATTGGTGTTCAGCAGTGCTATTCAGTACTGGTTTTGCAGTGCCACTCAGTAATATGTGTAAAACCAAAAATCCCTTGTTATAATGTGATATCAAGATTGATTTTAAATTTTTAAATTCTCCTCTTATTTTTAATTTGTCATCCTTGCTTTTTTCTTCTAAATTTCACTCATATCCTGATATTTTGCACCTGTGATTTTAGCAAGAACTGGGGTTGATCTCAGCACATTGAGTGCTTAAAAATGGCTGATCTGAGAAGATTGTGTAAGGAGGAAGGACTGAAGCTGGCCAAGGGCTCAAAGAAACTGGAGCACCAGATAGCCCTCACAGACAGGGAGGAGGTCCGTATACTACGATCTATACCACAGGAACAAGAGGATGAGTTTTAGGAAGAAGAGGAAGATGACTCTGCTGTGGCCCCAGAGCTAGCGGGAGCGGAGGACACTCCTGCACAGGTCCGAGAACCAGAAGAAAAAAAAGGGAACATTAAGAGTGAGTTCACCTGCCCTACCCAGAGCAGAGAGCAGTATGTCCTCCCACAGCCAGAGTTGGAAGACTGAGAGGGCCCTGAAACTGCAGCTAGTCTAGCTAACCCTGGCTACAGAGGAGAAGAAGGCAAAAGCTGTGAAAGCCTTAGAGGAAAAGAGGCTGGCTCTAGAGGAGTAGAACATTCTGCTACCCTATGACATGAGCCAGAAAAAGCATGATGTGAAGGCAAGACAGGTCACAGAGTCCAGTGAATATGGTGGCAGTGATACAGATGTGCCAGGTAGAGATAAAAGGATCCACATCCCCAAACTCCTGGTGCCTATCTTTGTGGTGGGCAACAACATAGACAAACGGTTTGAGGTTTTAGAGGTAGCTTAGTGCAGGCACAAAATCCCAGATGAGGATTAAGGGGATAGTCTCTAGAAGAATATGCTACTCACTGGAAGGGACACCCTATTGCCCTAGATAAAGCAGAAAGGATGTCGTATTCTCCCATGAAAGAAGCCCTTGTTTCCAAGTTTGGTCTTACCCCAGAGGAATACTGTTTAAAGTTCAGGGATAGCTAACAGTTGTCTCAGCAGTCCTGGGTTGATTTTGTGGATTACTCCAGTAAGGCTCTAGATGGTTTGGTGGAACACAACAAAGTGACCATGATGGGCTTTATATTGTAATCATGAAGGAGCACATATACTGAGTAATAGTAAATGTTTTACAGAGTTGCACCAGCACCTTATTGAGTCTAAGCCCACTGCACCCACAGAGCTTGGCAAGGAGACTGAGCTCTGGATCAGCACCAGAGTGTCCACAAATGTACCTAGGAGTGACCCCCGGAAGGATGGTTCATGTGTCCCTCGGTGGAAGGAGGAGAGGTCCAGGATAAAACAAAGAAGTTCCCCGAAGGTCCCTAAAAGATTTTGGTGGGAAAGGATTCCCAGAACCCCTCTTAGCACAAGGGGAGAGGTTCTGATGGGTGGAAGCCGGGGGCACCCTTTTTTCCACCAAGGTGTTATGACTGTCACCAGTCAGGGCATAGGAACGGGGACTCTAGCTGTCCCAGGAACTACCCATATGTGGACACTCCACAGGGATGGTTGATGTGGCATTGGCAGGAGGTTGTCCCGCGGAGGAAAGGGCATACTCTTGTGTCCCTTAGTTGGGAGGTGGGCCCAAGAGGTAAGCTGGTGATCTGTGAAGGTGGGAGTCATCACTTTCACCAGATGTAAGTGAATGGGGTTCCTGTCACTACTATGAGAGATACCTTTGCCAGCCAGACCAGGTTGATCGGAAAGCTAGTTTACCCTGAGCTGTATCTGCCAGGACAGGTACGTAGGGCAAAGACATTTTAAGGCATGGGCAAAGTAGGCTGTGGCCCAGTGCCTCAGCCTTTCAGAGGGCACCCTGATAGATCTGGCTCTGTTCTCTACAGTCCTACCCTGATTACCTTGAATGATTCTTAAACATAGATTGTTTTAAATCCAATTTTCCTTTAATATATTTTTAATACGAGTGATGTGTGGAAGTCTATTACAGACATTTTGCAGACAAAAATGCTGTTTGTTTTTCAAAGTGTTTTCCAAGAACAAGAGAACCCAATTAATGGTGAGGGACATTGGGTACAGAGCATTTTACAGGAACAATGGTCCCTATCAAGGAAAATAAATGTTAAAGGAGTTTTTATATAGAGATACAATTATATTTATATGTGACTGTCCAACTGGGCATAATCATTTTATGTAAGTAATTAAAAGAACAACATACAATGGGGAAAATATACAACATGTGAAAGAAAAAGAACTCAGGCAATTGATGAATCGTGGCAAAAAAATACATCAGTTAGGCCAACATAAATTACATTAAGGTACTCAGGCACTGCGTAATAAGTGGTATAAGTTTGTGTCAGAGAACGAAAAGTTGACAACATTTTGATCTCTTTAGTGCAATTCTAGGATCATCTTCAGGACAAGATAAGTAATGCCTGGTATCGTCTGAAAAACGAAAGAATGGAGGGGAGTAGAGGAGGGAATGACATAGAGATATGTTATTTAGAATGCAGGAAACCCAAGGATTATTGTTAGAACTGAATATTAGCGCAAACTCATTGAGATTTACCTGTGCGCCTCGGGCGTGAGTCATTCTAGCACACAAACTCAGCCCTGACAGCAAACACACCTATGGGTGACACCTTGATGACCAGTAATGTGCCATGCACCCACATCACAGAGAACCCAGGGCGAAGACTTTGGGGGAACATAGGTCAACTCAGCTAGCATCACAAACAGGTACAACACTAGGGATCACAGCATGCACAGCTAAACGGAAGTGAACACACAGACATGCACATACAACACACACCTTGGGCGCAGGCAATGTCACAGGAGTACACACTGCCATGAGGGGACTCCACTCCTGTGTGAGGAAAGCTGTGCCATATGTTGCCTCAGTAGGGCCCCATCATGTCAGCTGAGCACTTGGTCACACAATCAACAATTAGCACCAAATGAGGGCTCCCGTAACATCAGCCTGGTCATGGAAGTGCCAACGGAATCATCAGCACAGATCCAACACACTTGTATAGCAATGTTGCACTGACATCACAGATGAGTCCTTCCCCATTGATGCCCAAACCTGCATGTCCACTGGAGATGGCCACACGGTCAGGGAAGTAGACGAATTGAACAATGGCAGGCACAACAGATGTGCAGGGGTGGAAGCCACAGATGTGAAATAGGCAATCTAAGTAGGAAATCCCATTGCCAAATACTGAACACATGACACCCTCAGATGTTGCTATGGATGACATGGATACACCACAGGATAGGACACATTCCCCCTGGACCACATGGGTTCCTGAACAGTAACACTTCATTATCATGAGACCAAATATCACCATCACTGCAGCAAGGGCATGGTTAGCATCATCAACATCATGTACATCAGAAGCAAAAGCACTAGAGAACAGAAAGTTGCTTTATTCAGCATATGTGGCATTAAAAGTAGAAGTCCGGTAGAAAATAAACAAAGGCCAATGGCCAGTCCATCAACAAAGTCACAAGTGGGTGACAGTGGCAGATGCCACCCTACACATGCCTGCACAAAACCAGGGACAATCCACTAGGAGGAGCAACCTGGGGGGTAGGCCAGGCACCGCAGGGACAGGATCAGGGCTCACCAGGAGGAAGCAGGGAAGGGGTGGTGGGTGCTGGAGAGCCACTGACAACTGCAGTGGAGGTGTCTGACATGGTGTGTGCCGGCACAACTGGGGGGCATGGCTCAGATGTGGTGGGTGCCGGCACGACTGCAGTGGACCCTGCAGATGGAGTGGACAGGTCCGCCACTGCAGTGCCCAAGTCAGACAGGGTGGTAGTGGACTCCACTGCAGTGCCTACCACCAGGGGAGGAGAATGGGGAACAGGCAAGGTGGGCTGGACAGAGGGGAGGACACCCTCACCACATCAGTGGCACAGACAAGCGCAGCGGGGGTGTGGTGCCGGGAGAGCAAGTGGCAGGGGAGAAGGCCGGATCCTCTTGGGGATGGTATATCTGTGGGTGGGGGAACCTGGGGCAGGGTGTGGTGGGGTCACCTGTGGAGTGGGGGCCTGAGGGATGGAGGAAGGAGACCTGGTGCTTGAGCTGCAGGGCGGCGGCGGGGTCTTGCTCTTACCACTCCGGGGGACTTGCGGGTGGGGGCCTCAGTCTGTCTGCACCTGGCGGAGGGGTGTGCGGGGGCGAGGGGCACTCTGCTCCGTGTGGGGGGCTTCCTCTTCCCCCTGGATGCTGGAGCAGCTGGATCGGAGGGAAGAGGCCGAGGTCACTGAGGAAGAGGCGCTGGGTCTTTGGGGTTGCAGGTGAGGCAAGGGAGGGTGTTTTGGAGGGAGAGGCAACTGAGGACTGCGCAGTGCCCGTGGATGCGTGTGTGTGTACCAGGGCCCCATCCCCTGTGAGTCTGGTTTCAGTCCCCTGACTGTGCGTGCGTGTGCGTTTTGTTTGTGGCGTGTGTGTCTGTGTGCAGGACGTGTGTGTGCTGGTGTGTGCCTGTGCCGGTGTGTGTGTGCTTGGGACGGGTAAGGTGCTGGGGAGTGTGGATGGAGCAGAGGCAGGAGGGGTGAGGGACTGTCTGAGGAGGGACACTGCTGCCGTCAGGGAGGAGTCCATGGACCTATTGCCCCTCTGTAGGTCAGACATGCCCGATGAGATGCCCTCCATGAACGACACCAGCTGAGTCAACAGAGCGGTGTGCGCATGGAGGACACTCAGCATGGCTGTCTGCCCTACATGGAGCTGGCGAAGGAGGTACACAGACTCCTCACTCAGGGCAGCAGGGGACACAGGGGCAGGGGGTGCGGTGCCTGGCCCAAAGGAGACACGCTCCCGAACATGGGAGCCTCCACGGACCTGGGGAATGGGAGCCGATGGGAGGGCGGTGGTGGTGCTGGTGGTGGCGGGGACAGCAACACTAGCTGGGGTGTGGTGGCTGCTGACACCCGCCTCCATAAGGGAGTCATCCTCCGAGTTGCTCTGGTCCTCAGCTGAGGTGGATGGTGCTGAGGACTCCTCGGTGTGGCTCCCCTCGCCCTCCGTGCCACTGGGTCCCTCCGACCACTCCTCGGCTGCTGACCCAGTCTGGCTCTCTGGCTCCTCCTGGTCCGTGGAGCTGTCCCCTTCCGTGGCCGTGGATGTATCTGCAAACAATGGGGAAACAGACAGACATCAGTCACCTGCACCACTGTGAGCACAGCACATTACAGAGCAAGCCCTGGCATCATTAGTTGTACATTGCTAAAAGTGCCCTAACTGAACAGGAGAAGCCAATTGTCAGTCTGATGCCAAGCATGGCACTCACATCCCACATGGCCTTGCACCCATCTGTCTGGTGTCTGTTGGATTGCAACACCCCAGTGTGGACACATGCACCAAGTACACAGTAGTTGGACAGTGCAGAGGACACGGTGTGGCATGTGGACATGCACACATCACAGCTCTTGCCACTGAGTCAGTACAGGTTTCCGGATGAAAGGGATGCCCAGAGTCAAATAGGAAATGCATGTGATGCATACCAGCGACAGACACTATGATGCACCCATGTCCTGATAGCCATCGCCACAATGGTGTGCATGTAGCACATGTCACTCCCCTGCAAGACCACCAATAAGTACACACATGCCATGGCAGAGGCATGACTGCTAAGTCATACATCACTGTCTCAGTGATGTATGACTTGGCAGCCAGACAACAACACTATGCACTGTGTCACAATAGTAGGTCATGGGGAATGCAAGTCCTGGAGCTGCACAAGTGCACATGTACATCCCCCACACAACACATCATCTTAACCCTCATCTGTCCAGGTCATACCTATTGGACATATGGGAGACCTGTGACACTACCCTCTGAACCTGAGCCCCTCATAATCTGCTGTGAATGGGGAACAGCTGCCTGAACTTCACATTCACATACCCCAGTCTGCACGGGCAGCTGATCAAACACCTATGTGACACACAAGTATCGTCTCCTATGGTCACATCTCCAGTGGCATGCTGAGCCCCTACCAAGAAACACCCCAGCATTCCTGGCAAGTAATCCACAGCACACTGACACAGAGGCAGACACCTGAGGGGTCAAATCACTGCGCACAATGTATCAGCTGATACACGGGAGTGGGAGTACAGAGTGCATTGCATGGCCTGGAGTAGGCATGACTGTCCTGCTCCACATGAATGAGGGATGAGCCCTGGACAGTGGATAGCTGCCTATGTATGTGTGACACACGTAATCTGCACACTCCTGGGGCCCAAACATTGTTCCCACCCACTGCATGGGCGTGTGCCACATACCCCAGGCACATGTGGTGGCTCAGCTCAGCAAGTGGACCGCATATCAAAGCAACACGCAGATTACATGTCCGAACACAGGCGTTGTGTGAACAATGGACCCACCCATGATGCCCACAACAGAGTTAGGGAAACAGATGCTGTCCCCACCTTTAGTGAAGCAAACTGCAAGGACACAGTCCCAAGTGACACAATTCCCTGAATGTAAGGGCCACACCTGGGTATCAGATGAGCAGTGGGCAGTGCACAATAGAGGGACATGGCTCCTGGACAACATGACTGCTGCACTGTGGCAGTTGAACCAGGCCAGAGGAGGGCACAAAGCATGTAATACAGAGTTCACAGTGCAGTCTTTGACTCACCCCCTCCTTGCTGCTGTCTGGCCTTCAGCTGCCCATCCAGGTCTGGAAACACCACCGCCAGGATCTGGAGCATGTGGGGGTCAGGGTCCGTGTTCCGCCCCTCCTGCGAGGAGGCGACAGCTTCAGCTGGACCCGTGCAATCCTCCGGGTCCAGCCCCGAAGGTCCTGCCACCTCTTCTGGCAGTTGCGGATCCGGCGCTTGTAGACCCCGACGGACCGGACAGCCCGGACGATGTCCTTCCAGATCTCCTGCTTCCGATGGGCATTAACCTGTCAGGATGACAAAGTGAAAAGGCCATTACTACACATGCAACATATCCGTGCATGACACAGTTGTATATACATGTCTCAATCACAGGGGCACATGATGTACACAGGCAGTGCAAAGCTGCCCATGGACAGTTTGCCAGATGTCACTACATGGTATCATTGCATGGAAAGTAAAACCTTGTTCAAATGCACTGTCACTGCACCATACCTGTCCAGTGCATGTCACTACACACTATGGGGGGTGACAACTACTCAGTGAGCCTGCTAGCCAGTGGCGTGCAGACTTTCAGCCTTGCTAGTCAGACAATATGCACATTCAGAAAGGCAGTGCACAGAACACTCACCTGCTCCCCTGGTGTCCCATACAGCTTACTGTACTGTGGAAGTAGGCTGTCCAGCAGGGCCTGGTTCTCCTCAAGGCTGAAGGCTGGGGCTCTCTCCACAGTACGTACCATTGCAGGGTCCAGAGGGGCAGAGACAGCAGCAGTGCAGTGGCAGATGTCGTCCTGGAGCATGTAGTGCAGGCAAGTGAGCTCTCAGGGGAACAGCCAGCAATATATATGTGCTGGAGAGGCAGATACTGTCCCTTGTGTCCAAGTGATAGGTCCAAGTCGTTTGCATCTTCTGAATCTGGCTAATCCATGGAATAGCAGCACCAAAACACGCCCACAGCATCCTTCAAATCTTCAACTTCATGACATACATGATTTTGCAACATTGTTGTGGGTGACCAACTGATTTTCCAGCAACCGACTCGTTCGAAATTCGAAAACGCGTCCGTTGCCAGGCAAGGCCATTGTCAATGGGTGCGCACCGATCGGTCCATTGCGGTACAACACGTACAGGGGTACAACGCGTACCCGCACACATTGAATGCAATGGGCCGGCCGGGGGCACCGATCGGTCCATTGCAGTACAACGCGTACAGGGGTACAACGCGTACCCGCACACATTGAATGCAATGGGCCGGCCGGGGGCACCGATCGGTCCATTGCAGTACAACGCGTACAGGGGTACAACGCGTACCCGCACACATTGAATGCAATGGGCGGCCGGGGCACCGATCGGTCCATTGCAGTTCAACGCGTACAGGGGTACAACGCGTACAGGGTACAACGCGTACCCGCACACATTGAATGCAATGGGCCGGCCGGGGCACCGATCGGTCCATTGCAGTACAACGCGTACAGGGGTACAACGCGTACCCGCACACATTGAATGCAATGGGCCGGCCGGGGCACCGATCGGTCCATTGCAGTTCAACGCATACAGGGGTACAACGCGTACCGCGCACATTGAATGCAATGGGCCGGCCGGGGCACCGATCGGTCCATTGCAGTACAACGCGTACAGGGGTACAACGCGTACCCGCACACATTGAATGCAATGGGCCGGCCGGGGGCACCGATCGGTCCATTGCAGTTCAACGCGTACAGGGGTACAACGCGTACTGGGGTACAACGCGTACCCGCACACATTGAATGCAATGGGCCGGCCGGGGGGGAACCGATCGGTCCATTGCAGTACAACGCGTACAGGGGTACAACGCGTACCCGCGCACATTAAATGCAATGGGCGGCCGGGGGCACCGATCGGTCCATTGCAGTACAACGCGTACAGAGGTACAACGCGTACCGCGCACATTGAATGCAATGGGCCGGCCGGGGCACCGATCGGTCCATTGCAGTACAACGCGTACAGGGGTACAACGCGTACCCGCACACATTGAATGCAATGGGCCGGCCGGGGGCACCGATCGGTCCATTGCTGTACAACGCGTACAGGGGTACAACGCGTACCCGCACACATTGAATGCAATGGGCCGGCCGGGGGCACCGATCGGTCCATTGCAGTACAACGCATACAGGGGTACAACGCGTACCCGCACACATTGAATGCAATGGGCCGGCCGGGGGCACCGATCGGTCCATTGCAGTTCAACGCATACAGGGGTACAACGCGTACAGGGGTACAACGCGTGCACCGCACACATTGAATGCAATGGGCCGGCCGGGGGCACCGATCGGTCCATTGCAGTTCAACGCGTACAGGGGTACAACGCGTACCCGCACACATTGAATGCAATGGGCCGGCCGGGGGCACCGATCGGTCCATTGCTGTTCAACGCATCACTGTACATGTGACTGGCATATGTCAGCATGCCTGTCTCAGATGGACATATGCCAGCCACAGATAGCTCCCAGGAGTGAGGGGCACACCTACATCACGACAGCCTGTCCAAACTTTATCATAAGGCATGTAAGGCTGCATTTCCTATTGTGTGTATGTTGGTGTACATGTTGTCCTGTGGGTGTCACCTGTGGGCAGCCACCCCCAGGCTGTGCACGTGTTAATGGGGACAGGATCCTGGGTGTTACGTGTACATGACCACTGTGATGTGCAACTGTTCATATCTGTGCATGTGCCATGGTCACATTTCACGGTGGTGTATGTGTATGTCATGTCACATACCCCGTGAGTCCCATGTGGGACGGTATGTTTGAGCCAGGGTGTCCCAGTGGCACAATAGTGATGGTCCTCCACAGTCTTTGTGCATGTAGTGTTTACAATGTCTCTGATTTCATGTGCACAATGGGAGACAGTCTCCACATCCACGTTGTGTGTGCATGGACTTTGATGTTGTGCGTGTGTGTGTCACAGACGTCCATGTCTGTCCTGCCGTGGCAAGTGGGACCACTACCTGTGGGAGTCATGGTTGTTTTGCTGTGGTGTATACATGATACTCCATGTAATGCCAGTGTCCATGTGGCAATACAGGGTCCCTGGGAATGTACCTATCGTTGAGCTGTGGTGCCTGGGGCACATCTGTCCTCACATGTCACTGTGGGGGGTGATTGTGACACGGCAGCAGGAGATGGGAACTGTGACACGGCCTCATGATATCCAATGGGCCAACCTGGGACTACTTGATGCCACCTGTTGGACCGTGTTGACAGATGTTGGCCATGTATGTACCATACATGTCCTTACGGAACTGCACACTTCATGTAGTTGTGCCTCATAATGATGTATGTTGGGATATTGAGTGTGTTCAATGCCGCATATGTGGGGTGACTGACAATCTTGCTTACTTCTCCTCTGCACTGCAGGGCTCCTGCTGTCCATCGACCATTCCCAGACCTGGCAACGATGGTGGAACGGGACAGCATCCGACGGTACCGCTTCACCAGGCAGCTGATTGAGGATTTGGCAGTGCAGTTGTCCCCACATTTGCAGCCTGGCCGGCCGTATCCTACAGCGCTGACCCCCAAGGTGAAGGTGATGGCAGCCCTACACTTCTTTGCCACCGGTACCTTCCAACATACTGTGGCGACTGCTGGTGGGATGTCACAGACCATGTTGAGCCATGTGCTCCGCGATGTTTTGGCGGCAATGTTGCTATTCCTGAACCGGTACATCTATTTCCCTAGACTGCGACGACTCACTGACGTGAAGAGTGACTTTTATGCCCTGGGGAGCATGCCGCATGTCATTGGCTCCATTGATGGGACACATGTGGCTTTGGTACCACCACAGGCCCAGGAGCAGGCCTACAGGAACCGCAAGCACTACCACTCGGTCAATGCACTGGTGGTGTGTCTTGCAGACATGACCATCACACACGTGTGTGCCCGTTTCCCTGGTTCAGCACACGATGCCTTTGTGATGAGGAGTAGTCGCATCCCCAGGATGATGGCACAGATGCAGAACCAGCGTGCCTGGCTTGTCGGTGTGTACTGACTTTGTGCCATTGTGTGTGATCTGATCTGTAGTATTCCGCCCACTTTTCCAAGTCAGCTAATGTGCACTTGTCTGTCCGTAGGTGACTCGGGATACCCCAACATGCCGTGGTTGCTGACACCGCTCAGGAACCCTGTGACACCTGCCCAGATGCGCTACAATGAGGCACATGGTCGGACCAGGAGAGTTATTGAGCGGACATTTGGTCTCCTGAAGAGCCGCTTCCACTGCCTGGACAAGACCAGAGGGTCCCTCCCATATGCCCCTGCGAAAGTGTGCAAGATTATCATCGTCTGCTGCATGCTCCACAACCTGGCAGTGCGGAAGGAGTTGCCTCTCATCCAGGATGACAATGACCAACATCCGCCACCTGTGGAGGATCCTGGCCTGGACCACGATGCCAGTGACGATGATGATGATGATGATGATGGTGATGTCCGCACACAGCTCATCACCAACTTCTTTAGCTGAATGTGAGTATCCTGAGGTGTCATGTCAATGATGTGAGTTGGCATGATGTGTAGGTGGTGCTCTGGTGCTGTTGGAGTGTGTCCATGGGCTACTTGACTGGATGTGTGTTGCGATGTGTGCTTACAGGTGGGCTGTACTCCCCAACAGTGTTGACATGCTAACTTGGTTCTGGGTGGGTATCTTGTAACATGTATTGTGCATGAGTTTTGCTGTTCTGTCCTGTACTCCATTGCTTTTGACTGTGTGTCATTTCTGTCCTTCACAGGGTACTTTCAGATTCGTTTGGTCAACTGTGTCCACCGACGACGTGATTGCACTTCCAGGCTGGTAGCTGTTGTGTCCCTACAGGTGATGTGCGCCACACCCATGGACTTCCTTCCGTCTACAGTTGTTGACTGTGTGCCCGCTGCCAGGTGGGATTACCTTGCATCTGTAGTGGTTACGACATGTTGCAACTGTGTAATAAACCTGTGCTTCACTTTGTGATGTGCGTTGTCTGTGGTCACACATTTGACTGCCATTTGCTTACTGCACCTGTGGGCTACTTGACTACAACTGGGAATGGGTGTGGTGTCTGTGCATTGCACCGTCTTCCCTGGCAACATCAGTGTAGGCAATGAGTCAGATGGCCTAGGTGTGTATGTGTTGTGTAGCCCTGGTGGTGTGTCTCCCTCATATGTGTCACGTTGCCTTTACTCACATGCCTGTGTTGTCCTTGCTGTTGCAGTTCGCATACACAGTGTAATTTAGCAGTTCATCATCCCCATAACAGCACCCACGTTGGAATCACAACAGAGGCAAGTATGGTGTATTAGTGTGTTTATTGTGATACATTTGTGTGAATAGTGCATAGGATGGGTAGTGCTGTACATAAATCTTGCAATCCGAAGTTCCTAGGTGAATTGAAAGTCCTGGTAGACAGAATCCCCAGTATCGGGCCACAGTTGTCTGACACATTGGTCCAACTTGTACTCCCCATGCAATGTGTGGGAGTAGTGTTGCCGTCAACAGGGTGAACAGTCTGTGCACAAAGGTGAACATCCAGAACAGGTTCAGGCTTCCTGGGAGTTGCGCTTGGCCATCGGCCTCTCACTTGCCCCTCCTCGGACGACCCCTCTTCTTGGGGGGGGCCCCTCAAGTACAGGCTGCTGCGGTGCAGGGGACTCTCCGCCAGAGTCATCCTCCCTCCCTGTGGCAGTTGCAGTTTGTTCGGCACCAGATGTTGTTGGCACACAGGGAGGTGTGGACTGGTTGCTGTTCATCTGGCGGAGGCATTGTAAGATGTCCCTGTGCACCGCCGTCATCTCATGCAGTGCATCCCACTTGGACTCCACGCGGGACATGTGTGAGTCCACGCGGGACATGTGTGACTCCACGTGGGACATGTGGGAGTCCAAGCGGGCATGATGGGCAGCCTGCTGCTGTTTCATGTCTCTGAGGAGCCCCACTACCTGGCTGAGGTCTCCGGTGCTGGACTGGTACGCATCAGCTATGCGTACCAGTTGTGGGTCATCATGCACACCAGCAACCTCTGCAAGCAGCGACCTCTGTCTCCCACCCCTCCCACCACCCCTGCTGACATGTGCAGTGCATGCAGTGGCACGCACAGATGACCCTGGTCCACCTTGGGGGTTGGTGGTGGTGGTGGTGTCCATGGCCCCAGGTTGGTCCAGGGTCCCTGTGCTGGTGTTGCTCCTTGTTCTGTCCATGTCGGCAGGGATGGTATTTGTGGTGACAGTCGTTGGAGGGGTGGGTGCAGGGGTGCAGCTGGTGGTCCTGCTGGTGCTGCCGCTGGTGGTCCTGCTGGTGCTGCATGTAGACTTGCACCGGATGTGCCAGGTTGGTCTTCTTCGTCCGAGGAGGACAGAGGCTGTACGACGCCAGTGAGCTCCGCATCCTCTTGAGCCTGGGACTGGGACTCCTCAGCGTCTGCTGCTGTGTCCCCATCATCACCTGTTTTTGGGAGACACACACAATGTATGTTATGTTTCTGCAGGCATCAATGGTTGACACACATGACAGTTGTGACTGTGCCTCTGGGTGCGGGCCTGTACATTGCATTGTCCTAAGTCGTCACAGTCAGGGGTTGATATTGGTGTGGCACATTGTCCTGCATTATTTGGGCATTTCTATGTATTTTTTGGGGTGTGAACATGGTCTGCATTGGTTGTGTTTGGTTGACAGCCGGCCCTCCTTCCCACCCACCCAGCCAGTCAGTTATCCCACCATGGACTGTGCTTGCATTGCAGGGAGTGGAAGTTGTCTCTCAGGATGTCAGTCAGTGGTGTCCTGCTGTTTGTTGGTGCACAGTTGCCAGCAGGGCCTTGTGCTCCCCACAGCAGTAGCCAGTGTCAGCCATCTTGTGAGTCCTTCTCCACTCCCTGTGATGTGAGCATGGTTCAGGGTGGTGTTGATGGGACAGTTGTGGGGGTGAGCTATGTCTGTGACTACGACTCCCATCATGCTATTGCCTCCACCCCCCTTCCCAGCATGCCCATGCTTCCTTCCTTTTGATTCTGCTTCCCTGTGGGGTGGGCTGGCTGTGCTGACAGGATGGCTGGGAGTGTTGTCCTGGCAGTTGTTTGGCTAAGAGTCCCAAGAGTGGCCCTGTGCTTCACACAACATAACCCAGGGTGGTGGTTCTTTGTGGGATCTTGTGTTAGGATGGGGGGCATTGCATTCTACCAGGTGGGTTCTGTGGAGTTTGTGTTGGGGGTGTGTGAGGGGAGGTGCTTGTGACTATGGTCAGTGCTGCAAGTCCTCCTTCCCACCCACCCAGCCAGCCAGTTATCCCACCATGGAACGTGCTTGCATTGCAGGGAGTGGAAGTTGTCTCTCAGGATGTCAGTCAGTGGTGTCCTGCTGTTTGTTGGTGCACAGTTGCCAGCAGGGCCTTGTGCTCCCCACAGCAGTAGCCAGTGTCAGCCATCTTGTGAGTCCTTCTCCACTCCCTGTGATGTGAGCATGGTTCAGGGTGGTGTTGATGGGACAGTTGTGGGGGTGACCAATATCAGTGACTACGACTCCCATCATGCTATTGCCTCCACCCCCTTCCCAGCATGCCCATGCTTCCTTCCTTTGATTCTGCTTCCCTGTGGGGTGGGCTGGCTGTGCTGACAGGATGGCTTGGAGTGTTGTCCTGGCAGTTGTTTGGCTAAGAGTCCCAAGAGTGGCCCTGTGCTTCACACAACATAACCCAATGTGGTGGTTCTTTGTGGGATCTTGTGTTAGGATGGGGGGCATTGCATTCTACCAGGTGGGTTCTGTGGAGTTTGTGTTGGGGTGTGTGTGAGGGGAGGTGCTTGTGACTATGGTCAGTGCTGCAAGTCCTCCTTCCCACCCACCCAGCCAGCCAGTTATCCCACCATGGAACGTGCTTGCATTGCAGGGAGTGGAAGTTGTCTCTCAGGATGTCAGTCAGTGGTGTCCTGCTGTTTGTTGGTGCACAGTTGCCAGCAGGGCCTTGTGCTCCCCACAGCAGTAGCCAGTGTCAGCCATCTTGTGAGTCCTTCTCCACTCCCTGTGATGTGAGCATGGTTCAGGGTGGTGTTGATGGGACAGTTGTGGGGGTGACCAATGTCAGTGACTACGACTCCCATCATGCTATTGCCTCCACCCCCCTTCCCAGCATGCCCATGCTTCCTTCCTTTTGATTCTGCTTCCCTGTGGGGTGGGCTGGCTGTGCTGACAGGATGGCTGGGAGTGTTGTCCTGGCAGTTGTTTGGCTAAGAGTCCCAAGAGTGGCCCTGTGCTTCACACAACATAACCCAGGGTGGTGGTTCTTTGTGGGATCTTGTGTTAGGATGGGGGGCATTGCATTCTACCAGGTGGGTTCTGTGGAGTTTGTGTTGGGGTGTGTGTGAGGGGAGGTGCTTGTGACTATGGTCAGTGCTGCAAGTCCTCCTTCCCACCCACCCAGCCAGCCAGTTATCCCACCATGGAACGTGCTTGCATTGCAGGGAGTGGAAGTTGTCTCTCAGGATGTCAGTCAGTGGTGTCCTGCTGTTTGTTGGTGCACAGTTGCCAGCAGGGCCTTGTGCTCCCCACAGCAGTTGCCAGTGTCAGCCATCTTGTGAGTCCTTCTCCACTCCCTGTGATGTGCGCATGGTTCATGGTGGTGTTGATGGGACAGTTGTGGGGGGGCAATATGTGTGACTGCGACTCCCATGATGCTATTGGCTACACTGACTTGGCCAGCATACACAGAATTCCTTCCTTTGAGTGGTCTTCACTGTGTGTTGGTGTTGTTGTGGTGGCTACATGTCTGGATGTGTTTGTTAGTTCTATTTGTGCCACTGCCTAGCTGTAGTTGTAGTTGTGTTTGTACATGTGATGGCACAGTTGGATGTGACTTTTTGATGGCATGTGTTGTGTTTATCTGACTGACATACACATTTTGGGATGATTCTGTTCTGGTTGCTGTGTAATTGCTATGAGTGCATGGTTTGACTCTCCCCTTGACAGTGATGTGTGTGTGTTTTGTGGCAGTATATTGTGTACATTTGTTGTGTACTCACCAGGCTCTGGGATGTCCTCTAGTCCATATACGCTCACTGGCGGAAGGATGGCCCGCACCTTCTCCTCCCAGGGCCTGAGGTATATTGGCTTGGCAGGAGGGCCACTGCTGGTGTATTGGCTGTTGATGTAGTCTTTCTTGAGCAGGTCCCGTACCCTCCTGCGCACGTCATACCACCTGTTCTGGATGTCGCTCTTTGTGCGCCGACATGGTGATTGTGCGTTCACCCTGTTGATGATCCTCTCCCACATCTTGGTTTTCTGGGAGATGGGGGTCTGTTGGACCAGTGTGCCAAACAGCTGTGGCTCTACCCTGAGGATCTCGTCTACCATGACTTCCAATTCACAATCTAGGAACTTGGGATTCTTCTTGGGGGGCATGGTGATGGGTGGTGATGGTGAGTGATGTGTGTGTTGGTGTGCAGGTGAGGGTGTGTGAGTGTGTGTTTTGCTGGGTGTATGTGAGGTAGGTATTTGTTGGTGTGCTGATGGTGTGTGGCTTGTGTGAGGGATGAGCTGTGGGTGTGTGGTTGCTTTCTCTTGGGTGCTGGCAGTGGAATGGCATTTGCAAAGGATCATCGTTGTGATTTGTGTACTTTATATGGGTGGAGTTGTGGGTGTGTCTTTGTTCTCTGTCCCCACCCCCCCCCCAGTATTTATTGGCTTAGTAATTGCTTGTTTGGCCTTTTTTTGTGTGATTTTTCCTTTGTACTGTCTGTGTATGTTGGAAACGTTCTTGTGACCGAGTCGGACCCTGCATTTGTCTCGTACGGTGTTCTCCGTTTCGTTCACGCTGTGTTTGTGCAGTTTTCTATGCTGCGTAAGCGTCGGTCGCGGTGTTTTGTGTTGCTTCGGCTCGGTTTTGTATGCGTGTCAGTCGTACGGCTTGGCCTCCGTCCGACTCGCTCGTGGTTTTCGCGCCTTGCATCGTACTTTGCGGTTTGGAGTTCGCGTGTACGTTTCGGTCGGATTTGTTCCGGGTGCGTGTCGGTCGGTTTGATTTGTGTGTTTTTCCGACCGGATTGCTGTTTTCCGTGCGGCTCGGTCGGTCGACTTGGGTTCGGTACGTGTCGGTCGGATTTTGCACGCCTTGCATCGTACTTGGCGTGTCGGGCGCCACAGGTACGTGTCGATCGGTATAATTTCCGGATCCGAGTCGGTCGGTGCTTTTTCCGGCCCGAATCGGAATCGACCCCAGAATGTAGCAGTAAAGGCAAACAGTAGCTAGAATGTTATCGCATTAAGAACAGTGGAACACGATGCGGGTACTATAGGCTGTGGGGAATCAGCCAAGATTGCAATCGTTTGCTAGATCAGGTTGTGTTCATGATTCCTGTATAGAGGTACTTATGAGTCAAGGTATAGTATGCACAGATTCTGTCCATGTATGTCCGTTCATTGAGGACTATATGAGAGTGGTCAAGTCCTCCATCCGGTTTAAACCTGTATATAGGCTCTTAGTGCAAAGAATCCATTTGAGTTCCTCCTTATTGAGGATTTGTTTGATGTCTGCACCTCTAGGTGGTAGTTTAACCACACTGATGGCATGGCCAGCAGATGTCGTCCTCTGTGTGTCCTTTTATAGAGAAATGATCCACGAGCAGGGCATTTGGCACCTTGCAATGGAGCCGGCTTCGATGTTGACAGATGCGAATGGTTACTCTTTGTGTTGTTTGACCAATGTAAATCATATTACAGGGGCACAAAATTGCATAAATCACATTGGAAGTATTACAGTTAGAAAACTGTTCTAGAGAGATTCTGATGGTCTCAAATACAAACTCCTTGCTTTCAATAGTGAACTGACATGCAACACAGTTACCACATTTGGAGTGGACAGTTAGAGAGGGAAGGCCCCGGAGGTCATTGAGTGTGTGCGTTGGTTTTTTAGATGGGAGACTAGCACTAACAAAGTGGTCTTTAATGTTCCTGTTCTTGCGAAATGCAAAAAGGGGACTTTCAAGATTGACATCAATAGCATTTAGTGTTGGCCAGTGTTTTAGGATGCATTTCTTCACTTTGTTGGATATGGGTGAAAAAGTCTTTAAATGATTACTAACTGATTATGGGTGTCGTTTTTTGTTTTAGGTGTAAGAAGGCTGTTTCGTGGGCAGTACCAGGCTCTTTTGATTGATCTCAGAACGAGTTTGCGTGGGTATCCTCTGGACATTAGTTTGTGAGCCAAAACCTTGGCTTCTCGAAAATAATCTTCTTTAAATGAACAATTTCGCCTGATACGGAGAAACTGTGAGAATGAGAGTCAGTCCCATGATGCACGTGGACGGTGGTTACCATAGTGTAACAGAGTGGTTCTCTCTGTGGGTTGCCTGTACAGGAAGGTAAATAGTTCTCCCTCTATGTGTCTTATCATTAAGTCTAGAAAGGCAATCTCTGTCCTGCTATGTGTTAACTTTACTAGTAGTAACTAACCTTTGTGAATACCGAAAAGCAGTAAAGTTAGACTTTTGGTCTAATTCAGACTTTTGGTCTAACTTTACATGTGTGAATACAGAAAAGTAGTAAAGTTAATCTTTTGGTCTAACTTTACCTTAGTGAATCGAGCCCATAGTTTTCATTTAGTCTCAGAGAGGCCTTCGTTATGATGTCCAGCCTCACCCCTCACAGAGTCACTCCCTTCAGAGCACACCTGGAACCTTTGTTCTCCAGACTGATAGCCATATTTTTGAGGCTACACAGGCAGTGGCAATGGAACACCGCCTGTCTTTACCTCTAGTTATCCCATGCGCAATAGCCTTTACCAGTCAGACTTGCAAGGCAAAGCTGAAACTAAATAGGGCAGTCATTCTGGAATAGACCATTTTTCCAAGGTTGTGTTATAGCAGTTCAGGAAAAAGTAACCGGATTCTTACGGATTTCGTGTAGCATTTCGTTTCTACAGCTTCCTTAGCGACTCTGCCACTGTTTTAGATGAATAGTTAAGAAAGAAGAAGAATTTGGTTGAAAGGTAATGATGGAAGACATTTTCGTCCATCTTCGGCTTTCTTCTGGCAACCAACTGTACATTTACTGTCTCTTTCTACAACCCTATATGCCCATGCTCCTGGGGGCAACCCATGGACTGGAAGGGACATACACCATGCAATGGCGTATATTTTCCAATTTACATTTCAACCAACAAATAAGCTGGAGAAGCTGTGTGGTGACTTTAATAGTGCTCAATATATTGTGGCTGAACCCTACACTTTTACCTGGAAAGGGGCAGGATAGCATACGCTGTGAGAACAAGAAAGCTGAAGCCCAAATCAAGGAGTAGCAACCGTAAAGATTAACACAAGGTGAGGAGTGGGCAACTGTCTCGCGATAGCATTCACCGCTATAAGCAACCTCTTTTTAGCAAAGTCTCAACCAGTAGCAAAGAACAGGCCTCACCAACTGCAAGAGGCATATTTGAGGAGACGAACAACAGCTGTAAAAATCTTAACATTTCTGTCTCGATTGTGCTTCCCCAAGTTTGTCTAATCTTATTTTGGTGAATTGCACCTGCTTGGTGATTCAGGGTTTCTGAGGAAGAGAATAGGGTTCTTATTTAAGCTACATGCAATGTCTCTCCCGTCTGTGTTTTCCCTGACTTATCTTGAACACAGTGACCTTTCTCCTGTTACACATCAGCGTGAGCTGCGTTGGGGATTAGAAAGTAAAAGTTGCATGCAAACCTGGTCAGTGCTCCAGCCTGTGATAGCCCACTGCTTTTTAATTTTGGCTTACGGATCCAACTGTAGGTATCATATGGTAAATGGAAAGTTTATGTCTGACACATTCTACACTTGGACAGTGAGCACCTGCATTTACAGGTAACCCTCTTCTCTCTGTCAGCAGCATCTGCCTTTATAGATATTAACTGGAACATATCTAGGCTATCCTGTTTTAGGTTTAAACCTATAATAACTGATAAAACCCCACCAAAAGGAAAATAGCCCTCACTAGTGTAAACATATAAACACTGAAAAAACACCTTCGCAACCACATACTAAATGTCATTCAAAGAACGGAAAAGGTGATTGAAGGAGTAATTTTTAAGGGGGCAAATACAATGTAACTTTGTTATAGAAGGCAGCAGCAAGAAAGACTGAGCTAACATTATTCTGCTTGAGTTTTGTTGTTTAGGGATGTCACTAAAATATTGTTTCTTCTTCCTTTTGTTTTTTCTTTAGTTTTGTGGTCTTTGATCTAAAGATGCAGGGTTTAGAATCATGTTTTAGGTATTATTTAATTATTTTATAAACTGTAGAGAATCAGGAAATATCAAAATCATATTTGATATTTTGGCTACGTTTGATTCTTTCACTGATAGGTAAAATGGCTGATTTCATAAGAACGTTTCCCAATTTGTACCATCACATTCACCCACAGACAGAGAATGGGTTAAATCCTTTGATACATCAGCCCCCTTTTCTAGCGAGTCAGTATTGATAGTAGGTGAATTGCTTTACACATTCAATGCAAGGTGTAGTGACCTATATCTCTTCTCCCCTTGTTTGGTAAAATCCAAGAGTCCCTGATAAATGGTCAACTAATTAAACATCTAGAGAAAAATAAAGTGCTGGATCCCTCTCAGTCAGGGTTCCGAGCTTTTCATAGCACTGAAACAGCTCTACTTGAAGTGGTGGATAGCATTAGACTCTCTTTGGACAATCGGAGAGCGGCCATCTTAGTCCTGTTAGATCTGTCGGCCGCCTTCGACACCATTTCCCATTCCATTCTTCTGGATCGCCTGAGAGAAGCTGGTGTCGAGGGCCCCGCATTAGCCTGGTTTAGGAGTTATCTGAGTGACCGCACCTCTCTAGTCCAAATTGGCGCCTTCACCTCTAAGAGCCAACCTATAAATAAAGGCGTCCCACAGGGATCTATCCTGAGCCCTACGCTCTTTAATTTATACGTATCTCCCTTCATCTAAAATCATCAAGGATCACGGCTTCGACACACTGTCGTATGCCGATGATACACAGTTATTAATCACTCTTGACCCGGACGTTGCAAGTACCAAACACAGATTTGGACAATTTATGCTGGACATAAACAACTGGATGTTAACAAACAACCTCCAGCTAAACGCTAATAAAACAGAAATTGTTCTTTTTGGTAATGCACAGACTCTATGGACAAATGACTGGTGGCCTTCTACCTTAGGTACCTGTCCCATCCCGAAAGAAACAGCCCATAATCTCGGCATAATGATTGACAACCAACTCTCTATGCGGGATCATGTCAACCATTCAATACGTACTTGCTACAGGATAATGCACGCCCTTCGTAAAATCTTTAAATGGGTCCCTGTGCCATCCCGTCTGCCACTGGTCCAGGGTCTGATTGTCAGCCGCCTGGATTATGGGAATGCCTTGATGGCTTCCATAAACATTGATCTCCTTCATAAGCTCCAGGTTCTGCAAAACACAGCAGCCAGACTGGTTTTAAATCTTCCATCCAGATCTCCCTCTGCCCCTAATCTGAGGTCGCTCCATTGGCTGCCTATTAAGAACCGAATAGACTTCAAAATCTGCTGTCTAGTCCATAAAACTCTAAATGGACAGGGCCTCAGTATTTGGCAACAAAACTACAGAAGTACCAGCCTTCTAGGACACTTCGCTCTCCAAACAAACACCTACTTATAGTTCCGAAGGTTCGAACAGTTAAGCATGGTAGTAAATCTTTTTCAAAATTGGCCCCCACCCTCTGGAACTCTCTGCCTATACACCTACGAACTGAGATCGAGCACACAAAGTTTCGTAAATCTCTTAAGACCTAGCTATTCTAAACCTCTTTTGTTCCTAGCCATCTTTTCTGTCTGTGCCTGAGTCTCGGCAAAGCGCTATGAGACCTCTGGGTGATATATGCGCTCTACAAGAAACAGTACATAGACATAGACACAGGTATATGTGAAAAACGTGTTGTCACCAAGCATCTGGGATAGTGGTGAAAACATAACACCAGACGTTTGGAAAACATTGAACGAAGTGTCACTTGGAATGCTTCTGCAAAAAGTTCTTACCAATTTCAACAAATATTTGAGAGATATTGTTTGTATTTGCATTAATTCAGCTACGTATATGAAAAAGTTGTTTGATGACCTGTCAAAATCGATACCTGAGCCGAAGTGTTTTCCTGTAAGAGATCCTTGCCATGTGCTAGATGGGATGCTGAAAGCATCGTTACAATCTTCAGAGTTAATGAAAAATGCTATTGACTTTGTAGTCCATTCTGGTGCACTCTTTCATTATGCACAGGAAGTAAAACGCAAATATTTCTAATTTTGTGCTTTAAGTGGCATCAAAGAAAGAGTCAACCCATCGTTCCATGTTAGAATTCTTGCCACTTGGTAAGCAAAGAAATGTTGAGGAGAAATTCAGGAAATGTTTACTGTGCATGAGTAATGACTGGCAATAATGCATAGAAATGTCTCTTCACCAACCATGGCATTTGAAGTCAACGAAGCCTCACTAAGGTACTCTGTACAAGCTCTAGATTCCGTCCGTAAATGGGAATTTTCTCCAGACTTTGTAAAGTACTACTACATTTTTGACTACTTCAATGTCTGAGGGCATATGTGCCCAGTTCCATGCATATGTTGCAGACCCTGTCCCAGAGAATCGCAATCTTCAGGTGCACCAGTATTGGCATGGAAAGCTATGTCAGTGGCCAGAGTTAGCAAATTGTATACTGGCTGTTTTGGCTTTGCTCGTCTCAAGTGCCAATTTTGAGAGGGCCTTTTCACAGATAAACGTTTACATGGGAAGAAAAGAGCAAGTGTGCATGATCAAAGACTCACTAAAGAAATATTGTATGGTGCACTACAATAAGCTTGATTTGAAAAAAATTATTTGGACCTCATATACCCTATACACACACTGTCTATACACATGCACTATCAGTGCAGAAAGCTAGCAATAATAACCACAAAACATTCCATAAACACCGGAAAAACACTGTTTCTGTTGTTTTTAATGGTGCAAAAATCTGTAACCACTGATAACCACTGTTTTTTTAAGGTATTGAAAAAACTGGAAAACAAACACCCGAATTTACCCAAAATAGAAGCTGAAAACAGGAAAGCCTAAACATATCTAAAACCAAATCTAAAACCAAATGGGCACCACCCGTTAAGGAATAATCATCCATCAATGAGTTTAAACTCCAGAGAGCTGCACAAGCCTACAGCCCTTGCGTCTCCACTAAGTGAGAGAGCAGCAGTGTGTTGTGAGAGCCCCAAATCGGGCATTTAATTTAAATGCTCATTGTTTAGAAATTGGGTTACTGGTTGACTGTGGTATGAGCCCTGGTTAAGCAGCAGCCACAATCCTAGTCAGGGTATGGGGCAGGCAATCTATAAATTAACTTGTGCTCACCCTATGGTAGCTTGGCACAGAGCAGGCAGGCTTAACTTAGAGGCAATGTGTAAAGTATTTATGCAACACTTCAAACAGCAAATCAGTGAAAACACCACACAAAAAGATCCCACACCAGGTTAGAAAAACAGATCTGAATTTAATAAATAGACCAAGACCAAAACAACATAAATCTAATGAGTAGAACTAGAATTATTGAAGTTTAAACTTATAGTGAGAAATAGTGCCAAAAAGCACAAAGTGCTATTGGGGATATCTGGTTGTACCAGACCGTGACAGTCGACCAGGCCAACTGCGATGGATCACAGGCCAGCTAAAGGGACCAAGTTAGACCCGCTGAACAGAGTACCTTAAATCCTAATTGCGGAGCGTTGCGTGGATCCGCATCAAAGATGTGTCATGCAGCTGAGGTGATGCGTCAGTTCCGAGATACGGCGACGAGTCTTGTGATGCAAAGTCTGGTGTCGGGGATGTGATGCGCAGCTGAGGCAATGTGTCGATTCCGATGAGCAGTAAAGCTGTGATGCGGAGTTTCGGTGGTGTCGCCGAGGCTGCCTTTGATGAGAGATGCGAGGACCTGCACTGGGGAAAGCGTTGCACAGTGGCGGTTCCGAAGGCGATGCATCAGTCCCAAGATGCGGGTTGCAGCGCCGATCCGAGTCTTTTGAAATGGATCCAAACCACGCACAAGGCAATGCATTGTTCTGCTCACGGATGTGCCGCTCAGTCGAGGAGATGCGTTGGTTCTGCTCGGGGATGCGTCACTCAGCAGAGAGGATGCGTTGATTTCGCTGGCAATCGCCTTAGGCCCACTTCCAAAGGTCCAGGGTTTGCATGATAGACTCAAAGATGGCAAAGTATAGGTGCAGGGTTTGAAAGCCTGTTATGTCCCAGAGACTTCAGATCAGGAGGCCAGCCAACTAGCCCTTGGAGTCAGTCAGCAGGTCTAGTCCTTCTCACCCAGGCAAGAGGGAAGCAGGCAACAAATCAGCACAGCAAAGCAGGAGTCCAGTAGAGTGCAGTCCAGCAGAGTAGCACTCCTTCAGCAGCACAGCAGTCCTTCTTCCTGGCAGAGTATCCCCAGTTCCAGAAATGTACTGAAGTGGTGATATCTGAGGTCCAGTCTTTTTACTCAGAGTAGCCTTTGAAGTGGGGAAGACTTCAGGCATGCCTTTGAAGTGCCCAGATATCCTGCCTCCCCTGCCCTGGCTCCAGACTAACTACAGGGGGTATGAAGCCCTTTGTGTGGGGACAGGACACATCCTATTCATGTTTAAGTGAGGCTGTGCTCAGCTCCTCCCTCCCATCCTGCCAGAGATTGCCCATTGAGACACACCTAAAATCCCATTGTGTGGCTGTCTAGGAAGAATACACAAAGCCCAGTTGCTTACACCCAGTCAGGTGACTAGAGACAGGCAGGCATCAAATGGCTAAGGCAAAAAAATGGTAACTTTCTAAAAGTGGCATTTTCCGAATCGTAATTTAAAATCCGACTTCACCATAAGTGAGGATTTTAAATAAGGATTCCAGAGACACCAAACTTGAATCAGTTATATCTTCCCATTTTAAAATCACACTTATAAAATGTAATAAGGTAATTCAAATGTTATCCTATGGGAAAATATAGGCCTTGCAGTAGTGAAAAACTAATTTAAGAGTTTTTCACTACCGGGGCATGTAAAACTTAAAAGTACATATCCTGCTTTTCAAATACATTGCACCCTGCTCTGTGGGCT
Organism: Calotriton arnoldi; assembly: GCA_963921515.1. NCBI lineage: Eukaryota > Metazoa > Chordata > Amphibia > Caudata > Salamandridae > Calotriton > Calotriton arnoldi. The sequence continues at coordinate 1,980,792 of CAWUFW010002788.1, read as the reverse complement.
GTCCAGGACCTACCCTAGGGGTGACTTCTATGTATTAAAAGGAAGGTTTGAGCCTGGCAAAAGGTTTATTTTGCTAGGTCAAATGGCAGTTTAAAACTGTACACACAGGCTCTGCAATAGGGAGCCTGAGCCAATCTAAAGAGCTACTTAAGTTGGTGGCACAATCAGTGCTGCAGACCCACTAGTAGCATTTAATTTACAGGCCCTGACACATGTAGTGCATTTTACTACGAACTTATAAGTAGATTAAATGTGGCATTGGGTATAAGCCAATATCACCGTGTTTAGAGGAGAGAGCACATGCACTTTAGCACTGGTTAGTAGTTGTAGAGTGCTCAAATTCCTAATACCAGCAAAAACAAGGTCAGAAAAAGTGGAGGAGGAAGGCAAAAAGTCAGAGGGGGAAAGCCCACCCCAAGGCTGACAGGTCTAGCTCACATATTGCTCATTGAAGGTCCCAAGTTTGAGCACTTGACACCTGTGTTTTGTCAAAACATTTATATTTATGAGTAGCTTAAAAACTATATGCACAACGCAGTCACAATGTATACATCTGCTCAAGTTAAAAACAATTAAGCAACCTCAAATCAAATAACACTCAGAAATAAACAACATGTAAAATGATGTAGAGGACAATGGGGTGAAGGGAATTGGAAGAGAAGTGAGAAAAAAAGTCCTTCTAATCATTGCTGAAAGCCAAAGCGAAGCTTCAAGATTATTCACCAACCTTTTCATCTTGATCACTTGCAAGTTATCTCATCTTTTCTGGGTCACAAAGCCCAGGCCTGGAATCCTGAGAACTCTGAAGTCTCTGAACTTAAATCCTTCCTTCTGGCAGCAGCCTCCATTACGACCTGCCTCTGAAGGGTCCTCCCAACTTAACTGTGACAGTCTGAGGACAGGGCATTTTTTTACCTGGACCTCTGGTTGGATACCCGTCTACTGTGAATCTCCATTGTAGCCTTCGGATCTTCAACAAAGACCTGCACCCTCACAAACTGATCTTAGGATAGGTGCAAAACCCCCAACACTGCGACCTTGGCAGCTCTTGAAAGGTTGTCCAGGTGCTCCATCTCCTGTTCCAGTCAAAGCACAGGAGTTATTGTGTAATTCCACATACAACAGGATAGCGTCCCCATGTAACCCCCAGTCTGGATTTCAAACTTGAAATCTTCTGTCCAATATCCAATCTCACTTCGACTCAACATTGCTTAATCTCTTCCAGTGTACTTTCTATAAGTGAGACCTTCCTGTCTTTGTACTGATGTGCCTTTATTGCCCCCGAGACAAGATGGTGATTCAGAGATCATCAATCCCCCTCCACATCACCAGTGAGTCATCTAATGATGGGGCACAGTGAGACAAAAGTCTTTATTTTCTTTATGTCTCTCTTCTTCTCTCTCTTCTTATATTTATGAAACGTGAAAGAGCATCAAACTTCACACTAATTCAGCCCACAACAGAGGCTGAGATTGGCAGTCTCCCCTCTATCAATGTACTTCCCAATAAAAAGCTGAGACCACCAGTTTAGTTGCCTCACCAATGTCCCATTTCGACTATACCTCCTAGCATCTTCTGTTTCCACACCAAGGCAGCTGCTGACAGCTGCAGCTACAGGCAGAAACCCCTAGCAACACTGATTCCAACGTGTGACTCCCTCTGGATTGCCATTGGAATACCCCCAGCCTTACTGACCCTTTCAAAGATCAGCAAGTCACCTCACTTGTAGGCTTTCCCATCTGCTGGGGGACCACAGTTATGGCCTGCTATGCAGCAGCTGACATATTGCCTCTTGGGTACAACATGGAATGGTGAGCAGCATCTCTATAGTTATAGCTATAGTTCCCACCAGTTCATGCTATGGTTCCCGGACCTGACATGATTTGACTGCAGTGGGAACCTGTCCAGGAAAGGAAAATGTCTTTCCTGGAGCTCTGCCCCTCCTCCAGACACCTTCAAGGTAGTGCAGATTAACTGTCAATGTTATTTTATTTGTATGTGATATTTTTTTAATTCACTTGTATTTTTGGTGTGGGATCACATGCCACTAAAAGCCACTTACTTTGCCTTGGCTGTGGTGTGTATATCTAGCAGCAAATAAACAGTGAAACTGAAATAGATTTGAAATTTCTTTAAAAGTTATAAATTATCTGGGGTTGCCCCCTTGATCTCATCAATGAAAAACACTATGGCCCTTATTATGAGTCTGGCGGTCCATGGACCACCAGACTCACTGTAGCGTTCTCCCAAACACCCTATTATGACTAGGACGGTTAAGCCACCCTGGGACCGCCGCAACCGCCAGGGATTCACCAGTCCCTGATGGTTGCACTGCCGTCCTAAGGCTGCAATATGCTTGGTGGGACCGCTGCGGTCCCGCCTAGCATATTACGAATTTCCTCTCCACAACGGTTTTCATGACGGTAAGTCTGCCATGAAAACCGAGGTGGAGAGGAAACAAAGGGGGCCCTAGAGGGGCCCCTGGGGCCACACGCCATGTGGATGCACACACCAGTACCTGTACGACATGGACTGCAGCAGTCCATGCAGTGCAGGTACTGCCTTTGGCGTTCCCACTGCGGGGCCCTGGGAACGCCAAAGAACCGCCCGCCAGACCAGGAGAAAACTCCTGATCTGGTGGATGGTTCCAACATGGGTTTGGAGGTGCAGGAGCAGGGTGGTCCTGCTACTGCACTGCCAAACTCATAATAAGGCCCTATGTTAGGCACAGTGTGAAATTATACATTGCAGGGTCCTTGTGAATATGCAGGATTTACTTTTCAGCACCATCTGCTCTTACTCAGGTAAATTATTTGGAGGTGTCTGCTTTCAGGCTGTTTTGTGTGCCAATGTGCTGTCAGGGAGGCTGCTCTTCTTTGTTATGTTATGCATTGTCTGTTTTCGCTATGTGGGAATCCGTCTCCTTTTATCGTTATGCAAGATGTTGCTACACTTTACCCTAATCCAATCTCCTTGCTCAAGAATGTACCATGAGCTAAACAGGCTGGTTAACTTACAATTACATGAAGGCCTTCTCATGCATTTCATTTGAAGCCAAAGTTACGAGGAATCTGTAGCCACAGTTTTATATGAAAGCAGAGGAGCCACGTTACTGGGGGCTGGTTTCTGTTTTTTAGAGAAGAAATCAGGGCTGGACTCAAGGATTAGTTTGAAGTGGAGCTTTTTAGTATCCCCTGAAATCATAAGTGTGTGTTTTGGGGAGGACATGTATAACCCACATTGTGGGGACCGGCTCGGTCTTCATAGCGTGGGTTAACCTTGGCAGAACCAGACAAACACTATCTTTGTGAGGACCAGTGCGTTATGAGGACCAGTCCCATTAGTGTGTTTAGGTAGTTTTGAGCAAGTGTATCAAAAAACTAAAAGTGCATTTAGACATGCTTCGGTGCTCTTTATAACTTACCCTACTATCAAATCGCGTGTGGAATTAGAATAGTAATTACACACTTCATTACGGTCAATAGCTATGTTATGTTGTGTGTCTGAGTGTGTGTGTTGTGTGTGGTGTGTGGTGTGTGTGTGTGTGTGTACTTGTGCCTAGCAGAACAACATATGGCCATTACAGAAAAACATCAAGTACACCTAAACAAGCTTAAATTATTGGCTTGGTCAACGCTCTCTGGGTGTGGCTTTGTGATTCTTAGGATCACTGACACAATATTGAGGTAAAAAATATCATTTGAAACACATATATAATGTCAAAAATATCGTTCACCAAAATATTGTGTCTCTATACTTATAATGGTAAGTACAAAAATATCAGAAATACAATTTTGTTTCATACTAGTCTGATTTAAAAACATTAAAAAATATTATATATATATATATATATATTGTCCAACAAAGCCCTAAAGCAGATTTCGAGGGCACACACAGCTCACCAGCCCTCTGGCATTTCTCCTCACAACTTGCCCCCAACCCTCGTAAAATAACTTTGCCGACGCGTTTCGAAGCAGGGACGCTTCTTCTTCTGGGCAGGGAAATCATGCAGCAACTCGCACTCGTAACTTTCAAGCATCTTTATTAGCTACGTGGCCCTCTAGTGGGCAGTCCCCAATACTGCTTCATTCCATGGCAGTCTGGGATACGTAGTCCAGTGGTCTGGATTGCGTGATTGTGTCCGAGTGAAATTGTCCCTAAGTGGGTGACTTGCTGCATCCCAATAAATCCAATCATACTCCTAGGTAGGAACAAGGCATTGAGGGGCAAGTTCATAACGTGGGCTCGCTGTGCTGCACATGGGGCAGAAGCCAGTTTCCACCCGCAGCCTCACACAGGGATCGACGCAGACACACCTTCCCATAGCGTGATGGTGCTCCTCATCGTGGTCAAGGCACCACGCAGTGATATTGTCCAACAAAGCCCTAAAGCAGATTTCGAGGGCACACACAGCTCACCAGCCCTCTGGCATCTCTCCTCACAACTTGCCCCCAACCCTAGTAAAATAACTTTGCTGACGGGTTTCGAAGCAGGGACGCTTCTTCTTCTGGGCAGGGAAATCATGCAGCAACTCGCACTCGTAACTTTCAAGCATCTTTATTAGCTACGTGGCCCTCTAGTGGGCAGTCCCCAATACTGCTTCATTCCATGGCAGTCTGGGATACGTAGTCCAGTGGTCTGGATTGCGTGATTGTGTCCGAGTGAAATTGTCCCTAAGTGGGTGACTTGCTGCATTCCAATAAATCCAATCATACTCCTAGGTAGGAACAAGGCATTGAGGGGCAAGTTCATAAAGTGGGCTCGCTGTGCTGCACATGGGGCAGAAGCCAGTTTCCACCCGCAGCCTCACACAGGGATCGACGCAGACACACCTTCCCATAGCGTGATGGTGCTCCTCATCGTGGTCAAGGCACCACGCAGTGATATTGTCCAACAAAGCCCTAACGCAGATTTCGAGGGCACACACAGCTCACCAGCCCTCTGGCATTTCTCCTCACAACTTGCCCCCAACCCTCGTAAAATAACTTTGCTGACGCGTTTCGAAGCAGGGACGCTTCTTCTTCTGGGCAGGGAAATCATGCAGCAACTCGCACTCGTAACTTTCAAGCATCTTTATTAGCTACGTGGCCCTCTAGTGGGCAGTCCCCAATACTGCTTCATTCCATGGCAGTCTGGGATACGTAGGCCAGTGGTCTGGATTGCGTGATTGTGTCCGAGTGAAATTGTCCTACCTAGGAGTACGATTGGATTTATTGGAATGCAGCAAGTCACCCACTTAGGGACAATTTCATTCGGACACAATCACGCAATCCAGACCACTGGACTACGTATCCCAGACTGCCATGGAATGAACCCCCCCCAGCATGGCCCCGGGACTTGGCCCACCCGGGGGCCACACGGCCCCCCTTCAGGGGGGAAAACAAAAACAACAAAAACGATTGGGCCCGCAGGCCCGCCCCTTCCTTCACCACTCTGCAAACGCGCCCCTGGCGCGTTTGCAGAGGGGAACGACTCCCCTTGAATACTGGGGGTCCTGGGGCCAACTAGCCCACCAGGAACCTCCAGTATGCGCCACGGAGCTGCGTTGCAGAGAGGTGTAAAGAGTGTGGCCTCTGTACATGTCTCTGCAATGCAGCCCCTGGCGCATACTGGAGGTTCCTGGTGGGCTAGTTGGCCCGTAGGGACCCTCATGATTCAAGGGGACTTAATCCCCCAACTTAAAACGCGCCACGGGGCGCGTTTGCACAGATGTCACCTCAGGCCCCGCCCCTCCCTTCACCATTGTGCAAATATTCCTCTAAAATCAGCCGAAATACGAATTCCGATTTACTCACCTGTTATCAGGAGAGACCTCAGTGCTGCATCTTTCAGCCCAGTACTGATCCTGAAAAGTAATTTTAACCGTACTTACCGGTAACTTGAATTTCCTTCATAGGCTAACATTGACTGGTTTCACTTGGAAATTCTTCTAAGTGTGGAGTTTTGGAACTTTAAAATATTCCTCTAAAATCAGCCGAAATACGAATTCCGATTTACTCACCTGTTATCAGGAGAGACCTCAGTGCTGCATCTTTCAGCCCAGTACTGATCCTGAAAAGTAATTTTAACCGTACTTACCGGTAACTTGAATTTCCTTCCATAGGCTAACATTGACTGGTTTCACTTGGAAATTCTTCTAAGTGTGGAGTTTTGGAACTTTAAAATATTCCTCTAAAATCAGCCGAACTACGAATTCCGATTTACTCACCTGTTATCAGGAGAGACCTCAGTGCTGCATCTTTCAGCCCAGTACTGATCCTCAAAAGTAATTTTAACCGTACTTACCAGTAACTTGAATTTCCTTCCATAGGATATCATTGCCTGCTTTTGCTGAAAAAGTTTCTAAGTGTTGATTTTTGTAACATACAAATATTCCTCTAAAATCTGCCGAAATCCGAATTCTGATTTACTCACCTGTTATCAGGAGAGACCTCAGTGCTGCATCTTTCAGCCCAGTACTGGTCCTGAAAAGTAATTTTAACCGTACTTACCGGTAACTTGAATTTCCTTCATAGGCTAACATTGACTGGTTTCACTTGGAAATTCTTCTAAGTGTGGAGTTTTGGAACTTTAATATATTCCTCTAAAATCAGCCGAAATACGAATTCCGATTTACTCACCTGTTATCAGGAGAGACCTCAGTGCTGCATCTTTCAGCCCAGTACTGATCCTCAAAAGTAATTTTAACCGTACTTACCAGTAACTTGAATTTCCTTCCATAGGATATCATTGCCTGCTTTTTGCTGAAAAAGTTTCTAAGTGTTGATTTTTGAAACATACAAATATTCCTCTAAAATCAGCCGAAATCCGAATTCTGATTTACTCACCTGTTATCAGGAGAGACCTCAGTGCTGCATCTTTCAGCCCAGTACTGGTCCTGAAAAGTAATTTTAACCGTACTTACCGGTAACTTGAATTTCCTTCATAGGCTAACATTGACTGGTTTCACTTGGAAATTCTTCTAAGTGTGGAGTTTTGGAACTTTAAAATATTCCTCTAAAATCAGCCGAAATACGAATTCCGATTTACTCACCTGTTATCAGGAGAGACCTCAGTGCTGCATCTTTCAGCCCAGTACTGATCCTCAAAAGTAATTTTAACCGTACTTACCGGTAACTTGAATTTCCTTCATAGGCTAACATTGACTGGTTTTCAGCAGAAAAGTTTCAAAGTGTTGATTTTCACAAACTACAAATATTCCTAAAAATCGCCTGTATGACTTAAACGCATTCTTTCAACTGTTTACAGGAGATGCACCAGTGCTGGATCCAGGATCCAACACTGAGTAAGAAAAAGTAACGATAACAGTTTTTAACTTCTAAGTGAATTTCCTTCCATAGGATAACATTGGTGATTCTATGAGAAAAAGTTTCTAAGTGTGAACTTTTAAAGTACAATAATATTCCTTAAAAATCACGACTGTAACCAAAACGCTTTTACTCAACTGTTTACAGGAGATGTCCCAGGACTGAATCTAGGATCCAGTAATGTGGTTAGAAAAGTAATCCATAAAGTAACTAATTGCATTTAACTAGAAATTCACATTGAGCTGAATGTTGCATTGTGTTTGAAAATGTGTTGCCCATTGCAACAACTGTAACTACTGTACTTAAAAGTCTATTGCCTATGTGCAAAGTAATTAAACTAAAGTAATTCATTCTGAGAAAGTATTTTTGTAATGTAATGTATAATGTAATTACAATGTAATTTAAAAATAAAATATGTAAAAAAAATTGTTTCTAAAAAATTTGGAAATCAGTATGAAAAAATGTATATAACAATTAATACATTTAAAAATTGTCATTTACAAAACCTTTGAAATTCACTGAAAAAACTGTAGGTTTCAGACATGTTATAGTTACAAATTAGCATTTAAAAACCTTTGAAATTCACTGAAAAAACCATAGGTTTCAGGGACGTTATAGTTACAAATTAGCATTTAAAAACCTTTGAAATTCACTGAAAAAACCATAGGTTTTAGGGACAGTTATAGTTAGTTGGACATTGCACACGTACAAAACCCGTGAAATTCCCCCGTTATAGTTAGTCCAGCTAACTATAACTCGCGCCCCGCAATGCACTGCTGATGACGTCACATATTACATCACTCATGACATGGTCAGTGACATCACTGATGACATCACTGATGACATCTCAAATGACATCACTGATGACATCATCCACGTGATAATCTGATGCACCTCCTCACACTCTAATATAACCTTTGATACACCCACTCTAAATTACAGACTGCCATTCGCAAAACCATAGACACTCCAACACCAATAACTACATACCCACTCACTGATTCTTAGGTCTACGCACACATCCACTCACTCACCCGTACAGTCACTCATACTTACGGTCACTCAGTACAGGACTATCATATGCACTCATACTCCTATATAGACACTCAAACACCGCCACTCATCCATAGAGGTACTCACACACCTAGTCAGTCATGCAAATAATTAAACACACTACCATTTACTCACCTATACAGTTATACACACACCAGCTCACTTACTCATACAAATAGTAGCACATTCTTACGCTCTTATACAATCACTGATACAAGCACACACTCATCCATACAGCCACTATCACAATCACTCACTCTCGCTTATAGCTATTTATATACTCCAACACACATATGTACTGCCTTTCACATATGTAGTTACTCACACATGTACCACTGGGACATACATTCACTCACTAACACACTCTTACACACACTTACCCACCCTTACAGTCTATCACAGTTGCACTCTTGAAACCATCCACCCAGTGAATCACCCACTCACACATCTATGCACAGAGTTGCACACACCCCTCCCACACAAACACTCAGACACCCATACAGATACTCAGACAAGCATTCAATAACTCATATAGACACTCATGTAGCTATTCACAAACACATGCAGCCACTTACACAGCAACAGACAGACGGATACAGACATTCACCCAGTTTAGTCACTAACCCATGCATTCAGTAAGATACGTTAAATCACTCACTTATAGAGTCAGTCACGCACCTACTAAATCATCCATACAGACACTTACACACCCACTCATTCTTCAATACGTCTTTTCCTATATATATTAAAAATATTTAAACTTTACAGAAACACACAGTCACTGGATGATGTCATCAGTGATGTCATCAGTGATGTCATTTGAGATGTCATCAGTGATGTCATCAGTGATGTCACTGACCATGTCATGAGTGATGTAATATGTGACGTCATCAGCAGTGCATTGCGGGGCGCGAGTTATAGTTAGCTGGACTAACTATAACGGGGGAATTTCACGGGTTTTGTACGAGTGCAATGTCCAACTAACTATAACTGTCCCTAAAACCTATGGTTTTTTCAGTGAATTTCAAAGGTTTTTAAATGCTAATTTGTAACTATAACGTCCCTGAAACCTATGGTTTTTCAGTGAATATATATATATATATATATATATATATATATATTATTCACCAATTTCTTCTTCACAAGGAAGAGACCGCACACCAGAGATTTGCGAGGATTATTTCATTTATTGCAAACGTGCAATTATCATCACCGAACCACCACCAACGCGTTTCAACCCCCACGGGTCTTGCTCACGGCATGTGAGTCCTATGTTTGTGTTTCCTTTATTTATAATTCTCCCATTTCTGCCAACTAGGAGGCATTCTGGGATATGTAGTCTCCAAATCTTTCACTGGATTTTCACGTTTGATGTTTTCACTTTATTGTTCCCTGCGAGACTGCAAATTTTATGAGCATCACGTTCAGTATTAATTGGACATTGTTATATATTAGGTCCTTGTTCTGCATTCTTGTTTTTATTTTCATGATCTTCTTTTGTTTTGATATAATGCTTTATTTGGAGTGACAATGTTTATTGCATTCTTATTTGACAATAGTTGTTCATTGGACAATCCATCATTGCCTCGTATTCATTCAAATGATTCTCAGTCTTTTATTTGATTCTTGTCAGAACGCCGCTTTGTTTCTTTAGTCACAATAGATCTTTAAGAATTACGACCAAAGGACCATCATAATGGCTAAGTGCCCCCATTGTTATATGGGTTGATGTCAGTAGAGGTTTTTAGAGGATTGTCTTTTTATGATACTGAACGTTTGTCTAGTACAACTTTTACAGGTGAACATATAGTTCCTCATCCGCATTCAGACCAAACGGGGTCTTGGTTTTAAACCGGATTATCATTTTTGACTCCAATCTCCGCAATTTTAAAGTTCTGTTGCCCCTCTCTCATTTTTGGAACAGTTGCCAATCCATAGTATTTTATATCTTTCCAAGATTTTTCATTATGAGTTTTCAGATGCTTTACAATCGCATAGTTGGTATCATTATTGTGAATTGCTCTAAGATGTTCAAGAATTCGTTTTTAAGGGGCAGATTGTACTCCCTATATACCGGAGTCCACAGTGGCATTCGATGACATATACCACATATGTTGTGTCACATGTGATTCTTTCCGTGATATTAAAAGGTTTCCCCATGAAGTCTGTTACCATTTGTGTGTTCTTGCCTATTTTGCATGCCTTACATTTATTACAGTGCACAAATCCTTTTTGCTTTTCTTTCAGCCAGTCTGTCTTTTTATTGGATGTCATGTAACTTCTAACTAATTTGTCTTTCAATGAAGGCGCTTTCCGATATGAGATTTCTGGTCTCTCACCAATTTTGTCCATTAGTTCCGGGTCCTTTTTAATGATGTGCCAATACTTTTTCAGGATGTTGATAATCTGATAGTTTTCCTTACTGTATGTTAGTATGACCCTAATTTTGTTGTCTTCCATTTTTCTGTCTTTTCTAACTAATGTACTTGCTCTTGTCATAGCTTTTGCTTTGTCCTGTCCTTGTTTTACATCTTGGTATCTGTATCCTCTTTGTAAAAGCGGGTTTCAGTTTCTTGAAATGTTTTTTCCATTTCTTCATTGTCTGAACAATTGCGCTTCATCCTTATAAACTCGCCATATGGGATACTTCTTTTCAGCTGTTGTGGATGGAAGCTTTTTCCATGCAGTATACTATTGGTCGATGTCGGTTTTCTAAAGACCTTTGTTTTTATCTGATTGTACTCTATGTATACTGTTACATCCAAAAACTGAATCTCTTTTTTGCTAATATTATAGGTGAATTGGAGTCCTTCTTCATTGTTGTTTAAGATGATCATATAGTTCTTAAATTCCTCTTTACTCCCACTCCAAATGAGAAAGAGATCATCTATAAAGCGTAACCAGAGTTCAGTTTTGGAAGTGAATTCCTCGTTCTCCTCTCTCCAAGCTATATGTTTTTCCCACCAACCCATAGTCAGGTTGGCATAGCTTGAGAGAAAGAAACTCCATCGCACATCCACAGATCTGAGAATAGATTTGATTGTCAAAGACGAAGACATTGTTGTTCAGGCATAGTGCTATCATCTCTTCAAGCATTCTTGTATGTTTTAGTTGGTGTATATTTCGTTGTTTTAAGAAGTAACTGATCGCTTTTAGTCCCACTTCATGACTTATAGAGGTATACAACGATACCACGTCTATGGTGGCCAGGTAGAAGCCTTCTTGCCAGCCCATATTTGACAGGATCCTCAAAAAGTCTCCTGTATCCTGTATGTAGGAGCTTAAATTCATAACGATTGGATTTAGGAAGAAATCTACATACGTGGATACATTTTCATATAGAGAGTTGCAACTCGAAATGATCGGTCTGCCTGGAGGATTTATTAAAGTCTTATGCACTTTTGGCAAAAAGTACATTGTGGGCATAACAGGATTTTCATTCTTGAGAAACGATGATTCTTCCTCTGATATTAGACCTTCCTGATACCAACTTTTGATCCTTGATTCCAATTCCAAGGTTAAGTTGTTCATTGGATTCATGGTTAATTTTACATAGTTCTTTTGTTATCCAGTTGTCTTGAGGCTTCATCAATATAGTCCTTTTTGTTTAAAAGGACAATGTTGCCCCCTTTGTCCGCAGGCTTTATTATTAGATTCACATTCCCCATAAGATTTTCCAAAGCCTGTCTCTCCAGTTTGCTCATATTTTCTTTCTTCCTTGTATTCTTGGTTTTTCTGATGGCTTCTAAATCATTGACCACTAAGTCATGAAATGTGTCTATCCTGTTGCCTGGGCTAAGCATAGGACAGAATTTAGATTTAGATTTGAATCCTGTTTACTGATTGACATTTGTGTTTATCATTAGATCCTCCAATATCTGAGATTCAGTGATGTTCTCTTCCTCATTTCCTTGTATCAGATCATATGTTGTTTTTAAAATTGGCATATCCTCAATGGTGAGATCACTGGACAAAGATGTTATAGATCCTCTTTTTGGATTAATGTGTTCTGATTTACTGAAGAATTTAGCTAATTTCAACTTTTGCACAAATTTATAGATATCAATCCGTGTGTCAACATGATCATGATGTTGTTCTGGACAGAATGTTAGTCCTTTATTTAATACACTTCGCTCATGATCATTTAAGATGTAATCAGATAGATTAATTATAAGATTCTGTTTCTGTTTCTTTGGAAGGTTCATAGATTCTAAATTAGTTACTTTTTCATCTGATTCCGTAGTGGATACCCTTTTGTTTGTTCCACTCCCTCTTCGCGTCTTTCTCCTTCTCTTGAACTATGGATTGGCAACTGTTCCAAAAAATGAGAGAGGGGGCAACAGAACTTTAAAATTGCGGAGATTGGAGTCAAAAATGATAATCCGGTTTAAAACCAAGACCCCGTTTGGTCTGAATGCGGATGAGGAACTATATGTTCACCTGTAAAAGTTGTACTAGACAAACGTTCAGTATCATAAAAAGACAATCCTCTAAAAACCTCTACTGACATCAACCCATATAACAATGGGGGCACTTAGCCATTATGATGGTCCTTTGGTCGTAATTCTTAAAGATCTATTGTGACTAAAGAAACAAAGCGGCGTTCTGACAAGAATCAAATAAAAGATTGAGAATCATTTGAATGAATACGAGGCAATGATGGATTGTCCAATGAACAACTATTGTCAAATAAGAATGCAATAAACATTGTCACTCCAAATAAAGCATTATATCAAAACAAAAGAAGATCATGAAAATAAAAACAAGAATGCAGAACAAGGACCTAATATATAACAATGTCCAATTAATACTGAACGTGATGCTCATAAAATTTGCAGTCTCGCAGGGAACAATAAAGTGAAAACATCAAACGTGAAAATCCAGTGAAAGATTTGGAGACTACATATCCCAGAATGCCTCCTAGTTGGCAGAAATGGGAGAATTATAAATAAAGGAAACACAAACATAGGACTCACATGCCGTGAGCAAGACCCGTGGGGTTGAAACGCGTTGGTGGTGGTTCGGTGATGATAATTGCACGTTTGCAATAAATGAAATAATCCTCGCAAATCTCTGGTGTGCGGTCTCTTCCTTGTGAAGAAGAAATTGGTGAATAATTGATTACGAGGACTGGTCCGTCCTCGACACCGGCACCCACTGTGCAAAGTGCGCTTTCCTTGCGGACCAATTGGTATTGCATATATATATATATATATATATATATATATATAGTTTAAAGAAGTAAATCCTAAAAAAGATTTATAACATTAATATAATGTAAATTACATAAATTCCACTAATACTTAATACTATATATAAATATAAATATATATAAACACACACATATTTATATGTGTATGTGTGTTTATATATGTGCATATATAGTGTAAAACAATTACAAATATATATTTTACATTATATTACATTTATTGTTTACATTTTTTTAATTTACTACTATGAAAAGTACATGTAGACATATATAGACTTAATTAAAACTTAAAATATATTAATTTAATTACAAAATATTTAAAAAAATTACAGAATAAATAAATGTAAAACAAAAAACACAATTACAAAACAAATATAAAAATTAAAAATGAATATATTAAAAAATATATAAATTTAAAATATGAAAAATAATTTACAAATATATGTAACCAAGAACCAAGATTAGGAACAGTATTGGAGTCTGGGAACATTAGGTATACTATTCCCACTCCAGTTTATGAAACAGTAGGGAAAGTGTTAGACTCTGGAGGGGTTAACTTTATTGTTCCTACTCCAGTTAACGCAAAAGTAGGGAAAATGGATGACTTTGGAGGGTTAGATGTACTATTCCTACTTCAGTCGGCACAACAGTAGGGTAAGTGTTGGATGTTGGCGGGATTACATTTATTAGTCCCACTCCAGTCTAAGCAACAGTAGGGAAAGCGTTAAACTTTGGAGGGGTTATCTTTACTATTTCTACTCCAGTCACCGCAAAGGTAGGCAAAGTGTTGAACTTTGGAAAGGTTACGTTTACTATTTCTACGCCAAACAGAGCAACAGTAGGGAAAGTGTTGGACTTTGGAGGGGTTAAATTTACTATTTCTACTTCAAACAGTGCAGCAGTAGGGAAAGTGTTGGACTTCGGAGGGGTTTAAATTTACTATTCCCACTGCAGTCTAAACAATAGTAAGAAAAACGTTAGACTTTGGAGGGTTACATTTACTATTTCTACTCCAGTCAGCATAACAGTAGGGAAAATGTTGGACTTCAGACGGCTTAAATTTACTATTCATACTCCAAGCAGCACAACAGTAGGGAAAGTGTTGGACTTCGGAGGGTAATATTTACTATTCCCACTGCAAATAGCGCAATAGTAGGGTAAGTGTTGGTCTTTGGAGGGGTAAGATTTACTATTCCCACTCCAGTCTGTGCAACATTAGGGAAAGCATTGGATACCAGAGGGGTACAATTTACTATTCCCACTCCAGTCTGTGCAACAGTAGTGGAAAACGTTGGACTTCAGAGAGGTTAAATTTACTATTTCCACTTCAGACTAAGCAACAGTAGGAAATTACTTCACTTCAAACACATTACATATTTGAATAACCCTAATAATTTAGAAAAACTCTTAATATTAACATTATTAATGAACATTAAATATATATATATATATATAAATATATTGAAAGAAAACATTAAACAATTTAAATAATTAATAATCAATTAAATAATTATCAGTAAAAACTTTTTAAATATTACTTATTTAACTTCTCACACTATACCCTCATAAACTTAGTAGCCCACACCTAAGATAAAACAAAATAAATAGACATAGCACAATTTACATATTTGATAATAAATGAAATAATGATTTAACAATTAATAATTGTTAATTATTCTTTAACTTTCCACCCTTTTCCCCTACAAACCCAACAACCCACACCTAAAATATAACTAAGACATATAAGTATTAGACAATTTCCCTAATTACTAATCACTTCAATAATTCAAAATTAATAATTAACTTAATTATTACTTAACTTCCCACCCTATACCCCTACAAACCTAGTAACCAATTCCTAAAGTATAACATAAGTAAATCAGTATTAAATGCTTACTTATTTAATATCAATCACATAATTAATTAAAATGTAATAATTACTTAATAATTAATTATTACTTAATTAATGTCCCACTCTATCCCCCTACAAACTCAACAACCTGGTACAATGCTATAAATTACCATTAACAATTAAATAAACAATTCTAAATCACTTAAAATTAAAAACAATTTTTCTAAATTAATAATTATACAAACAATAGTAACACATAAAATTAATATATGAACTAAACAGAATAAAATAACTAATAATGAATTTTTTACAACTATATTATTGAAAACGATATTAAAAACAATATTCTTAAAGACGGTATTACTTACCAAAAAAAACCTATATTCTTGACAACGATATTCTTGCATCACAATATTTTATTTCCAATATTTGTGTCTCACGATATTAACAACTCAATATTTTCTCCAAACACCGATAATTACTTTTTACATCCATTCCAGACCAAATCCACCTGGGGATAAAATCAGATTTGGCTTGGCAAGTGAAAATATTCGTAATTGGTTGAGCCAGAGAAGCTATATTCCTGAAAAACAATTCATATGATTTTAGTTCTCTATCAACATAGGAAAATCAACATGTATCAAGAAAGTCTACATAGAGTATGTTTATCAGAAAAGAACGTTTCAAAACACAGGTGTATAATGAAAAAATAAATTTTATCTTAAACAATTGTTATTCTGGGGTACGTAATCATTGAAAACACAATATACCAGGAAGTTACATACATAAATGGTTATACATTGTACTTCTCTATGATATTTGTGTACACTTTTTCAAAAATTGACATAAGACAAAACAAAAGAATAAAGCAAATGGATGTCGCCTATGTCTTTACAGAAAATAAGTGTAGTTGTCGACGTTTCGGTCGATCAGCTGTCGTCTATTCGACCATCTTCAGGACTGTTGAAATTTGCAATGGTTGACCCTCAAAAAATCTAATTGAGTGTGAGAGAATATTTGGAAAGAAAGTGTTTGATCGAAACAAACTATCCTGTCTGAAGGATGAAATCCAAATCTGTATGATCTGATAACAATTTAAATTGCAAAATCAGATAACGCCACGTAGTATATGTCTGGTGTTGTTGAAATCAGCCAACAGTGATCCCGGCAATTTGGGACACGATCAGAATAAATCTGAGTAATATCGGAACGGGTGTGAGGTGCGGTTCAGAAGGTCCGCCGTTGGTTCTTCTTCATTTGTAATATCGAGGCAGGCAGGCTTCCAAGTCTGTACTTATTAACGAAGGTCTGCGGTCACTCGCATAATACAACGTGAGTCAACAACACCAGACATATACTACGTGGCGTTATCTGATTTTGCAATTGATTTGATTTTTTGAGGGTCAACCATTGCAAATTTCAACAGTCCTGAAGATGGTCGAATAGACGACAGCTGATCGACCAAAACGTTTGTTTTGTCTTATGTCAATTTTTGAAAAAAGTGTACACAAATATCATGAGAAGTACAATGTATAACCATTTATGTATGTAACTTCCTGGTATATTGTGTTTTCAATGATTAAGTACCCCAGAATAACAATTTCTTAAGATAAAATTTATTTTTTCATTATACACCTGTGTTTTGAAACGTTCTTTTCTGATAAACATGCTCTATGTAGATTTTCTTGATACATGTTGATTTTCCTATGTTGATAGAGAACTAAAATCATATGAATTGTTTTTGTGTAGAATATTATTTCAAAAGAAATTAATTTATAAGCATACTATTAAAAGTCTGCTTTAAGTAATAAGCAAAAATAATTGAAATTTACTATACAAACAAATCCCTTGTTGGCACACTTACCTGTTTACTTTATATTACCCAAGCCGTCAAGGGTTAATTGGGTTACCCATTGTATTTTTCACAATATTCCTGAAAAGGCATCATTCTTCAGGAATAAAATTTGGTCCGTGCACCATCTGTGTGTGGCGTATGCTGTTCTCATTGAGGTACAGGTGGGAAGAAATAATTTCCAGATAAAAGCCCTGGAAGTAGGCATTAGGCATAACAGCAGCGGCGGCGGCTCCTACGCTAATTCATCGGAGTGTCGTCCCACTGCTTTTCAGCAGTGAAAAATGAAAAATAAAATGACAATAACAAAGGTTATTATCATTTTATTTTTCCTTGCTCACTTCCTGCAGCCGAGCCGAGGGCGGGGTGGGGCCATCCATTCTGACACAACACAGCTGCAGGAAGGAGAAGGAGTGGTGGCACTGCTTCAAGTGCACGACAGTTTGGCCGGCCGTCTTAGGCCGGCCAAACCATCATGCGCACTTCAGTCTCTCCACCCGAGCTGTGCTGTACAGCCGGGTGGAGAGCAAGCACAGGCTCGTAGTACCTTAGTTTGCGCCTATCTAGGGCGCACACACCAATCATGGCACTGCTCTCATGCTGGATAATGCCAGCATGAGACCAGCGTCTGGAATGGCATTGGGGAACTTGTGGCATGCCAGGAGTTGAGGAGCAGAGGCCAGAAGAGTACCGATGCTGCAGATGGCATGTAAGCATTTTTTAAAATTCTTTTTCCCGCTTTGCCTGCCTGTGCTGCCTCCCCCATGCTGCCCACCACTTTACTGCCCCACAGGCCACCACTGTGTAACAGGGTATGCATGTTTAAATTTCAGTATTAGTCACTTACTGACATAACAGGTCACTCTTTCTGTGTCACTAGGCAGCGCTTCTGTATTGGCTTATTAAAATGGTTAGTGTAGGGGACCTTTCAAGTTTCCACTGAACTGTGGACATGGACAACAACATTGAATTTTATGTATAAAATCTAAAACAAGACACCAAGCCAATATATTATCAACATCGAGAGCACCGAATGTACGGTTAGCCTAACTCATGCAATTAATCCATATAAACAATTCTGTACAACTAGTGTCACCAGAATCGCAGTACTACATAAGTATGAGTATACCAAACAGGCCACGTATGGAATGGGCTTGCAGAGTGCACTCTAATGTTACCTACAGGTGATCATTCCAAAGAGGAAAAGGATACGACAAATATCTGTCAACTTTTAAAGATAAAAAAGAGAGTGATATTTGGGCAGGTCTGTAAATACTCTTATCAGGTTTGCAGAGATAATGGAAGGGGTTTTCCCGTGGTGGGAATTTCGAATTTTTGGCACGGTTTCAAAATTCAAATTAATTATGGCCCATAGATCACTTTAGAGGTACTTGAGGGACCACCCCAATAAGGTTTCTGAAATATTGTGGGAGATTGAACGTTTTAAAATACCTCGGACCAGTAATAGGCCACAAGTCAACCAATTGTAACGCTTTAGGAGGATTTCACGTTTTGGATGGGCTGCAGAAACACACAAAAGGCCAGAAGGGCCCAGGCAGAGATGGGTATCACTTCTGCTGAAAGCGAAATTTCGGTGGACCTGGCCTGGAGGTTCTGTGGAAAGTGCACCTGAGCAGGTTAGAACGGGCCTAGGCAGTAACGGAGGAGGACTGGGCCAGTTTCTTCTCCTATAAGGTTAACTTATTGTATTAAGGAAACTCGGAGATACCATCAGTGACCGTTTCATTGAGTGAGCGATTGCTGCATGCGTAGCCTTTTTTGGGCATATTTAGGTGTCCTCTAAATTAATTTTATATTGAAATAGACCTTAATGCCAAACTTTAAAACACATTGCCGGCTATATTGATGAATAGAAAGATATGTTTTATAATTTTCATTATTTATGTACACTACAACGGGCGTTTAAATGCTCATTGGGGTTATTTACAATATCAAGTCAGAGAAAATATTCTGTCCAAAATTAAAATGATAGATAAAAAACATTTGTCTTAAACTTTACACATAAATATTGTGGTAAGAAAGGCAGAACAACTCAAAATACTGTGCTCAAAAATATATAATGATTAAAAGAGTATGTGAAAGAAGCAATATATTGGAACGCATTACTTTATTGGTGTTTTTCTTTGTTTACACATCATTTCTAATATTACCAGAGTTGAATGGAGAGAAAACAAAGATTATGAAGCCTATTCTCAAACTGTATTTTCTAGTACAAAAAGTAGTACTACAGTAGTCCAAAATGCAATTAAAAATCTGCGTCCGGAAACCTCTGTCTCCGCCTCTCCTACCTTTTTTATTCAGAGATCTCCGCCTCCACACACATAAGTATAAGTTTTAGTAGTAATGTAGAAATGACGAGGGAGCGTATTTGAAAAATGGGGAATACTTACTATTAATTGGGAGGGTAGTAGGGAAAATTAAGGATGAGGAATACTTACGACTAACTGAGAGGAGTTTAAAGAGGGAAGTGCTAATATAAAACAGACACCCACAAATGAATAAGTCCATTGCTATTCACAAACTACACTCTTAATTTTATTACAGTCCTAACGGTGTCAAAACACATGTAAATGTACTCCAGCCCAGCCTTGAAGAAAGTCAAACACCACACATGGCCACTTACAGGTGTGGCAACACACTCCCATGGATAACTAGCTAACAATGCAGACAGGGAAATAAAATAATACCCCATAGGAAATAATGTTAAATTAATTAAATTATTTTGCTGTTTACAATATCTATAGTTACAAATAATATACAATTATTAATTATTTTATTATTTTATAAGTCTATGAACTTAATCTTAAATAAATTCAACTTTCACTAAAAATTGTAAAAGATTTAAATTTAATTAAAAACATTTTTACAAAATGAACGATATATTAGATAATTAAAAATGTAGGGAGGATCGTTTTTCTAAATTATTGTTTAATAATTATTATGTATAACTCAAATATATTTAAATTAATTATTTAATTCACAGAATACACATATAATTTGATGCGTTACTGTGCCGTAACATTTTATTATATTAATTCTAAGATAAAAATACATGCAAAACTATCATTTGCAAGTATATTTTATATCATAATATTTATAATATTTAAAAAAAAAAAAATTAAATAATACATTTGTACCTTTATACTTGTAAATTCTGTTGCAGGGGGCTCCATCACCTGATTTGAGTGGGTGTATACATGTAAGTCCACATCTGTGTGTAACTCTACACTTGGAAATGATGACTATCAAAAAACTGTAGACTTATATTTAGGTGTGGTACTAAATGTACGTGGTAGTAAATATACATGTGAGAAAATATACACGTGTATATTTACCTTTGTTAATAGGCGTTTACATAATGCACTTTTATATTTGGGGAGGATTTTATGTGTGAACGGTTTTCCTTTTGCAGTGATAAAACTGTAATCAAGAATTCACTATAGATCTTTGAGATTTTATAGCAGTTATTTTCCTTGACCAAAGGTTACTAAGAACTGAACATTTCAAACTATGGGGTCGATTCCGATTCGGGCCGGAAAAAGCACCGACCGACTCGGATCCGGAAAAAATACCGACCGACACGTACCAGTGGCGCCCGACACGCCAAGTACGATGCAAGCCGCGATAAATCCGACCGACACGTCAGGAAACCAAGCCGACCGACCGACCCGCTCGGAAAATAGCAATCCGGCCGGAAAAACACGCGAATCCAACCGACCGACACGCACCCGGAACAAATCCGACCGAATCGTACCCGCCAACTCCAACCTGCAAAGTACGATGCAAGGCGCGAAAATCACGACCGAGTCGGACGGAGGACAAGCCGTACGACCGACACGCATACAAAACCGAGCCGAAGCAACACAATACACCGCGACCGACGCGTACGCAGCATACAAAACTGCACAAACACAGCGTGAACGAAACGGAAAACACCGTACGAGACCAATGCAGGGTCCGACTCGGTCACAAGAACGTTTCCAACATACACAAACAGCACAAAGGAAAAATCAACCAAAAAAGGCCAAACAAGCAATTACCAAGCCAATAAATACTGGGGGGGTGGGGACAGAGAACAAAGACACACCAACAACTCCACCTATATAAAGGACACAAATCACTACCATGAGCCTTTGCAAATGCCATTCCACTGCCAGCACCCAAGAGAAAGCAACCACACACCCACAGCTCATCCCTCACACAAGCCACACACCAGCAGCACACCAACAAATACCTACCTCACATACACCCAGCACAACACACACCCACACACCCTCACCTGCACACCAACACACACATCACCCACTATCACCACCCATCACCATGCCCCCAAGAAGAATCCCAAGTTCCTAGATAGTGAATTGGAAGTCATGGTAGACGAGATCCTCAGGGTGGAGCCACAGCTGTTTGGCACTCTGGTCCAACAGACCCCCATGTCGCAGAAAACCAAGATGTGGGAGAGGATCATCAACAGGGTGAACGCCCAATCACCATGTCGGCGCACAAAGACCGACATCCAGAACAGGTGGTATGACGTGCGCAGGAGGGTCCGGGAGCTGCTCAAGAAAGACTACCACCTGAGCCAATACACCGGCAGTGGCCCTCCTGCCAAGCCAGTATACCTCAGGCCCTGGGAGGAGAAGGTGCGGGCCATCCTTCCGCCAGTGAGCGTATATGGACTAGAGGACATCCCAGAGCCTGGTGAGTACACAACAAATGTACACAATAAACTGCCACAAAACACACACATCACTGTCAAGGGGAGAGTCAAACCATGCACTCATAGCAATTACACAGCAACTAGAACAGAATCATCCCAAAATGTGTATGTCAGTCAGATAAACACAACACATGCCATCAAAAAGTCACATCCAACTGTGCCAACACATGTACAAACACAACCACAACTACAGCTAGGCAGTGGCACAAATAGAACTAACACACACATCCACACATGTAGCCACCACAACAACACCAACACACAGTGAAGACCACTCAAAGGAAGGAATTCTGTGTATGCTGGCCAAGTCAGTGTAGCCAATAGCATCATGGGAGTCGCACTCACACATATTGCCCCCCACAACTGTCCCATCAACACCACCCTGAACCATGCTCACATCACAGGGAGTGGAGAAGGACTCACAAGATGGCTGACACTGGCTACTGCTGTGGGAGCACAAGGCTCTGCTGCCAACTGTGCACCAACAAACAGCAGGACACCACTGACTGACATCCTGAGAGACAACTTACACTCCCTGCAATGCAAGCACGTTCCATGGTGGGATATCTGGCTGGCTGGCTGGGTGGGAAGGGGGACTTGCAGCACTGACCATAGTCACCAGCACCTCCCCTCACACCCCCCCAACACAAACTCCACAGTACCCACCTGGTAGAATGCAATGCCCTCCATCCTAACACAAGATCCCACAAAGCACCACCACCCTGGGTTATGTTGTGTGAAGCACAGGGACACTCTTGGGACTCTTAGCCAAACAACTGCCAGGACAACACTCCCAGCCATCCTGTCAGCACAGCCAGCCCACCCCACAGGGAAGCAGAGTCAAAAGGAAGGAAGCATGGGCATGCTGGGAAGGGGGTGGAGGCAATAGCATGATGGGAGTCGTAGTCACAGACATTGCTCAGCCTCACAACTGGCCCATCAACACCACCCTGAACCATGCTCACATCACAGGGAGTGGAGAAGGACTCACAAGATGGCTGACACTGGCTACTGCTGTGGGGAGCACAAGGCCCTGCTGCCAACTGTGCACCAACAAACAGCAGGACACCACTGACTGACATCCTGAGAGACAACTTACACTCCCTGCAATGCAAGCACGTTCCATGGTGGGATATCCGGCTGGCTGGGTGGGAAGGGGGACTTGCAGCACTGACCATAGTCACCAGCACCTCCCCTCACACCCCCCAACACAAACTCCACAGTACCCACCTGGTAGAATGCAATGCCCTCCATCCTAACACAAGATCCCACAAAGCACCACCACCCTGGGTTATGTTGTGTGAAGCACAGGGACACTCTTGGGACTCTTAGCCAAACAACTGCCAGGACAACACTCCCAGCCATCCTGTCAGCACAGCCAGCCCACCCCACAGGGAAGCAGAGTCAAAAGGAAGGAAGCATGGGCATGCTGGGAAGGGGGTGGAGGCAATAGCATGATGGGAGTCGTAGTCACAGACATTGCTCAGCCTCACAACTGGCCCATCAACACCACCCTGAACCATGCTCACATCACAGGGAGTGGAGAAGGACTCACAAGATGGCTGACACTGGCTACTGCTGTGGGGAGCACAAGGCCCTGCTGCCAACTGTGCACCAACAAACAGCAGGACACCACTGACTGACATCCTGAGAGACAACTTACACTCCCTGCAATGCAAGCACGTTCCATGGTGGGATATCCGGCTGGCTGGGTGGGAAGGGGGACTTGCAGCACTGACCATAGTCACCAGCACCTCCCCTCACACCCCCCCAACACAAACTCCACAGTACCCACCTGGTAGAATGCAATGCCCTCCATCCTAACACAAGATCCCACAAAGCACCACCACCCTGGGTTATGTTGTGTGAAGCACAGGGACACTCTTGGGACTCTTAGCCAAACAACTGCCAGGACAACACTCCCAGCCATCCTGTCAGCACAGCCAGCCCACCCCACAGGGAAGCAGAGTCAAAAGGAAGGAAGCATGGGCATGCTGGGAAGGGGGTGGAGGCAATAGCATGATGGGAGTCGTAGTCACAGACATTGCTCAGCCTCACAACTGGCCCATCAACACCACCCTGAACCATGCTCACATCACAGGGAGTGGAGAAGGACTCACAAGATGGCTGACACTGGCTACTGCTGTGGGGAGCACAAGGCCCTGCTGCCAACTGTGCACCAACAAACAGCAGGACACCACTGACTGACATCCTGAGAGACAACTTACACTCCCTGCAATGCAAGCACGTTCCATGGTGGGATATCCGGCTGGCTGGGTGGGAAGGGGGACTTGCAGCACTGACCATAGTCACCAGCACCTCCCCTCACACCCCCCCAACACAAACTCCACAGTACCCACCTGGTAGAATGCAATGCCCTCCATCCTAACACAAGATCCCACAAAGCACCACCACCCTGGGTTATGTTGTGTGAAGCACAGGGACACTCTTGGGACTCTTAGCCAAACAACTGCCAGGACAACACTCCCAGCCATCCTGTCAGCACAGCCAGCCCACCCCACAGGGAAGCAGAGTCAAAAGGAAGGAAGCATGGGCATGCTGGGAAGGGGGTGGAGGCAATAGCATGATGGGAGTCGTAGTCACAGACATTGCTCAGCCTCACAACTGGCCCATCAACACCACCCTGAACCATGCTCACATCACAGGGAGTGGAGAAGGACTCACAAGATGGCTGACACTGGCTACTGCTGCGGGGAGCACAAGGCCCTGCTGCCAACTGTGCACCAACAAACAGCAGGACACCTCTGACTGACATCCTGAGAGACAACTTACACTCCCTGCAATGCAAGCACGTTCCATGGTGGGATAACTGACTGGGTGGGTGGGTGGGTGGGAAGGAGGTCTGGCTGTCAACCAAACACAATCAATGCAGACCATGTTCACACCCCAGAGAATACATAGAAATGCCCAAATAATGCAGGACAATGTGCCACACCAATATCAACCCCTGACTGTGACGACTTAGGACAATACAATGTACAGGCCCGCACCCCGAGGCACAGTCACAACTGTCAGGTGTGTCAACCACTGATGCCTGCAGAAACATGACATACATTGTTTGTGTCTCCCAAAAACAGGTGATGATAGGGACACAGCAGCAGACGCTGAGGAGTCCCAGTCCCAGGCTCAAGAGGATGCCGAGCTCACTGGCGTCGTACAGCCTCTGTCCTCCTCGGACGATGAAGAACAACCTGGCACATCCGGTGCAAGTCAACATGCTGCACCAGCAGGACCACCAGCTGCAGCACCAGCAGGTCCACCAGCTGCACCCCCTGCACCCACCCCTCCAACGACTGTCACCACGAATACCATCCCTGCCGACATGGACAGAATAAGGAACAACACCAGCGCAGTGACCCTGGACCAACCTGGGGCCATGGACACCACCACCACCACCAACCCCCAAGGTGGACCAGGGTTATCTGTGCGTGCAACTGCACACACTGCACATGTCAGCAGGGGTGGTGGGAGGGGTGGGAGACAGAGGTCGCTGCTTGCAGACGTTGCTGGTGTGCATGAAGACCCACAACTGGTACGCATAGCTGATGCGTACCAGTCCAGCACCGGAGAGCTCAGCCAGGTAGTGGGGCTCCTCAGAGACATCAAACAGCAGCAGGCTGCCCATCATGCCCGCTTGGACTCCCACATGTCCCATGTGGAGTCACACATGTCACGTGTGGACTCCCACATGTCACGTGTGGACTCCCACATGACCCGCGTGGAGTCCAAGTGGGATGTACTACATGAGATGACGGCGGTGCACAGGGACATTTTACAATGCCTCCGCCAGATGAACAGCAACCAGTCCACACCTCCCTGTGTGCCAACAACATCTGGTACCGAACAAACTGCAACTGCCACAGGGAGGGAGGAGGACTCTGGCGGAGAGTCCCCTGCACCGCAGCAGCCTGCACTTGAGGGCCCCCCAAGAAGAG
Organism: Calotriton arnoldi; assembly: GCA_963921515.1. Taxonomy (NCBI): domain Eukaryota; kingdom Metazoa; phylum Chordata; class Amphibia; order Caudata; family Salamandridae; genus Calotriton; species Calotriton arnoldi. The sequence continues at coordinate 1,954,822 of CAWUFW010002788.1, read as the reverse complement.
GGGTCGTCCGAGGAGGGGAAAGTGAGAGGCTGATGGCCAAGCGCAACTCCCAGGAAGCCTGAACCTGTTCTGGATTTTCGCCTTTGTGCACAGACTGTTCACCCTGTTGATGGCAACACTACTCCCACACATTGCATGGGGAGTACAAGTTGGAACAATGTGTCAGACAACTGTGGCCCCGATACTGGGGATCCTGTCTACCTGGACTTTCTATTCATCTAGGAACTTGGGATTGCAAGATTCATGTACAGCACAATCCATCCTATGCACTATTATCACAGATGTATCACAATAAACACAATAATACACCATACTTGCCTCTGTCGTGATTCCAACGTGGGTACTGTTATGGGGATGATGAACAACAAAATTACACTGTGTATGCGAACTGCAACAGCAAGGACAACACAGGCATGTGAGTACAGGCAACGTGACACATATGAGGGAGACACACCACCAGGGCTACACAACACATACACACCTAGGCCATCTGACTCATTGCCTACACTGATGTTGCCAGGGAAGACGGTGCAATGCACAGACACCACACCCATTCCCAGTTGTAGTCAAGTAGCCCACAGGTGCAGTAAGCAAATGGCAGTCAAATGTGTGACCACAGACAACGCACATCACTAAGTGAAGCACAGGTTTATTACACAGTAGCAACATGCCGTAACCACTACAGATGCAAGGTAACCCCACCTGGTAGCGGGCACACAGTCAACAACTGTAGACAGAAGGAAGTCCATGGGTGTGGCGCACATCACCTGTAGGGACACAACAGCTACCAGCCTGGATGTGCAATCACGTTGTCGGTGGACACAGTTGACCAAACGAATCTGAAAGTACCCTGTGAAGGACAGAAATGACACACAGTCAAAAGCAATGGAGTACAGGACAGAACAGCAAAACTCATGCACAATACATGTTACAAGATACCCACCCAGAACCAAGTTAGCATGTCAACACTGTTGGGGAGTACAGCCCACCTGTCACCACACATCGCAACACACATCCAGTCAAGTAGCCCATGGACACACTCCAACAGCACCAGAGCACCACCCACACATCATGCCAACTCACATCATTGACATGACACCTCAGGATACTCACATTCAGCTAAAGAAGTTGGTGATGAGCTGTGTGCGGACATCACCATCACCATCATCATCATCATCGTCACTGGCATCGTGTTCCAGGCCAGGATCCTCCACAGGTGGCGGATGTTGGTCATCGTCATCCTGGATGAGAGGCAACTCCTTCCGCACTGCCAGGTTGTGGAGCATGCAGCAGACGATGATAATCTTGCACACTTTCGCAGGGGCATATGGGAGGGACCCTCCGGTCTTGTCCAGGCAGCGGAAGCGGCTCTTCAGGAGACCAAAGGTCCGCTCAATCACTCTCCTGGTCCGACCATGTGCCTCATTGTAGCGCATCTGGGCAGGTGTCACAGGGTTCCTGAGGGGTGTCAGCAACCACGGCATGTTGGGGTATCCCGAGTCACCTACGGACAGACAAGTGCACATCAGCTGACTTGGAAAAGTGGGCGGAATACTACAGATCAGATCACACACAATGGCACAAAGTCAGTACACACCGACAAGCCAGGCACGCTGGTTCTGCATCTGTGCCATCAACCTGGGGATGCGACTACTCCTCATCACAAAGGCATCGTGTGCTGAACCAGGGAAACGGGCACACACGTGTGTGATGGTCATGTCTGCAAGACACACCACCAGTGCATTGACCGAGTGGTAGTGCTTGCGGTTCCTGTAGGCCTGCTCCTGGGCCTGTGGTGGTACCAAAGCCACATGTGTCCCATCAATGGAGCCAATGACATGCGGCATCCTCCCCAGGGCATAAAAGTCACTCTTCACGTCAGTGAGTCGTCGCAGTCTAGGGAAATAGATGTACCGGTTCAGGAAGAGCAACATTGCCGCCAAGAAATCGCGGAGCACACGGCTGAACATGGTCTGTGACATCCCACCAGCAGACGCCACAGTATGTTGGAAGGTACCGGTGGCAAAGAAGTGTAGGGCTGCCATCACCTTCACCTTGGGGGTCAGCGCTGTAGGATACGGCCGGCCAGGCTGCAAATGTGGGGACAACTGCACTGCAAAATCCTCAATCAGCTGCCTGGTGAAGCGGTACCGTCGGATGCTGTCCCGTTCCACCATCGTTGCCAGGTCTGGGAATGGCCGATGGACAGCAGGAGCCCTGCAGTGCAGAGGAGAAGTAAGCAAGATCGTCAGTCACCCCACATATGCGGCATTGAACACACTCAAGATCCCAACATACATCATCATGAGGCACAACTACATGAAGTGTGCAGTACCGGAACGACATGTATGGTACATACATGGCCAACATCTGTCAACACGGTCCTACAGGTGGCATCAATTTGTCCCAGGTTGGCCCATTGGATATCATGATGCTGTGTCACAGTCACCCCCAGTGACATGTGAGGACAGATGTGCCCCAGGCACCACAGCTCAACGACAGGCACATTCCCAGGGACCCTGTAATGCCACATGGACACTGGCATCACCTGGAGTATCATGTGTACACCACAACAAAACAAACATGACCCCCACAGGTAGTGGCCACACTTGCCATGGCAGGAGAGCCATGGACGTCTGTGACACACACGCACAACATCAGAGTCCATGCACACACAACGTGGATGTGGAGACTGTCTCCCATTGTGCACATGAAATCAGAGACATTGTAAACACTACATGCACAAAGACTGTGGAGGGCCATCACTATTGTGCCACTGGGACACCCTGGCTCAAACATACCGTCCCACATGGGACTCACGGGGTATGTGACATGACATACACAAACACCACTGTGAAATGTGACCATGGCACATGCACAGATATGAACAGTTGCACATCACAGTGGTCACGTACACGTAACACCCAGGATCCTGTCCCCATTAACACGTGCACAGCCTGGGGGTGGCTGCCCACAGGTGACACCCACAGGACAACATGTACACCAACATACACACAATAGGAAATGCAGCCTTACATGCCTTATGATAAGGTTTGGACAGGCTGTCGTGATGTAGGTGTGCCCCTCACTCCCTGGGAGCTATCTGTGGCTGGCATATGTCCATCTGAGACAGGCATGCTGACATATGCCAGTCACATGTACAGTGATGCGTTGAACAGCAATGGACCGATCGGTGCCTCCGGCCGGCCCATTGCTTTCAATGTGTGCGGGTACGCGTTGTACCCCTGTGCGCGTTGTACTGCAATGGACCGATCGGTGCCTCCGGCCGGCCCATTGCTTTCAATGTGTGCGGGTACGCGTTGTACCCCTGTGCGCGTTGTACTGCAATGGACCGATCGGTGCCTCCGGCCGGCCCATTGCATTCAATGTGTGCGGGTACGCGTTGTACCCCTGTGCGCGTTGTACTGCAATGGACCGATCGGTGCCTCCGGCCGGCCCATTGCATTCAATGTGTGCGGGTACGCGTTGTACCCCTGTGCGCGTTGTACTGCAATGGACCGATCGGTGCCTCCGGCCGGCCCATTGCATTCAATGTGTGCGGTGCAGCGTTGTACCCCTGTGCGCGTTGTACTGCAATGGACCGATCGGTGCCTCCGGCCGGCCCATTGCATTCAATGTGTGCGGGTGCGCGTTGTACCCCTGTGCGCGTTGTACTGCAATGGACCGATCGGTGCCTCCGGCCGGCCCATTGCATTCAATGTGTGCGGGTACGCGTTGTACCCCTGTGCGCGTTGTACTGCAATGGACCGATCGGTGCCTCCGGCCGGCCCATTGCATTCAATGTGTGCGGGTACGCGTTGTACCCCTGTGCGCGTTGTACTGCAATGGACCGATCGGTGCCTCCGGCCGGCCCATTGCATTCAATGTGTGCGAGTGCAGCGTTGTACCCCTGTGCGCGTTGTACTGCAATGGACCGATCGGTGCCTCCGGCCGGCCCATTGCTTTCAATGTGTGCGGGTACGCGTTGTACCCCTGTGCGCGTTGTACCTCAATGGACCGATCGGTGCGCACCCATTGACAATGGGCTTGCCTGGCAACGGACGCGTTTTCGAATATTCGAGCGAGTCGGTTGCTGGAAAATCAGTTGGTCACCCACAACAATGTTGCAAAATCATGTATGTCATGAAGTTGAAATTTTGAAGGATGCTGTGGGCGTGTTTTGGTGCTGCTATTCCATGGATTGGCCAGATTCAGAAGATGCAAACGACTTGGACCTATCACTTTGGACACAAGGGACAGTATCTGCCTCTCCAGCACATATATATTGCTGCATGTTCCCCTGAGAGCCCACTTGCCTGCACTACATGCTCCAGGACGACATCTGCCACTGCACTGCTGCTGTCTCTGCCCCTCTGGACCCTGCAATGGCACGTACTGTGGAGAGAGCCCCAGCCTTCAGCCTTGAAGAGAACCAGGCCCTGCTGGACAGCCTACTTCCACAGTACAGCAAGCTGTATGGGACACCAGGGGAGCAGGTGAGTGTTCTGTGCACTGCCTTTCTGAATGTGCATTTTGTCTGACTAGCAAGGCTGAGAGTCAGCACACCACTGGCTAGCAGGCTCACTGAGTAGTTGTCACCCCCCATAGTGTGTAGTGACTTGCACTGGACAGGTATGGTGCAGTGACAGTGCTTCTGAACAGGGTTTTACTCCCCATGCTATGATACCATGTAGTGACTTCTGGAAAACTGTCCATGGGCAGCCGTGCACTGCCTGGGTACACCATGTGCCCCTGTGATTGCGACATGTATATGCAACTGTGTCATGCACGGATATGTTGCATGTGTAGTAATGGCCTTATCACTTTGTCATCCTGACAGGCTTCTGCCCATCGGAAGCATGAGATATGGAAGGACATCGTCCGGGCTGTCCGGTCCGTGGGGGTCTACAAGCGCCGGATCCGCAACTGCCAAAAGAGGTGGCAGGACCTTCGGGGCTGGACCCGGAGGATTGCACGGGTCCAGCTGAAGCTGTCGCCTCCTCGCAGGAGGGGCGGAACACGGACCCTGACCCCCACATGCTCAGGATCCTGGCGGTGGTCTTTCCAGACCTGGATGGGCAGCTGAAGGCCAGAGAGCAGCAAGGAGGGGGTGAGTCAAAGACTGCACTGTGTACTCTGTCTAACATGTTATGTGCCCTCCTCGGGCCAGGTTGAACTGCCACAGTACAGCAGTCATGTTGTCCAGGAGCCATGTCCCTCTATTGTGCACTGCCCACTCCTCATCTGATACCCAGGTGTGGCCCTTACATGCAGGGAATTCTGTCACTTAGGACTGTGTCCTTGCAGTTTGCTTGACTCAAGGTGGGAGACAGCATCTGTTTCCCTGACTCTGTGGTGGGCATCATGGGTGGGTCCATTGCTTACACAATGCCTGTATTCTGACATGTATTCAGCGTGTTACTTTGATCTGTGGTCCAATTGCTGAGCTGATCCACCACATGTGGCTGGGGTACCTGGCACACACCCATGCTGCGGGTGGGAACAATGTTTGGGCCCCAGGAGTATGTATATGACGTGTGTCACACATACTTAGCCAGCTGCCTACAGTCCAGGGCTCATCCCTCATTCATGTGGGGCTGGACAGTCATGCCTACTCCAGGCCATACAATACACTCTGTACTCCCACTCCCGTGTATCAGAGGACACATTGTGCACAGTGATTTGACCCCTCAGGTGTCTGCCTCTGTGTCAGTGTGCTGTGGATTAGTCGCCAGGACTGCTGTGGAGTTTCTTGGTAGGGGCTCAGCATGCCACTGGAGATGTGACCATAGGAGACGATACTTGTGTGACACATAGGTGTCTGATCAGCTGCCCATGCAGACTGGGGCATGTAAATGTGAAGTTCAGGCAGCTGTTCCCCATGCACAGCAGAGTGTGAGGGGCTCAGGTTCAGAGGGTAGTGTCACAGGTCTCCCATATGTCCAATAGGTATGACCTGGACAGATGAGGGTTAAGAGGATGTGTTGTGGGGGGATGTACATGTGCACTTGTGCAGCTCCAGGACTTGCATTCCCCATGACCTACTATTGTGACACAGTGCAGAGTGTTGTTGTCTGGCTGCAAAGTCATACATCACTGAGACAGTGATGTATGACTTTGCAGTCATGCCTCCGCCATGGCATGTGTCTACTGATTGGTGATCCTGCAGGGGAGTGACATGTGCTACATGCACACCATAGTGGCGCTGGCTATCAGGACATGGGTGCATCATGGTGTCTGTCGCTGGAATGCATCACATGCATTTCCTATTTGACTCTGGGCATCCCTTACATCCGTAAACCTGTACTGACTCAGTGGCAAGAGCTGTGATGTGTCCACACCGTGTCCTCTGCACTGTCCAACTACTGTGTACTTGGTGCATGTGTCAACACTGGGGTGTTGCAATCCAACAGACACCAGACAGATGGGTGCAAGGCCATGTGGGATGTGAGTGCCATGCTTGGCATCAGACTGACAATTGACTTCTCCTGTTCAATTAGGGCACTTTTAGCAATGTACAACTAATGATGCCAGGGCTTGCTCTGTAATGTGCTGTGCTCACAGTGGTGTGTGCGTTTGGTGCAGGTGACTGATGTCTGTCTGTTTCCCCATTGTTTGCAGATACATCCACGGCCACGGAAGGGGACAGCTCCACGGACCAGGAGGAGCCGGAGAGCCAGACTGGGTCAGCAGCCGAGGAGTGGTCGGAGGGACCCAGTGGCACGGAGGGCGAGGGAGCCACACCGAGGAGTCCTCAGCAGCATCCACCTCAGCTGAGGACCAGAGCAACTCGGAGGATGACTCCCTTGTGGAGGCGGGTGTCAGCAGCCACCACACCCCAGCTAGTGTTGCTGTCCCCGCCACCACCAGCACCACCACCGCCCTCCCATCGGCTCCCATTCCCCAGGTCCGTGGAGGCTCCCATGTCCGGGAGCGTGTCTCCTTTGGGCCAGGCACCGCACCCCCTGCCCCTGTGTCCCCTGCTGCCCTGAGTGAGGAGTCTGTGTACCTCCTTCGCCAGCTCCATGTAGGGCAGACAGCCATGCTGAGTGTCCTCCATGCGCACACCGCGCTGTTGACTCAGCTGGTGTCGTTCATGGAGGGCATCTCATCGGGCATGTCTGACCTACAGAGGGGCAATAGGTCCATGGACTCCTCCCTGACGGCAGCAGTGTCCCTCCTCAAGCGGTCCCTCACCCCTCCTGCCTCTGCTCCATCCACACTCCCCAGCACCTTACCCATCCCAGGCACACACACACTGGCACAGGCACACACCAGCACACACACATCCAGCACACTGACACACACGCCAATGACAAAACGCACACGCACGCACATTCAGGGGACTGAAGCCAGACTCACAGGGGATGGGGCCCTGGAACACACACACGCATCCACATGCACTGCGCAGTCCTCAGTTCCCTCTCCCTCCAAAGCACCCTCCCTTGCCTCACCTGCAACCCCAAAGTCACAGCAGCTCTTCCTCTGTGACCTCGGCCTCTTCCCCACCGATGAAGCTGCTCCAGCATCCCGGGGGAAGAGGAAGCCCACCCACACGGAGCAGAGTGCCCCTCGCCCCCGGACACCCTCCCCCAGGCGCAGACGGACTGAGGCCCCCACCCGCAAGTCCCCCGGAGTGCTAAGAGCAAGACCCCGCCACCACCCTGCAGCTCAGGCACAAGGTCTCCGTCCTCCATCCCTCAGGCCCCCACTGCACAGGTGCCCCCACCACACCCTGCCCCAGGTTCCCCCACCCACAGATATACCATCCCCAAGATGCTCCGGCCTTCTCCCCCTGCCACTTGCTCTCCCAGCACCACACCCCCCGCTGCGCTTGTCTGTGCCACTGATGTGGTGAGGGTGTCCCCCCTCTGTCCAACCCACCTTGCCTGTTCCCCATTCTCCTCCCCTGGAGGTAGGCACTGCAGTGGAGTCCACTACCGCCCTGTCTGACTTGGGCACTGCAGTGGCGGACCTGTCCACCCCATCTGCAGGGTCCACTGCAGTTGTGCCGGCACCCACGACATCTGTGTCATGCCCCCCAGTTGTGCCGGCACACACCATGTCAGACACCTCCACTGCAGTTGTCAGTGGCTCTCCTGCACCCACCACCCCTTCCCTGACTCCCCTGGTGAGCCCTGATCCTGTCCCTGCGGTGCCTGGCCTGCCCCCGGTTGCCCCTCCTAGTGGATTGTCCCTGGTATTGTGCAGGCATGCGTAGGGTGACATCTGCCAGTGTCACCCTGTTTGAACTTTGACAATGGACTGGCCATTGGCCTTTGCTCTTTTTCAGGACTTCGTTTGGCCTCAACACATATGCTGAATAAAGCAACTTTCTTTTCTCTAGTGCTCATGCTTCAGATGTACATGTTGTTGGTGCAGCTAACCATGCCCTTGCTGCAGTGATGGTGATATCTGGTCTCATGATTATGAAGTGTTACTGTGCAGGAACCCATGTGGTCCAGGGGAATGTGTCCTATCATGTGGTGTATCCATGTCATCAATAGCAGCATCTGAGGGTGTCATGTGTTCAGTATTTGGCAATGGGTTTCCTACTTACATTGGCAATTTCATATCTGTGGCTTCCACCCCTGCACATCTGTTGTGCCTGCCATCGTTGCATTTGTCTACTTCCCTGACCGTGTTGCCATCTCCAGTGGACATGCAGGTTTGGGCATCAATGGGGAGGGACTCATCCGTGTAGTCAGTGCAACATTGCTATACAAGTGTGTTGGATCTGTGCTGATGATTCCGTTGGCACATCCATGACCAGGCTGATGTGATGGGAGCCCTCATTTGGTGCTAATTGTTGATTGTGTGACCAAGTGCTCAGCTGACATGATGGGGCCCTACTGAGGCAACATATGGCACAGCTTTCCTCACACAGGAGTGGAGTCCCCTCATGGCAGTGTGTACACGTGTGACATTGCCTGCACCCAAGGTGTGTGTTGTATGTGCATGTCTGTGTGTTCACTTCCATTCATCTGCGCATGCTGTGATCCCTAGTGTTGTACCTGTTTGTGATGCTTGCTGACTTGAGCTATGTTCCCCCAAAGTCTTCTCCCTGTGTTCTCTGTGATGTGGGTGCATGGCACATTACTGGTCATCAGGGTGTCACCCATAGGTGTGTTTGCTGTCAGGGCTGAGTTTGTGTGCAGACGCAGATGGGTCACAGTCAGGTTTCCCCTTGGCACTTGTTGTTTGCCCCTGTCATGTGATTTCCAGTTTGTGTTATCTTTCAGTGATTGTGACATGTTGTGTGTGTGACTGCTGCCACTCCTCAGGGTCAGAGCTGCAATGTTGGAAGTTGTCTATGTGTGTTCTTTGTGGGTGACCTTGGCTTCTTCATTGGTGTGTGACTGTGGCTGGGATCCCATTGGTCGGTGTGGTATTGCCGTCATGTCCATGTACAGCGTAGTGTGCAGTGTGTCAGACATTCAGGAGTCTTGTTGAGTGTCCATGTGTGATGTGTTTCTACACCTTGGTTCCCACCCACCACCCTGGAATAGTCATGGGTGCATGTGCAATGTCACCAGTGCATGTGTACTTCACTGCTGCACATTGTTGGAGGTCGAGGGGTGTGGTGTTGAGTGTGTGCAGATGAGAGTTGTTGCCCGGCTAGGCCCCTGCCTCCATGTTGGCCTTGGCTTACTGGCCATGCTGATTGATTTGTGCTTGTGTAGGTGTGATGGTAGTTTGTTGCTCAGGACACCTGACTGTGGTTCATAGTGTGAACGACATTTAGCTTTGTCATCACAGTGGTATTTTTATTCAGCCCAGGGTCACCACATTGTGGGGGCCCTGGGGGTGGTGCTGTGGTGTGTCTGTGACTTGCTGTGTCAGTTGTTGTTCCTACGTGCCTGTGTGACATGTGTGTTTTGTGCTCCCTCTCACCTGACAATGCCTGCTTGCCCACATAGGGGATTTGGATCCATGAGTTACCTTAGTGTGGCAGTGTATGCACATCTGTATGATTGGTATTCAGCTCTCCTCATGTGTTGTGTGGTTGCCTGGGGACACTGGCACCCCCACCCCTCACCTGCTGTGTATGATGACAGTGTTGGTCTGCCTGTTTGTGTTTGTGCATCTGCACCACTGCATTGGCATATCTTGGGTGTGCCATTGGCTGTATGTTGTTTGGTGTGTTTCCCCTGCTGTCCCTGGGACTCCTAGGTCATCGGTCAGCACAGTGATCATGGTTTGTGTGTCCCATTGCTGCCATGGTATGGTATCTGTTCACCTCACATCTGCTGTCTCCACAGGGTATCTGCATTTGTGTGCCCATTGGTGCAAATATGTGGTTCTGCATTCTGATGGTCACTTCTGTCATTGTGTCATTGATGACTGTTGACGGTCTCAGCCCCCATGGGTGTTGTTTGTCTGCACATGGCCAAAGGAATGTTTCATTTGCACTGCAGTATTTGGCTCCCCCAATTTATGTTGCAATGGGACACATACACTACTTTGCCACAGATGAGTTTTTGGTTCTGTGAGCAGGAATGATCCATGCAGTTTGGCAGTTGCAGCTCTTTCTTTGTCAACAATTACCTTTTGGTCACTGTGATGATGAGGGTGTAGACCCCATTGCCACAATGGTCAAAATGTGCTTCAGCTATGGACCCCACACTTGCCTTTTGGTCACTGTGATGATGGGGGTTTAGACCCCATTGCCACAATGGTCAAAATGTGCTTCAGCTATGGACCCCACACTTACCTTTTGGTCACTGTGATGATGGGGGTTTAGGCCCCATTGCCACAATGGTCATGGGCTGCTTGCATTGTGGGTGCCACACACATATATGTGTGGCACATGTGCTAGGGGGTCACATTGTATGTTGAAAGTCATGTTCGGTGTTGTAGGCATTTGACACAGCCTACACACGCTTGTCATGGTGGTGGGGGGATGTCTTAATCTTGCATTCCCTAGGTTGTGGTGTGCTTGTTGTGTCATGCATTGTCCATCCTATGAGTGGGGGTGGTAGTAGTGGTAGGCATCCAGCCCCCCTGGGTGAGGGTGGTAGTAGTGGTAGGCATCCTGCCCCCTGGGTGAGGGTGGTAGTAGTGGTGGGCATCCTGCCACCCTGGCTAAGGGTGGTAGTAGTGGTAGGCATCCTGCCACCCCTGGGTGAGGGTGGTAGTAGTGGTAGGCATCCAGCCCCCCTGGGTGAGGGTGGTAGTAGTGGTGGGCATCCTGCCCCCTGGCTAAGGGTGGTAGTAGTGGTAGGCATCCAGCCCCCCTGGCTAAGGGTGGTAGTAGTGGTGGGCATCCTGCCCCCTGGCTAAGGGTGGTAGTAGTGGTAGGCATCCTGCCCCCTGGCTAAGGGTGGTAGTAGTGGTAGGCATCCTGCCACCCTGGCTAAGGGTGGTAGTAGTGGTAGGCATCCTGCCACCCCTGGGTGAGGGTGGTAGTAGTGGTAGGCATCCAGCCCCCTGGGTGAGGGTGGTAGTAGTGGTGGGCATCCTGCCCCCTGGCTAAGGGTGGTAGTAGTGGTAGGCATCCAGCCCCCCTGGCTAAGGGTGGTAGTAGTGGTAGGCATCCAGCCCCCCTGGGTTGGGGTGGTAGTAGTGGTAGGCATCCTGCCCCCCTGGCTAAGGGTGGTAGTAGTGGTAGGCATCCTGCCACCCTGGCTAAGGGTGGTAGTAGTGGTAGGCATCCTGCCCCCCGTGGGTGAGGGTGGTAGTAGTGGTGGGCATCCTGCCCCCTGGCTAAGGGTGGTAGTAGTGGTAGGCATCCAGCCCCCTGGGTTGGGGTGGTAGTAGTGGTAGGCATCCTGCCCCCTGGCTAAGGGTGGTAGTAGTGGTAGGCATCCTGCCCCCTGGCTAAGGGTGGTAGTAGTGGTAGGCATCCTGCCCCCTGGCTAAGGGTGGTAGTAGTGGTAGGCATCCTGCCACCCTGGCTAAGGGTGGTAGTAGTGGTAGGCATCCTGCCACCCTGGCTAAGGGTGGTAGTAGTGGTAGGCATCCTGCCCCCTGGCTAAGGGTGGTAGTAGTGGTAGGCATCCTGCCACCCTGGCTAAGGGTGGTAGTAGTGGTGGGCATCCTGCCCCCCTGGGTGAGGGTGGTAGTAGTGGTAGGCATCCTGCCCCCTGGCTAAGGGTGGTAGTAGTGGTAGGCATCCAGCCCCCTGGGTGAGGGTGGTAGTAGTGGTGGGCATCCTGCCCCCTGGCTAAGGGTGGTAGTAGTGGTAGGCATCCAGCCCCCCTGGCTAAGGGTGGTAGTAGTGGTAGGCATCCTGCCACCCCTGGGTGAGGGTGGTAGTAGTGGTAGGCATCCTGCCACCCTGGCTAAGGGTGGTAGTAGTGGTAGGCATCCAGCCCCCCTGGGTGAGGGTGGTAGTAGTGGTGGGCATCCTGCCCCCTGGCTAAGGGTGGTAGTAGTGGTAGGCATCCAGCCCCCCTGGCTAAGGGTGGTAGTAGTGGTAGGCATCCTGCCCCCTGGCTAAGGGTGGTAGTAGTGGTAGGCATCCTGCCACCCTGGCTAAGGGTGGTAGTAGTGGTAGGCATCCTGCCACCCCTGGGTGAGGGTGGTAGTAGTGGTAGGCATCCAGCCCCCCTGGGTGAGGGTGGTAGTAGTGGTGGGCATCCTGCCCCCTGGCTAAGGGTGGTAGTAGTGGTAGGCATCCAGCCCCCCTGGCTAAGGGTGGTAGTAGTGGTGGGCATCCTGCCCCCTGGCTAAGGGTGGTAGTAGTGGTAGGCATCCTGCCCCCTGGCTAAGGGTGGTAGTAGTGGTAGGCATCCTGCCACCCTGGCTAAGGGTGGTAGTAGTGGTAGGCATCCTGCCACCCCTGGGTGAGGGTGGTAGTAGTGGTAGGCATCCAGCCCCCCTGGGTGAGGGTGGTAGTAGTGGTGGGCATCCAGCCCCCTGGGTTGGGGTGGTGGCGCGCATTCAGGCCCCTGTGTGCATATGTGGCATTGGTGATGGGCATCCCGCCCCTATGGTGCTGCTGTTGCAAGTATATTCAGATTCCCAGTGTATGTGTGTGATGTGTCGTGTACGTGTTGTATGTGTTTTGTGGTTGGTGTCTGACTTACCTTCTGCGCCGTACGCGTCCGTGCCTGTTCCGGTAGTAGATGTAGAATATTGGTATGATCGGGACGAAGGGATTCATGGTTGGTTCGTGTCGTTCGTCCTTCTCGTTGCTTCGCGTCGTCCTCGTCGCTTGGCTTCGTCCTCGTCGCTTCGCTTCGTCCTCGTCGCTTCGCGTCGTCCTCGTCTGTGCTGTGTTCGTCTCGTAGCCGTGGATCGTGTTGTGGCGCGATTCGGAGCTTATGTGCGCCTCTCCCGGATGCTTTGACGTGCCGTGCGTAGCGACGGGTTCGGCGCGTACGGAAAGCGCATCGTACTTGTCCGGCCGGACGGGGCTGCATTTTCCCTTCCGTGCGACTCGATTCGGCGTTTCCGGATTCGCCTCGGTCGGAGAACAGGACCTGGTTTGGGTGAGTACGGCTCGGCCGGAATTTTTGCTGTTGTGCGCATCGTACTTGCTCGTTCGGTGTGCTGTACGGATCGGTCGGGAAACTGGCTTTCGCATGGCTTTTTTCCCGACCGAATGGTATTGGGTGCGCCTCCGACCGAGATCGGAATCGGCCCCTATGTCTTAAGATTGTGATGAAAGTACCGCCACACACTCATTTGCTATAAAGGGTAACGGTTAATAAACCTGCCTTAATGATAAGTTTAGAACAGTGCACTCAAATTTACCACCCTACTGACAATTTAAAAAATTGCCATATTGCAGCCGAAAGTATTAAACTAAAATGTGTATGCCATATTCACTGGTCTAAGGTGATTCTGCATCACTGGAGCCAAAATACAATGCCTACCTTAGTACTGTTGCCTCAACAGGCTGATTAACCCAAACCTGGGGCTGGTCAGCTGCCATTCAGTTATCATTTCCAGTATCTTGTCTGACACTCTTCGAAATATGAAATATGGTTACCGGTCTGAAGGATGTGTTTCTGTCTACTACCTGGTCGGGTTCTCTCCATCCCTCCATCTTACTTGGGTTGATAAACGTTGCTACCTGCACAGAGCTGCATTCACTGCAGAGCCCCCGTCCTCAACCTACCTGCACACTGTATGGAACAATGCCTCCAGCACAGGCCACAAATGGGCATGCTTAGGGTGCTTTTCATGCTACTGATGGGCTCCTGTCAATTACGTCTGCTGGCCTGTCAAAAAGATAGCTGCAAACCACACATTGAAATTACAATTGGAGGCAGGTACAAGTCACCGTGTGTGAAAGCCTAATGTCGGTGACTTGACAGTTTTGTGGATGGCTTGGAGACTGAAGTCTTTCATCAGTTACTATAAGCGATTCCTCCAACAAGAGGCCAAGGGTTGAAGGTGTGTTCCCACTACACTACTTCCCACACCTTGCTAGTGGCCATGGCACCTGAATGATTCAATCACCAACTAAGCATCGACTTGTTGTTAATTTTTTCTGTGCCTGCCTGTCTACCACCAGATTTTGTGGGGCCTATTCACAGTATTTTGCTTCTGTGAGCCTCTCTGTTCTTGTCTTTGTGCATGGATGACTGGTCTTATAGAGACATAGGGGCCGATTCCGATTCGGGCCGGAAATCTCTCCGACCGAGCCGGACCCAGAGAGATTTCCGACCGAATCGGACCTGTGCAGCCCGACCGAATGAGTACGATGCGCACGTATGCCATCGGACTCGAGTCGGTCGGACTCCCATTGAAGTCAATGGGAGCCGGTCGTACAACGCGTACGCGGGCTCCATTGACTCAACGGGTGCGATGCGGACAAGTACGCCCCTACAGCGTAGTACGCGGCGGAGCGACTCGCGCCGTACACGCACAGGTAGGGGGACCCATGGGTCCCCCTGTGTGCGACTCGCGCGGTTACGCGTACAGGGGTCCGACACGGACCTTCGAGCACGGCTCCGACTGCTCTTTCGAGCCGGAGTGCGCGGCTCGGTCGGACTGCTCGCGGCGCACATCGTACTTACCCGGCCGGGGAACGTCTCCATTGCGCGGTGCGAGTCGTGTCCGTGCAAGTCGGTCGGTGCGGTTAGACCCGGGATCGAGTCGGTCGGAGCGGTCGGGACGCCCGGACGAGTCGGTCGGCGATTTCGCATCGTACTCGCTCGCCCGGACGCGCTTACGAATCGTTCGGAAATAAGGCCTCCGAATCGGATCCGGTAAAGCCGAATCTGATTCGGAGCCCTACCGGCCGAGATCGGAATCGGCCCCATAGTGGCCTGCATACAGATAGATATCTGTAGATATGTTGCATTTTCTGTATATGTGCATGTTGTCTTGTGGATTGTTACCTGCCTTGTTATGTTAGCCTAGGCCTGGCTGCCATGCTGCTTTTCTTTGCGCACGTTACACTGAGCCGGGTCTCCCTCGCCCTTTGCTCGTGCCAAGTTCTTTTGCACTGTCTGCATTTTCTGTTGTTCACCTTTTTGGGCTCAGTCTGCACAAACATGTACAAGGTCGCATAACAATGTATTTTGGTTCTTCCTGATATGGCCAGTCTCGCGCACCCAGACATAACATTAGGTGCATTTGCCATGAAGAATTTTGTGTGCTTTTAATACTGCAGTTTACTAGCGCTTAAGACACTTGAAGAAATCCTTTTCAGTGAGAAGAGCTATGATGTCCTGCTGATGTAATTCTGCATTTAGAGACTGAGGTATGGGGGTTCGCTAGTCAAAGCCCAGAGGTCTTCTATTTTATAATAAACTATCTTACTGCAAGGGGAGGGTGGTAATGTTATTTATACGTTTATCCACTGAGCTCTGAGATGCTTTCCCCGTTTGTATTCTATGGAATTGTAACCATGCTGCTTATATTAGTCATATGCATTATGCTATTAGTACTGACACGTGTACTGTACATTAGAGCACGTAAGTTGGAATAAACATTTTAACCTATCCAGTGTCTCTTCCTACGCACCTTGTGGACAAGTACGAGTGAGTGACGAAAGAGTGTTCTTGCTTCTGTGAGTCCTGAGATAAAGATACCGTGTTCTGGGTTGTCCAAACATTAGTACTTGGGTGCTAATGGGATGCTAAGCTAGTTGGGTTGGGGTTTTTGGGTGCTATGGTATATGGTGGCAAACCACTGTATTCCAGGGTCCCATTTTCCTGTGCATAGCTCTGTGTATGTGCAGAAACCTTATGACATGGCGCGACCACCGTGGGGCAGCTTATCTGCGAGACGCTTGAGTAGTACTTGTGCTTGTCCACAAACCCCTCGCGTACGCTTCCGGAGGCGTATGTGACGGTGATACCTCCTATATTGAATGTTTTATAGGTTCTTTCAAGCTTGATATTATTAAAAAAGGTTAGATAACAGACCCATTTTTGTGCTCCCTGTTAGGTTGTCGAATATAATTGTTTAGTCATGGCTGGTGTGGCGATAGCTGCACATAGTCGAGGAGCACTCCGAGACCACTTAGCTGTGTATGGAGTGCCCGATACTGGGGTCGAGTTGGTCTTTGTGGTTCAAGCCGATGCGGCTTATCACTTTGAAGTGTTTTACACTTGGATCACTTTTGAAGCGGTGGATGCAGGTGATAAGCTGTTTCATGAATATAAACCCACCGCAATTCCTGCTGCCTATCGACCCTATACTACTCTTGAAGTGCCTCTCACGGCTTGGCAGCACCGTGTTTGGTTCAATGGCGCCCTACCACAACCAACTACCGCAGTTCGTTTAGGCCCCTTATCAATTCAGGGGGCCACTTGGCCTGTATTGGCCGGGTATACCCCGCATCCAAATTATCTGGCATTACCGCTTGCGGAATTGCGCACTATGCATACCGAATTGGTGCGAGTGCATCGAGCCTTGGTGACATACGTTACAGGTAGCCTCCATGGAGCTGCTCCTGTAGTCGCAGGCCAACCAGCTATTGCAGCTGGAGTGACTATAAGTCCTGTCATGGTAAATTCTGTGATGGGCAAACGTCCACAAAATAAGGACGACTATCCTTACTGGCTTGCAGAAAAGTTCGATCAGATAGAAGCAGTGTTTCCACATACATCCCCAGTAGATAAACACCGCATCCTCACGATAAGTTTGCCAAAAGACATAATCCCCGATTTGACATCATGTGAAAACTGGGGTAAGGTATTCGCAGCAGTTTATTCAAAATGTTTTGGAACTCCTTCCATGACGGTTCTACCCTCTGTAATTAAAAAAGTACAGGATGAACATGGCCCTGAAGCGGCTGTGGAATTAGGGATGAGACTTGTGGGAGTGTTTGATGTAGTAGCTGAGCTGATCCTTGGAAATGTCAAGGGCGATGCTATGAACTTTCAAGTAGCGAATGCTTTGGCTTTGGTCCCAGAGTTGGACAGGCCTCGCGAATTACCGAAAATAATAGCCCGGGCTTATAAAACAATTGGAAGAAATAGCCTAGGCAACAAGCCTTTTGTAAAAATGCAAACTCAATCGCAAACACAAGTTATACAAACAAAAAGTGCATCTGAGAAAGATGATAAACCAGTCTTCACTAAAAAAGTTGGAGACAGAAAAAACAGGGTAAGCAACAAAAGAAGCCGGGGTCGAGAGGCGCTTCCCCAGTTTCGGTTTCTTCTGAACGTACTTATGATTTACGTGATAGGTCAAGGATTAAATCACCAGAAAGGTTTCAGAGCTCTGATACGCGTTCTCCTCGTTCTTCACAGGCCCAGACATCGTCACAGGCTGGTGGAGGAGGACGGCAAGATAGAGGAAGGGGCCGAGAGGCTCCCCAGGAGCGAGACCAACCTCGACAACAAGTCAGAGGGAAAGCAGAAGATTTTCATCTTCCTCGACCGCAATTTCAGAAGAAAAAGGTTGCCGCTGTCACAGCGAAATATGCCTCAGACCGTGAGAACGAGACTCCAGAATTGGACGTGGGCAGTAACCCTCCTAGACAGCGCCGCGGAAGTTACCATAGTGCGGGAGGCGCTACGTCCTCATATGGAGGCGACAGCAACTGAAACATTCGTTACTGTAGAGACAGCTGACACGAGAGTGGCACCCCCTGACAGACTATATAATATAGTCATACAAATTGAAGGTGACATACCGCGTGAAATAAAAGGGATTTTTTGGGAAAATCTAACCTCTTCATATGACATTTTGTTAGCAGAGGTGGATTGGCCACCCCCATTCGTTTTAGCTGCACATAAAGGAGAGGAGGTAATCCTTCCAAGCTTTTCAAGGCAAGTCCCAAAAGACAAAGCTGAAGCACTTGCAGCTGAGTGGGCTGTGTACCTGGCACCAGCGTTATACCGCAACCATGTGGGATGGGATGAAGAATCACCTCCTCATGCAATACCTTTGCGGTCACTACCGCAGCCACAACCCCAATATCCCATTAAACGGCAGGCAAAAGGCCCCGTCTCCGAAATTCTGACACAGTTGGAATATCAGGGAGTAATCGAACCATGCGTATCACCTATGAACAATCCCCTTTTCGTGGTTTCTAAACCCGATGGATCGTACCGCTTAGTTTTGGATTACCGGCATTTAAATACTCATTGTCGGAACTTTGCGGTGCAAAACACACACAGTTCTGCGCTTGTAGACAGTCTTGTTCGTAAAAAATACAAAACGACACTTGACCTATCAAACGGTTTCTACACGCACAACCTAGCCCCGGAGAGTGGTCAATGGACCGCATTCACATCCGGTGGTAAATTATTCCAGTTCCGGCGATTACCCATGGGCTATAAAAATAGTCCGGGTATATTCGCCGCCCGTGTTGTTTCTTTGCTACATGACATTGATCAAGACGCATGTTCGTACGTAGATGACATTTATCTGACGGACGACGAACTATTTCAGCATTTGTCCCGTGTGGACCGCATTATTCTTGAATTTGCGGAGCAGGGTTACAAATTTAACTTTGCTAAGTCACACATTGCTGAATTTACCGTTCTGTTCTTGGGCTATGAGCTCAATAACGAAGGTAAGGGCTTAGCCCCCATTTCTTGGAAAAATGTGCACATTTGTGCCCCCCAAATACTCTGAAGAAGCTTCAGTCTTTGCTGGGTTTCCTGAACTTCGGGCGTACTTACATTCCCGAATATGCCCAGCGTATCAAGCCTTTGTATGCTTTGATACAACCTACTTATTCAAGGTCTTGCTGGCTGCCTGAGCATACCTCAATTCTGCAGTCTTTGCAGACAGACCTTTTGGAGTCTAAATATCTTTTGACTCGTGATAACCACACAAACCTGGTGATTAGAATAATTCCGGGGGCGGTGGGATTCACCTATTTAACCTTTAATGAAGGTGATACAGTACCTATCGCATACAAGTCACATCTGTACACTTCCGCTGAATTGCGCTTTACATCTGTTGAAAAAGTTCTGACTGCAGTGCAAATGGCGATTCTAAAAGAACGCGCACTGGCACAGGGTAAGCGGATTCTGGTGGTAACACCCTGTCCTGCCCTGGAGGCAGTAACAAAGGCAAGTGTACCGAACTCAAAAGCAATGCATCCCCGTTGGATACAATGGGCTACATCTTTGACGTCTTCGGACGTCACTTTTGTTTTTGATTCTTCTCTTCAGACTCAGGAGTTTTTGCAGTATGAATTCGTTCATCCTCCTCCTTTGTTTTTACTACCGCTTGAGGATTACAAATGTGTGATCTACACAGATGGTTCGGCGCAACCGGCCACTGGGTCCAAGCACGCTTATTCAGCTGCATGTGCTATAGTTGCGGGATCCTTTGTGGATGGCAAGTTCAAATCCACTGTAGTGCACACACGCACACTTGGGGATAGTACCGCACAATTGGCCGAGCTGCATGCATTACTACTTGCACTTGAGTTCGCTTCTCAGGATGAGACCACTCTTATTGTATGTGATTCTTTTTACTGTGTACAATCTTACAATGACAATCTGTTTTTCTGGTCGAAAAACGACTACAAGGACGCAAAAGGGAGCACAATTAAGCATAAAATGCTTTGGGTTCGAGTGGCAGAATTGCAACAACGTCTGCCCCTCACACAGGTGGTTCACACCTTAGGCCATCAGCGGGTGGGCGCACACGCTATTGGTAACGATCTGGCAGATGAAGCTGCCCGTTCAGCAGTAGTCACGTGTTCAGTAGCAGCGGTTACCAGGTCCATGTCTAAAATAGACCCTGTTATTTTAGCAGCTATAGCTGCAACCAAGGAAGGTGATAATTACCCTACAGGTTTCCCTTCCAAGTATTCTTACAAATTAAGTCCCGATCAGGTTCCTTATGTAACTATACCTGACGTTGGTGATCGGCTGATCCCCAACGCGGACCGCAGGAGTGCCTTGATATCAGCTGCACACGAAGGCATGGCTTCTGCTCATGCAGGTGTGTCAGCTACGGTTTCCATCTTGCAGCAGCGTTATTGGTGGCGTGGGTTATATAAAGACACCCGTGCTTTTGTGCTTTCTTGCGACGTTTGTCAACAGATTAAGCCTTCCACGGTAACACGTCCACCACAAACACCGCTCTGCATTGCTAACAGACCCTTTGGGTGTGTTTACTTGGATCACTGCGGTCCATTCTCATCAGACACTGCTTATAAATACATCTTAGTGGCAGTGGACTCGTGCACACGGTTTCTCTGGGTCTGGCCACAACGGAGTGCTGACGCCCGAAATGTAATCAGGGATTTGCGTGTCTTTGTGGGAATTTTCGCATGCGGCACCTTCCATTCGGACCAAGGTCCAGCGTTTGCCTCTAGGGCTTACAAGGATGCAATGGCTTCGCTTGGGGTGCGGGTGAAATTTTCGTCTCCGTATAGGCCTGAGGGCAACTCTATCGTTGAACGAATGAACCGTGACTTAAAGCAATCCTTAACAGCTAGGGTTTTAGGTACTGGCAGGAACTGGCTGGCCCATTTGTATACCGTTCAGCGTGCACTTAATAATCTCCCTAGAAGACCTCTGGGTGGGCGGACCCCATACGAAATGCTCTTTGGCATAAGAATGTTTGTGCCTGACCTTGAGGGTCCAGACATCGCGGCGCAATCCGCCAAGTTTGATGTAGATAACCATTCTGCTATGTTACAGGACTTACAAGAAGCCCGAGACAAACTTGCAACTACACATTTACCTTCAGCCACAGATCCTGCGTTGCAGATTCCGGTAGCCGGCTGGCTTCCGAAAATTGGAGAACTGGTTCGAGAGAAGGTTGAAAACAAAAAGGAATTTGGCCCCTCTTTTCGTGCACCGGTTCCAGTTCTTGGCCTGAAGGGAACACGTACAGTCATTTTACCACCGCTTCCTGGTCGCAAGGAGAACAGATACATCTCAGTGGAAAATGTCAAGCTACAGCGCCTGGCCGATCCTAAATAGTGTCACACCAGCGGTCTCTTGTCCTGCCATTTATCGGACATATGTTCGTGGCCCATCTACACGAACGGTCGCTGATGCTGTAATTGAGATGGTCGATTTGCCTGAATTCTCTATTTTGCCTGAAACTATAATCGATCCCCAACTCTCCACCAACATCGACGAGGACGAGTATACTTATCCTGCATCTGAATCGGTGGCACATCAACCAACAACGCCACTTGGCCCGACTCGTTATTCCTTTGATTCGGATTCCACCTCTTCAAAAGTCCCATCCAAGTTCAGTATTTTTGTATCCTGGTTTAGAGACAATTTTTTGATTCCACCCTGGACATACATCTGGTTGGTACTTTTCTTGATATTTTTGTTCATGTCCATTGGCTTTGTCACAGTGTTTTTTCTACTAATTAATGGTCACTATTTACCTGAACGCTCTGCTGTAGACTATGTTTCTGGAACTTTGGCTCCTCATTCCTCGTCTCACATCATGAAGCGTGACCACACATTTGTGAACATTTCAGCTTTCCCCGTTGCTGATGGCATCGTATGGGATGCAGTGAACTATCAAATCCATGGTCCGACGGAAATTATTAATGTACCTAATGTCCTTCGTGTTTCAATGGGTGATGTAGTACAAAATAATATTCATTCTGATGATTGGGATGTGCATGCGGTTGAAGCATTGTTTGCCGATTTAAAATATTATGCATCTTTTAATGCTGAAGATTTATATATGAATTCTGCTAATTATGCCGATTTGTATTGTTACCAACATTGGGGTAATCATTTTCTCCATAAGCCCAGTGCCCTGCGTAGTTCTGTTAACTTTACCCAATGGGAACATTGTCCAAACCCCTTGCCAGGTAGCTCTCAAACTCTTCGAAATAAGTTTAATTATTTTACTGATTTTAATCGGTCGAACCCTGCATCCTATTATTTTAGACTTAATACCACAACAACTCAGAAAACTATGTTGACACACACCAAATTGCTTTATTCAGGTTCCTTTCTGAGTGCCCTAGCTGTGGGTGGTTATGAGTACTGGGATAATACAGTGGATTTAAAATCTATTTGGGGCTCCAAGCCATGGCAGGTACAGGGAACCGAGGCGTTGCATCGTGCTTGCCTCATCCCTACCCAAATTATGTTCCTAAATGCTTCCATCTATCAGACTACATGTTGGGGCTTAGCAACCACTAAACAATTGAATACTCCATCAATACCATCCCTATCGAGTTTTCCCAATGAAAGCTCACGATTCAATATGTCCCTCGTGTCCCTGCAGGCAATGTTACAAAATAATTCGTTTAATGTTTCTGAGCTGGTTCAGTCACCCTGGTTAGTATGGCCTATATCATCTAATGCATGTCAAATGCGTTTTCATGCTACTGGTGCTAGCTACACACAGAATAGGCCTGATCCGAGGTTTACTGATGCCCGTACAGTCACTACATACTCTGTTGGTAAATTATGCAAACAATGGCTGCAACATTCGTCCCTTGATTCTGTTAAACAACATTTGTCCCTCCTTACAGGCAATATTGATCTGTCCGACTTTGTTTTGGGACCTCGTGGTCCCCGACCTAAGAGATTCATTTATGAAACATATAATGAACTCTGGAAGCTATCACAAATGGAAGTTGCTTCCCGTCTTCGGGAAATAGATCAAGCAAATATGGAAAAGGTGCTCGCTGTTGTTGACAATAGTATTAATACCCTGTCTTCTCGCATTTACACTTTAGAGAATATTGTGTCCTCTGTTGTTGATATTGTACAAGATGATGTTTCTGTGTTATATCATGGTCAGAATCAATTGCGCTCAGTTATGCAGTTTGCATGGACTTTACAAACGCTCAAGTTAGGTAAAGTTCCTTGGCATTTTTTGAACACCTCTGCCTTATTTCTACCGTTTAACTTAACTGACAAACAGCAATTTATGTCCATGAAGGATGCAACTTACACTCTATTACATATCGAAAAGGTGGATCCTTTGCCGTTCTCTGTTGCAGAACTCGATTCTGCTGTATGGCTAGTCCATGGGGTTATAGCTTTACCATTTTCCTTGTTTGAATTTGACTCGTGCATGAAACATTATCCTGTGGGCCGTTACCGGCCATTGGGCAGTGCTTTCCTGCATGAACTCTGGTCCTTGCCTTTCATGTATAAATGCCTTCGGGACGGCAAGGAAGTCTTTCTCACGGGGGAGTACTGCGACTCGACTATAGGTCATTCGCTTATTTGTAAACACATTAAATTGCATGGCTCATGCAGCGTTTCCTCTCCTAATCTTGCTTGTGTGCTGAAAGGTATTCCTGCTCCTGTTATTTCTCCTACTTTCACTCTCCTTTCCAATGGTAGTTATTTACTTTTGAATAACGAAAACTGTTGTGGCCTGCAGGCTGGCATTCCTTACATTGTAACAGTTTCGCACAGGGTTGTCTGCTGCAAAAATGTGCTGTTTCCTCCCCCTCATGGCAAGGTTGATATCTCTATTTGGCCTTCCATCCCTACCATGGAAGCAGATTTCAATAGACTGAGCAGAATAAAGGCACTATTATTAAACGAGGAAGTTATGCTCACGTCCGCCCGGGAGACATTCATTCTCCAGGTGGCGAGTACCCACAGTGAAATACAGGCCCTTTTAAACACTAATCTCCCCCAACATTTTGGGGAGTTAATACATCGTATTTTTAACGCATCTAACACCGAAGGCCTAGTACACTTTTTTAAGGTCGTTGGGTCGGGCTTGGTGTCCTCCTTCCAAACTATTTTTGGTGTCATCCCGGCTTTCATACATTCTATATTTTCCAGTGTCTTTGGCGGTTTCCCATTGATCCTCGCTTTAGCGGCTGGTGTCTTGCTCTTAATTTGCTTTCTGCGCAATGGCTGCTCCCCGATGGGACCTGCTCGATCCAGAACGCCTCCAGCTGCTCCGTGAGCGCCTTTTGGCCGGTTTTGGTGTCTTGCCATTGGCGACACTGAGTGTGTCATATACTCTTTCATTTCGCTTTGCGTATTTCACTTGCGTGCAACCTGTGATGACTTGTGTCCGCTGTCCTTTCACCTGGACTCTGGATTATTGCCTCTCCAATTCGTCATTGTCTGTTCCGGATTTTGTTCAGTTGATGGGTCCCTTAGAGGCCCATGAGCAGGACTGTTCCGTCGCTGGCTGTATGGCGCGTGCGGCTGCACTGGGGATTTTGGCGCAATGGGATATCTGGGCAGCTGCCCAGGATCTCCTACAACGAAGCTGTTTCAATTATCACGCAAGCTGTCCCGCATTGCTTCTGGATGCTCCCTTTGCTGTGGAGCATTCCTGCTCTTTTGAACTCATGGATTGGATGGCATCTATGTTTTTTGACGATTCCAATGATGAACTCTTGGAGGGTATGGCTTTTTTCTGCACTTACACTTTCATGGATTGACCTGCCCTTCGCCGTTTGGGCGCTCCCTGTGCTCCAACGGCTATTTTTCTCTTCTGATGGGCCTCTGTCCTGGCCGCCAGACTGTCCAGGGGAGGGTGTCTTGTGGATTGTTACCTGCCTTGTTATGTTAGCCTAGGCCTGGCTGCCATGCTGCTTTTCTTTGCGCACGTTACACTGAGCCGGGTCTTCCTCGCCCTTTGCTCGTGCCAAGTTCTTTTGCACTGTCTGCATTTTCTGTTGTTCACCTTTTTGGGCTCAGTCTGCACAAACATGTACAAGGTCGCATAACAATGTATTTTGGTTCTTCCTGATATGGCCAGTCTCGCGCACCCAGACATAACATTAGGTGCATTTGCCATGAAGAATTTTGTGTGCTTTTAATACTGCAGTTTACTAGCGCTTAAGACACTTGAAGAAATCCTTTTCAGTGAGAAGAGCTATGATGTCCTGCTGATGTAATTCTGCATTTAGAGACTGAGGTATGGGGGTTCGCTAGTCAAAGCCCAGAGGTCTTCTATTTTATAATAAACTATCTTACTGCAAGGGGAGGGTGGTAATGTTATTTATACGTTTATCCACTGAGCTCTGAGATGCTTTCCCCGTTTGTATTCTATGGAATTGTAACCATGCTGCTTATATTAGTCATATGCATTATGCTATTAGTACTGACACGTGTACTGTACATTAGAGCACGTAAGTTGGAATAAACATTTTAACCTATCCAGTGTCTCTTCCTACGCACCTTGTGGACAAGTACGAGTGAGTGACGAAAGAGTGTTCTTGCTTCTGTGAGTCCTGAGATAAAGATACCGTGTTCTGGGTTGTCCAAACATTAGTACTTGGGTGCTAATGGGATGCTAAGCTAGTTGGGTTGGGGTTTTTGGGTGCTACGGTATATGGTGGCAAACCACTGTATTCCAGGGTCCCATTTTCCTGTGCATAGCTCTGTGTATGTGCAGAAACCTTATGACAATGTATGTGTGATCTATGTCAAAAGTGTACATGAGTGTATGATCCTTGGGTGTGTTCACTATACAAAATCCAAATCTACAGTCTTTCTTAATTCCTGTTGCTCTTCTGTATTAAAGGCAGAGGTCGAAGTGGGCAGGATCTGTTGGGAAAGAACTCTCCTGGCTTTTTGCATTTTTCAGTCTCTATACTTTTTGTTAAAAAAACAACCGTTCCTGAACAGTTAATGGTGACCTTGAGTTGCCTCAGGCGGAAAGGTAAGGAAGGGAGACAAGGGACTGGCAGCTAATGAAAGAAACATACCCTCTTTCCAGGGTGCCTGCTTTCTGAAAGAAATCTAAATGCATGTAATTGGTTAATCAGCAAATCTAAAAGCTGCATGGGATTTAATATAGACTTTTATTGATCCTTTTAAGCTTTTTCGGGGTGAAGAGTTTTTATTTTTAAGAGGTGCTGCAGTGGTGTTACCATTTCTGGAATGCTTCCTTTAATTGGACACCTATTAAAAGTGTGCTGTGCTGGCAAATGAAACAAGGCCACACTGGAAGATTTAGAAAAGCGGCTTTATTAGAGTATCAACACACAATGTCTCTCCATGGCTGGTCCAGGTTCAACAATAACTGACAAACGTCGGACACACTTTGAGGAACATCAAAGACAAATAGAACATATGAACAAACATTCCATATTTTAAAGGGATACCCAAGAGAGAAAACCCAGAGAGAAGCCTATAGCATATCTTCCCCTTTCCAAAAACGGAAACAAAACAAGGAATAAAAATGTTTTAAGAACAGAACAATGGAACTATGATCATTCTACTATAACATAAAACATAACAGGAGAAACATATTCAATACGATGCATGGTCATTTAGATATTTTGATATACCAGTAAGCCTTTGGCACCTAGAACCCCCACCAGTGACTGCATCACCAACCCCACTATCATCAGCAACAAGCTGCTGGAGGCCAGAGCCCCCATAACTATAAGATTGCTA
Organism: Calotriton arnoldi; assembly: GCA_963921515.1. Lineage (NCBI taxonomy): Eukaryota > Metazoa > Chordata > Amphibia > Caudata > Salamandridae > Calotriton > Calotriton arnoldi. Next base: position 1,928,126 of record CAWUFW010002788.1, on the reverse strand, counting down.
AAGACTTCCATCACCACCATCCGCGCACATATAACACACAGGTAGTGCACTTTCTCCATTTTCCCCCAAACCAGCATTTCCCGCCAGTGATATATCACTACCACCCAACCTTTTCTCACGCACTTGTGTACCTTCACCACCCAGTATTTCCATACCAGAAGAGCCAAAATGGTCAGAGATGTTTGACTCTTTTCCCCAACCCACCTTGGCCACATTCCTCTTACTCCACCATTTTCCATTTTCAACCCTGACAGAATGTTTAGAGACTTGCCCCACAATCGTCCTTGGGTAAAATTTTGAAATTGACATCTTGACTCTCTTAGATCATTTGACTCGGACTTGATCACTTAACAGAACTCAACTATTGTCACATTCTTATAATTATCATACCTAAACGTTCGCTTGATCAATACTAGAAATACTGTCATTACACTTCATTTTATCCATTACCCATTTCTGAGTCAACTCATTAGATGATTGTCTACCCCATAACAAGACAAATTGAGTCACCCCTGTGGTCAAGTGAGGAGTGTTATAATAAAACCAGACCCTGTAAGCAAGAGCCTATTGAACACCCATTCTCCCGGAGGTAACAAGTTGGATCATTTCTTTAAATATACGGTTCACTCTCGCCACCTTTCCGTTGCCTTTGTAGACTCTACAAGGCAGTAGTAAGGTGTTTAACTCCTAGCCACTTCATGAATGTAGTTGGCTGATTCAAAACAAACTGGACCCCATTTTCAGAGACTAGAAAAGCCAGAATCCTTTCCGGAAGAAATACCTCCCTCAGAAACGTGAAAACATTAACCGTGTTCAGCTCTCATAAATGTATAAGAAACCCACTTTGAGTGATTATCAACCACTACCAGAACAAATCTCACCTTCATCCATGCCAGAAATGGGCCCAATAAAAGCCATACCTAGCTTCTACCAAGGAGAACCAAGATACTCCACTGGACATAAAGACAAATTGTATGTGCACAAAGACTTGCCTGTCATTGAACATTCCACACATCTACCCACCAAATTGTCGACATCCATCCCAAGCCACCAATAGTATATTCTAAACCTTTCCTTTGTGCCTTGCTCTTGCTACCTAACAAACGTTGTTTCTTCCCCAAACAACTTCCTCAGCGGTTCTTTCTGCCATGCACAATTCTCAACAAAACGTGCATAGTACTTACACAGCCCTACGAATGACATAAGTTGATCTTTATCCGTGGTGGCGGGACACATCTCAACTGCCTGAATGAGATCTTCCTTAAGTCTGATTCTCTGGGCCGAGATCCTGAGCATCAAATGCTCTTGAGCCCCAAATGCTTTTATTTTACCTTACATTTGATTTGCTCAGCCTCCTCCACCATAAATCTGCATTTTTCTTCTTTTACAGTGATTCCATTTTCTTTCAAAATACCCAACGCCCTACCAAGGGGGTGATTAGGATGGCGGGCGGATCGCCATCGCCGGCCAGGCGGTGGCGATCCGCCCGCCATCTTCACCCGATTTACCCCCGCCATATTATAATGGCGGGGGTATTGCGGCGGACGCAAAGTGCGTCTGCCGCTTTTCCGCCAGTCGGCAATCGTTCCGATTGCCGGCCGGGCGGAGCTGGGGCATAATATGGTGGCGGTGCCTAGCAGGCACCGCCATCCATATTAGGATGTATGGTTTCAGAGGCCTTTCCATGGCGGCGATGCCGCCATGGAAAGGCTGGCAGGGAATGGCTTTGGGGGCCCGTTGCAGGGCCCGGGGGGGTGGGAGGCTGCACTTGGGGGGGTACCTATGGTACCCCCCTACATTGCCATGCACAGGGTGGCAGGCACCGCACGGTGCCTGCCACGGTGTGCATGGCAATGCACAACATGGCACTTTGGCATTGGGGCGGGTGCTGCTTACAGCAGCACCCGCCGCAATGTCAAAATTGCGCAATGCGACCGCCAGGGTGGCGGTCGCATCCTAATCAGTGGTGCGGGACCGCCGCACGTCTGACGGCCGGTTCCAGCACTGCTAGGGTGGCAGGCAGACTAGAGTCCGCCCGCCATCCTAATAACCCCCTAAGTGTCTGGAAATGAGAGTGCTTAGAATAAGAACAAATCAAGATATCGTATTGATAATGCAAAACTCAATTTTCAATGTCTAGGAGCCTGAACTCTAAATTTTGAAATAACGATGCAGCTGAGGCTATGCCAAATGGCATGTGCACGTAGTGAAAAGCGCCAAATAGGGTTTGAAAAACCGTCAGGGATCGTTAATCCTCATTAAGCTCAACCTGATGGTAGGCAGCCCTCAGGTCAAGAGTTGAAAATAGCTTAGTCCCGCCCCCTCAACTGTGCCAACAATTCTTGTTTTTTGGGAAAAGGGAAACAATCCACCTGAATATTCCTATTTAAAGACCTAAGATCAACACAGAGCCTGATCTCATGATCTCACCAGATTTCTCCTGCACTACAACTATAGGTGAAGTCCACTGTGAGGAGTCCACTGGCTCAATAACCCCTTTCAGACATAGCTAATTAAAATGTTCTCTCGATCTGTTCCTAATACTCACAAGAACATTGCAAACCTTGTGTGTCGCTGGAATGGCTTTTGGCTTGAGAATGATCTTATGCTGAAAACCGTTCATCATCCCCAATCGGACACCCAGGTAGGCTGAGATTCAACTCAAGCACATAACGTGTTTTAAAATCTTATTTTGATTTACGTTACATTTGATTTGCGATGCTTTTTAAACCTCACTAAAGACAGACTGCTTATTTACTCTTGTGTCCTTTGTCTGCAAAGGCTGCTAGGAGCCGATGATTGCAGAGGGTGATTTCAGGGCTGCCGACTGCCTGGTTGACACTTGTTCGGTGCCATTTTTAAAGGCAGCAGCCTCGTCGTTTTATCCATTTGGAAGTGGAAATTGAAGCATCATAAGGGCTCGGACACGCAGGTAGACTGATATTCAAATCGTGCACATAACTTGTTTTAAAATCTTGTTTTGATTTACATTACATTTGATTTGCGTCATTTTTTAAACCACATTAAAACCAGATTGCTTATTTCTCATGCCTCCTTGGTCTGCCACGCCTGCAAGGAGCCAATTGTTGCGGAGGAGATTTCAGAGCAGCCACCTTCCTGGTTGACACTTGTTGGGGGCCATTTTGAAAGGCAGTGAGTTAGTCATTTTCGCCACTTGGGAGGCAGCTATTTAAGCCTCATGAGTGCGCAGACGTACCATGCCAAAAGCAAGTCCATCTACGCCCATTCCTGCCCAGACTGTGCCCTGCACCAGAACCCCTGGTTCTTCATCGCTAAGAATATCTCTGTCCTTGGTTTATTCCAAAGAGCAACTATTGAGCCAACAGAATAGGGGTAAGTCATTAACATGTTCTCCTTTTGGGTTTGAGAAACTCTACTAAAGTAAAAACTGTACTTGTTCCTCATGTGGTTTTAATGCCACTTATCCTTTCTCCATCACAAGTACATCCATAAACTCCATGGCTCCCATGCAGCAGGTCTGGCAAATCAGGGGGCAGCCCTACAAGAAGAAAAATGTAAGGGACTCTTGATCAATGCTAGGTCCCTGATCAAGAACAAAACTGGGTTTGCCGAATTCACACTAGCACATGACCCTGACTGGGTCTTACTTATGGAAACATGGGCCAGTGATTCATCTGGTCCCGATTTGGTAGACGCTATCCTATCAGGGTATACAGCCCTTAGACAAGACAGGATAGGCATACAAGGGGAGATCTGGCCACTGTATATAAAACAAAATATCACTTTCATTGGGAGGCTATTAAGTGCGCAAGTCTATTCAAGGCTGCATACGTCTCTATAAAAATATCACCTACTAACTTGTTTGCTGGAATCCTAGTGTATAGACCCCCAGGGCCAAGATCAACGTTTCCAACTGAACTTGCACATTATATTGAACCGTACCTAACAAAAAATAACAGTACTGTTATGGGGGATTTTAATTTTCATCTGGAGGATGATAGTAGTAGAGACTCCAGACAACTTAGGGACACAATGTCCTGCCTTAGGCTCTCACAGTTGGTCATGGCCCACACACATGTATCGGGGGACACACTGGATTGGATCTTTTCTAATGATGCCCAACTGGCAGTGCAGGAGGCGACACCATTAAGTTGGTCTGATCACCAGGCAATAGCCTTTTCACTCCTTCTGCCTCATCTGCAGAAGAAAGACACTTCCAATAATAACATGAAATTCAAAAGGAATTGAAAGGGGGTATCAGTAGAATCATTCTCTAAGGCTCTCAGAGACAAACACCTTATCAACTGTGAAGATGTGGACATGGGTGCTACTCATTTCTCAGCTTAGCTGAGCTCGGCTGTAGACGAGGCCACGCCCATTTAAGCAACTAGAACACTGAGGAAGCTGCCTACCGCCCCATGTTTTACAGAACGGCTAAGACTCCTAAGAAAGGCCTGTCAATGCCAGGAACATTAATGGCGGAAACATTGTGAGGAGCAGGAAAAACCTTATACAAGACAGCCATCAGAGGAAACAAAATAGCGATCAGGGAAAATAAATCATGCTACTGTACTAATAAGATTAAGTCTGCCAGCTCGTCAAGAGAACTTTTTAAAGTTGTTCACTTGCTTTCAGCTCCTCCAGTTCCCTCGGAAACAGAGGGCTCACAAGAGTTCTGCAATAAGTTAGCAGAATGTTTTCAAATTAAAATACTGAACATCTATAAAGAGTTTCAATTCGCAAATACAGAAGCTCAAACGTCAGCGCAAATAACCATGCTGGCTCAGTTGAGCCTCCAAGAAACTTCTGAGGCTGAGGAGAAACACGCAGCAATGCTCTCTCACTTTCCTCAACTCATTTATGAACAAACTGAGTCATATCTTCTTAACATAAAATCCAGATCGCCGTTCGAACTCCTAAAATTTTACAATTGGAAGCCGGTAAAATAGTCAACCATTAACTTCTATTATGAATAAAGCGATTAGCTCAGTTTGCTACCCATGTCTGTGAAAAGAGGCAGCTGTAAAAAGCCCAATCTAGACCCCAACTGTTTTAAGAAATATCACCCTATCTCCTTGCTTCCCATTCCGGCCAAGATCTTGGAGAAACACCTAAACCAGCAGCTTATGGCTTATGCGGAGGAACAAGGACTATTGAATGTGTCTCAATTTGGCTTCAGAAGGTGCCATGAAACAGAAACTGCCCTGGTATCTGCAACGGACAGCATTAGATGGCTAGTTGATGCAGGACAGGCAGCAGCCTTGATCCTTCTCGATTTATCCACAGCCTTTGATATTATCTTGCCAACCCTGCTTGCTGAGCAACCACAGGAAATCGGATTAGAAGATGCTGCACTGAATCTGCTCACCTCTTTTGTCATGGATAGATCCCAGAGGGTCATTGCAAACCAATTTAAATCTGAACCATTTTCCTTGCCATATGTGGTTCTCAGGACTCATCCCTGAGTACTTTGTTTAATCTTTATGCCTCTCTACTGCCTATGGTAATACGATCTTTTGGGCTACAGGCTGTGTCGTACACTGATGACACACAAATTATAGTTTCCATCACAAAAGACACGGATGCCATTGCAATTAATTTTAACAACTGCATGAAGGCAGTGGGCACGTGGATGGGCAAGAACTGTCTGAAGCTTAACGGAGATAAGACGAAAGTTCTGATCTTTGGGCACCAACCTACTGTATGGAACCAGAATTGGTGGCCTGATAAGCAGGGGGCACTACCTACTCCAAAGGAATCAGCTAAAAATCTAGGATAATGACTTATCTGCGACCTGCATCTGGATTATTAGAACCCTGCAAAAACGTTTTCCATTCATTCCTTTTCCGGCACGCAAACAGTTCCCTGACAGAATATCGACACCTAAAATATCCCCATACTGCAATATCGAGTTATAAATATCGATGTCAAAAATATCGACATCCTACATTTATAATGGAAAGTACAAAAATATCGAGAAACTACATATATCGATGTCATACCTAAAGTTGTACAGAATATCATTATATATATATCATAAAATTATAAATATTAAATAATAAAATTTATTTTAAAAAATAAATTAGATTTAATATATATTTTAAGAAATATAACAAATAAACTTAATTATAAAAATAATTAATATACATATATATATATATATATATACCACATTGAGATTTTAATTAAAAAAGTTAAACACACATTTATAATTAATATATATAGTATATAATATAAATATATATTTACTTTAAAACAATTAATAAACAATTAATTTGAATTTATTTTCTAATTTTAAAATTATATAACAATTTAACAAATAAATATATATATATATACATATACAAATAACATAAAATCTATTAAAAAAAACATTTGATTATAAATTAAATCATTAAACAATTTAAAAATCTTTAAACCTGAATTTCCCACTCCAGTCAGTGAAACAGTAGGGAAAGTGTTGGATAGCGGAGGGGTAAAAATTACTATTCCCACTCCAATGAGTGCAACAGTAGGGAAAATGTTGGATAGCGGAGGGGTAAAAATTACTATTCCAACTCCAATGAGTGCAACAGTAGGGAAAGTGTTGGATAGCGGAGGGGTAAAGATTACTATACCCACTTCAGTAGGTGCAACAATAGGGAAAGTGTTGGATAGCGGAGGGTTAAAATTTACTATTCCCACTCCAGTGAGTGCAACAGTAGGGAAAGTGTTGGATAGCGGAGGGGTAACAATTACTATTCCCACTCCAATAAGTGCAACAATAGAGAAAGTGTTGGATAGCGGAGGGGTAAAAATTACTATTCCCACTCCAGTGAGTGCAACAGTAGGGAAAGTGTTGGATAACGGAGGGGTCAAATTTACTATTCCCACTCCATTCAGTGAAACAGTAGGGAAAGTACTGGATTGCGGAGGAGTAAAAATTAGTATTTCCACTCCAGTCAATTCAAAATTAAAAACAAACAAAATATCAACAACAACATTTTTTTTTAAAACAAAATAAATAAATAAAAATATAAATATGTTAAAAATTATATTACAAATATATTTAATATTAAAAATTGAAAAAATAAAAACATTTAATGTTAAATACATATCACAAATACCTACAAATATTACATTAAATAAAATAAAATAAATATTTTCAAAGAAATATTTTTTGTGAGAAATTATTTATAAACAAAAACATTAATTATTACATAAATGCAGTTTATTTACATCCTACCCTATAACACACAATTCACAACCCACATCTAAATTTAAAAAAATGTACTTCCATAATTAACGCAATTATTCATCAATTAAAGAAATATTATTAATTAAAAAACAAATTAAAACACATAAAAATTAATTAACTTCCCACCCTTTACCCCTAAAATCCCCACAACCCACAGCTAAAATTAAACTGTTAAAAATTAATTACACAATTAAAATTTATTTTCACTTAAAAAACTAATAGTATTTAACAACTAATTATAAAGTAAGTAAAATTAATTTACTCCCCACTCTTTACCCCTATAAAACCGAAACCCACACACCCCAAAAAATTAAACAATTACCCTAATTAATTATCAATTAATTAATATTAATTATCAACTAATTGTTAGTTAATTAAACATAAATGACTTCCCACCCTTTACCCCTATAAACCCCACAACCCGCACCTAAAATTAATTACACAATTTCCATATTTAATTTTCAATTAATTAATTAATATTAACAACCAATTAATAATTAATTAAAAATAAATTACTTCCCACAATTAACACTATAAAATCTCAATTAAATAAATATTAATAAATACAAAATAACCATTAATTTATTATAATTAAATTACTTCCCACCCTATTCCCCTATAAATTCACAACCCGCTACGGAACTAAAAAATGCTAAATGCAATTCAAATAAAATTGATAACTACTAAAAATTTAACACATATATTAAACAACATAAACAATACTTATGCAAAAAATACATTACATATATTTAAAATATATACTAGAATACATAATACTAATTAAAAAAATCGATATTTTAAACAACTATACTTTTGCAAACAATATTAATGACTTCTATATTTTTAAAAACTATATTTCTTACCTTAAAATAGATATTCTTGACCACGATATTCTTGCTGTCGATATTTCTGTGTCACGATATTTACAACTCGATATTTGTGTAGGTCAACATTTCTAACTCGATATTTTGTCTAAATACCCACGCAAACAAGTAACCCTCGCGCTAATTTCATCCAGGCTTGATTAATGCAATGTTCTTTACCTCAAGATTAAATGGGTCAAACAAAGCTGCAAATGGTGCAAAACACAGCAGCAAGACTGACCTTAGACATCCCAAACCAGCAGTCGGTCACTAAAGGTTTGGTCGATCTTCACTGGTTACCAGTGAAGAAGTGCACTATGTGTAAGAAATTGTGCATGTTTCACAAGGCCTTATATAATGTGAGTCCTGGACGAATCAAAACCCTGTTTCAATGATATACTCTAAGCAGAAATCTTCACTTGGCAGACCATAATGTGGTTGTCGTAAGAAATATTTGGGAGGCAGAGCTTTTTCTGTGGCTGCTGCTAAGCTCTGGAACTGCCCTTCCTCTGCACCATACTTGCCTGAAGATACATGCTCCCTTCAGAAAGGCCTTAAAAACCTGGCTCTTTATCCTGTAAGGAGACAATCATTAACTGTATAACCATGAGTCAGCCATCTGACGAGTTGTATCTCAGGACTATCCACTAGTGCCTTGACACCTTGGGACATATTCACGCTCATATAAATCTTTCTCATTTCATTTCAGTCTGTCCTCAAAATGGTCTTGTGTCTTTTTAATACCTCTAATGATTAAGTCACTTCCACTTTACTCAGCTCTACCAGGAAAATAGGATGCTCAGTTGCCGGCCTAAAAACCATCCCAAAAGTACCTTTATCCCTCCACCTCAGAATGTTGTAACCTTTTGTGGCAACATATTCTTTCATGTTAATCAGCCTGTCCTTCTACCTGATATCTTCAAGAAAGAAATCTCATAATGTTGATCTCTTGTCGACCAACGGCCACTGTAAATATATCCGTTGGTCACAAACTAATCGGCCCCCATTCCGGCACATACAACTTGTCAGACGCTATAGTGATTGGTGAAGCAGAACCCACTGTAACCATCTGTTAAACCTGGAATCCTTGGCATGGTTTTCTCCCTATCTTTTTGCCTTCAGAATTCCTGTTCTGCTGGCTCATTATTGCTGGCCTTAAGACTCTGTGCACTTTACCATTGCTATCCAGTGCTAATATGTTTGTGGTCTGCCCTTAAAGCATGGTAGAATTGACTTATACCCAATTGGCATATTTAATTTACTTGTAAGACCCTAGTAAAGTGACACTAAATGTGCTCAGGGCCTGTAAATTAAATGCGACTAGTGGGCCTGCAGTACTGCTTGTGCCACCCACATACGTAGCCCTTTAAACATGTCTCAGGTTTGCCATTGCAGCCTGTGTGTGCAGCTCTAACTTGCCATTTCAACCTGGCAAAAGTAACTTTTTGCCAGGCCCCAAACCTTCCTTTTTTAATACATATAAGTCACCCCTAGGATAGGCCCTGGACAGTCCAGAGGGCAGGGTGCAGTGTATTTCAAAAGTTGGACTTGTACTTTTAAGATCTACATATCTTAGAAGTGAAAGACTCTTACATTAGTTTTTCACTACTGCAAAGCATACCTCTCCCATAGGATAACACTGGAGTTACCTTATTATCTTTAATAAGCTGTAACTTTTAAATGGGAACAAGTAACCAGTTCATGTTTGAGGTCTTTGGAATTATGATGAAAAATCCTCTCCTATGGTAAAGCCGGACTTTAAATTACAATTTTGAAAATGCCACTTTTAGAAAGTTGGCATTTTCCTGCCCTAGCCATTTAGTGCCTGCAGCCTGTCTCTGGGTCACATGACTGGGTGTAGCTGACAGCTGGGCTTTGTGTATTTCTCCTAGAAAGCCACACACAATAGGGGGTTTAGGTGTGCTTGGATGAGCCATCACTGGCAGGGTGGGAGGGTGGAGCTGCACAGCCTACTGACACTTGAACTGGCTACATCCTGCCTCCACACAAAGGGCTGATAGCCCCTGTAGTTAGTCTGGAGCCAGGGCAGGGGAGGTAGGAAGCGTATGCACTTCAAAGGGAAACCTCTAGAACAGTAGCTCCCAGACACCTTCAGAGTCACTCGCAGCCTTGAGTTCATTTTTAAATAAGCACAGGGTCACATTTTCCTTTTAAAGTTAAGGGAAGGCTGTGTTTATTTTAGATTATTATCAGCAGGCTTTAGATAGCAGAAACTGATCATTAGCAGTGCTCAGTCACATTTATTATCCAGGCTGGGGCTGGGGCACAGAGGTGAAGGAAGAACTGAAGCACTGAGGTATTTAACTCTTTAATAAAAGTCCTTGTCAACTCAGTATTGAAGCATGAGAACAAAATGATGTTTCTGAATGCTTTTAAATGGGAGAAAATGTAAATGAAAGTTACCTTAATGATTAAGTTGACTCTTCATTTTCATTTTCTCCCAAGTGTTGCATTTACAAACAGCAGGCCTCTTTCTTCTAATGGGCAGTAGATACTGTGCCATATGTAGAACTGAAAAATTGTCTTTTTTATGAGAATATTTAAAGTACAGAAATATGTTCCATATTTTGAACATTTTTGCAGAACATTCTTCTGCACTTTAAATTTCTCCCATATAAAAAAATGGTTCTATGTTTGTGTCAAATATGTAATGGTGTTCCCATATGGTGAAAGGTATGTCCTGTGATACCAGGTTATACGACACAGGTTCTCAATCACTCATACACATATATCCCATTCATACGCACACATGTTCATGCATCCCCAAAGTCCACACTCTCACTGACACACATGGCAGCCCTATTATAGTGCCCCGAGTCAAAGTATTTTTTTCAAACCATAGTATATGGCTCTATGGAAATTAGTCTTAAAGCCAATGAAGCTGGGTGTGGGGGTGTCTGATAACAATGCACAAATTGCTTAGCCTTCAGTAGCTCACAATGGTTTTCACTGATCAGAAGTAGCCCTCACTACAGAAAAGGTTGAAGACCCCTGCTTTAGAAGCTGCTCCCACTTCAAAGGAGGCACCTGGTGGAAATATGGGACCTCAGACACCAACTCTTCAGTACACTTCTGGACCTGTGGAGTCTCTGCCAGGAGGAATGACTGCTGTGCTTCAGAAAGGACTGCCACTTTGCTGGACTGCTGCCCTGCTAGACGACAGCCTTGCTGGACTGCTGCCTTGCTGGATTGCTGCCCTCCTGCCTGAAACAGAGGGATTAGACCTGCACCTGAACTTATGACTCCCAGAGTGACTTCAAGGGCTAGTTTGCATACCTCCTATTCAGAGCCACAGGGACTTAGCAGGCTCCCAAACACCTGAACCAGCACCCAGATCCAACTGCAGTAAGCCCCTGGCCCCCAAGTGGTGCCCCATAGGTCCTATACCCTTGGTGTGGCCTCAGTGGAGCTGAATTGAAGTGTGTGGACTGTTCGTGACTGCGAATGTGACCATTGATGCCAAAACCTTATCGCTCGCACTGCCCAACAAAGCCAACGCAAAGTTCTGTCAACCCGACTTTTCTTTCTACAGCATCTACCGCTCGCGGGGAGTGCCAAGGTGCAGCTCTGGCCTGACCATTTATGACAACAACAGAATCTTCCCTCTACAGCGACATCTTTCCATGACGTCAGGCCTGCTCTGCTCTTCATGCTACATTGAGCAGATAGCCGCCAGTGGCGCTTTGGGATTTTTGGTGCTATTTTCACTTGACTCTTCAAAATTGCATATCTCTCGTTCTACTGATTGGATCTTTGTCGTTTTTGTCTTGATTTATTTATAAAATGTTGCTATATGTTTCCACTTTATTACTGTTTGAAGTACTACATATATACATTACACATTGCCTCTAAGTTAAGCCTGACTGCTCTTTGCCAAGCTTACAAAGGGTTGAGTACAGGTTAATTTGGGGTTTGCTTGTGCCTCACCCTGACATGGCTTGTGGCTGCTGCTTGAGTAGGGTTTCACCCCTTCAAACACTAACTCAATTTCTCACACCATCATATCTACATTTCATATCTTTATCTCACATGCGGGATCTCCCTTACTTCCATCCTTTTTTCCTGATGCTAACATGTTAATTGATGATACCACCTTGTTCTTTAGATCATTGTCCTCTAGTCTCTTGAGTGATTTTGAATCATACTGTCCCCTCCACATACACAACTTTCTGCATATTCTTACAAACCTGCGTTAAGTGACCTGTTTTTCTATACTTCAAGCAGGTTTATCCTAATGCAGGGCAGTTACTTGATTCGCTATGTGGCCTTTAGGTCCACATCTAAAACAAATTCCAGTTAACATATTTGTTACATTGTCAACTTTCCTTGAATCTCCTCCAGTACTTAATGGTGTTTTTGTTTCTAGGAAATGGCATCTGCATTTTCAGCTGTGAACTGTCTGGACTTTCCTAGTTCCTTTGATGCTACAACTGACCATTTTATCCCTCTAGCAATTTCAAGGGTTTCATCTAATGTAGGATTTTTACAGCACAACATCCTTTCCTGTATTTTTCTATTAAAGCAATTGAGCACTAGTTGATCCTTTAAATATTGGTCAAGTGGGCTAACAAACTCGCATGTAGAAGCCAAAATTCTTAGTTCCGCTAAAAAGCTGTCAGTAGACTCAAGCTGATATTGCTTGTGAGTGAAAAATGTACGCCATTTAACAAACACACTGGGATCATCTTTAAAATGGTTTTCCAATCTTTTCACAGTTCCTGTGAAAACATCTTGTTCCACGGATGGGGGAGGAAAAAGTTGAAGTTGATGGTCAAAAATCCTTTGACCTTCTGCTCTCAAACAGTTATATAGCAATGCCTTTCTCCTCACTGCAGGAAAGTTTATACCATCAAAGGCTAATAAGTAACTCTCAAAAGATCTGTTCCATTGTTGCCAATTCATTCTTGGAGTCTCAGACTGTGGTAAAAATAGCACAGGTAAAATGGCACTCCATTCAATAAACACATTCAATCAATCACTCAATCAATCAGGATTTATAAAGAGCGGCTAATCACCCAATAGAGTACTCTGGCGCATGCAGGACCCGGAGGCTCATTCGATCAGCCAGGTCTTGAGGGCCTTTTGGAATTCTGGAAGTGAGGTGATGGTCCGGAGGTGCGTGGGGAGGCTGTTCCAGGTCTTTGCTGCGATGTGGGAGAAGGAGCGTCCGCCACTTCTGCTTTGATAGATGCGGGGAGTATGGGCAAGTGGAAGGGAGACGGAGTGTAGTCCTCTTGATGGTTGGTGGAAGTTCAGGAGGAGGTTAATGTATGCAGGACCTTGGTTGCGTAGAGCCTTGTGTACGTGGGTCAGCAGCTTGATTTGGCATCTCTTCTGTATGGGGAGCCAGTGGAGTTGCCTGAGGTGTGGTGTGATGTGGGTTCGTCGGGGAAGGCTGAGGATGAGTCTGGCTTTGGCGTTCTGTGTGGTCTGAAGTATCTGTAGAAGGTGTGCAGCGATTTCTACGTAGAGGTCACTGCCGTAGTTCAGTTGGCTAGTGATGAGGGCCTGTGTCACGGGGCGTCTCGTGTGTGTAGGGGTAGCAACTTGAAGATCTTACGTAGCATGCACAGAATGAGGAAGCAGGCAGAGGAGACGGCGTTGATCTGTGATTTCATGGTAAGCTTGTTGTCAATGATAATTCCAAGGTTTCTGGCGTGGTCGGAGGGAATGGGTGCGGGTCCTAGATCTGATGGCCACCAGGAGTCGTTCCTTGTGTTGCTGCTGTTGCCAAAGATCAGTACTTCCATCTTGTCTGTGTTCAGCTGCAGGCAGTTGTTCTTCATCCAGTCAGCAACGTTTAACATGGATCCGTGGAAGTTGATTCTGGTGGTAGTGGGGTCGTTGGTGAGTGAGAGGATGAGTTAGATATCGTCTGCATAGGGAATTATGTTGAGACTGTGGGATCTGAAGATGTTGGCAAGGAGGGCCATATATGCGTTGAAGAACGTGGGGCTAAGGGATGAGCCCTGGGGGACACCGCATGCTCCTTGTGTTCAGAGGTGAAAGGTGAGAGGTGGATCCTTTGGGTTCTTTGGGTGAGTGAGGAGGTGATCCATCTGAGTGCATCCCTTTGGATGCCAATGTGGTGGAGTCTTTCGATCAGTGTGTGGTGGGATACGGTGCCGAAGGCTGCCGAGAGGTCGAGGAGATTCAAAGCTGCTGTTGAAATGAAACAAAAAGGTTAGCAGAACCTCGCTGGTGCACTGTAAATAGCTAGAACAGGGGTCTCCAACCTTTTTTGTAGTGAGAGCTACTTCTGGTCAGTGAAAATCGTCTTGAGCTACTAAACCCCAAGAGCAACTCGCGCATTTTTCCGAGAGACCCCCAACGCCCAGTTTCATTGACTTTAAGCCTAGTTTCTTCAGAGCCCATACTGTGGTTTGAACAAAATACTTAAGAGTTCCCTAGAAACACTGAAAGGAATTACTTTGGATTTGTGTTGTCGAGACGCTTCAAGACCTTTCAATTAATAGCTTCAAAATCAAGACCTTTTAATTAATAGCTGTCACTGAAATAATCATTGTAATGCAGCTCAATTAACAAACATACAGGAAAAGCAATCTTACCTTCAATGTGGAACTGTATGATGTCCTCTAATACTGTGTAATCTGGTAACCTGGAGGGGGGCAGTTCAGAAGAAGTCATTATAGTAGTGAAGTAGTCACAGTGTGTGGCAGTCAGCCGGTGCAAAGCTTTGCTGAATCACAATTGCAGATGGATTCTTCTACTGTAGCTTTGACAAGATCGCCGTGTTTTTCAATTGCCAGATAAGCTGAACTTCAGCTTTGTTTCGGAAAGTACCGATTTTGTCCTCCACTCTGAATTCTTCGGAAGGTTCCATTTTGACTTTAAGGTTTGTATGGCACCAGCCATGTGCGCAGTTGTATTCTCATTGCTCCCTTTACTTTTTAGGAGTGTCAGTAAACCAGGACTGCAGTACACATTGCTTTCTTCTTGTTCAACTAAAAAGAACTTTGAAAGATGCTGAAGATTCTTCTCTATAGCCATCTTTTTTTCTTGATGTCAATAAACCAGGCCTGCAGTACACATTGCTTTCTTCTTCTTCAACTAAAAAGAACTTTGAAAGATGCTGAAGATTCTTCTCTATAGCCATCTTTTTTTCTTGATGTCAATAAACCAGGCCTCCAGTAAACACTGCTTTGTTCTTATCATGTGCAGCAAATAAACATTTGGAAAGGTGCTGAAGATTCTTCTCTCCAGCTACTTTTTTCTTGGTGTCTGAAACCCAGGCCTGCAGTACACATTCCTTTGTTCTTGTTCAACTACTAACTGTTACTAACAAAAGGACTTTTGAAAGATGCTGAAGATTCTTCTCTATAGCTATCTTTTTTCCTTGATCTCAATAAACCAGGCCTCCAGCAAACACTGCTTTGTTCTTATCATGTGCAGCAAATACAAATTTGGAAAGATGCTGAAGATTCTTCTCTATAGCTATCTTTTTTCCTTGATCTCAATAAACCAGGCCTCCAGCAAACACTGCTTTGTTCTTATCATGTGCAGCAAATACAAATTTGGAAAGGTGCTGAAGATTCTTCTCTCCAGCTACTTTTTCTTGTGTTTGTAAAACAGGCCTGCAGTACACATTCCTTTGTTTTTGTTCAACTAATAAAAAAACTTTGTAGGGGGCTGAAGATTCTTCTTTGCAGCGACTTTAATCTTGGTGTTAGTAATGAAACAGATACCCAGATTTGGAATTTCACCAGGAACTGTCACTGAACAAGTATTGATTGCGAATGCATACAAATCATTTCAGTGAGAGACTTGACACTGCATGGTGTCCACTAATCCCTTGTAATCTGGGGTGTAGCTTGAGAGGGCAACTCTTATGGAGTCATTTAAATGTTCGTCAGTCAGACGTGTGTGAAACTTAGATTTTACAAAGTTCATATCAGAAAATGCTGATTCACAAAGATAGGTAGAGCCAAACAGGGAAAAAAGTTTCAATGCAGCTGTGTGGATGTTCTTATATTTTTCAGCATCCACAAGACTCCAGAAATTAATGTCACATTGCCTTGATTTCAATTCAATGTCATTTTGAAGTGTGACAATCTCCATTTCCATTGTGGCAGAGTCAAGGTTCAGAAGCGCACTAATTTTCTCTGAAATGTCACTAACATCCACTTCCATGAAGGGGTTTGAAGTGAACATCACACAGGGCTCCAGTTGCTCAAAATCACTAAATCTGTCACTGAACTCTTGATTAAGCCTCATGAGGAGGCTACTGTATTTTTCTATGTCCATGAGCTCAGCCTCAGCTTTGTTTTCTGAAAAGATTTGGAGCACAGAGGGAAAGTGCTGCATATTTCTTTTCTGTACGTGCTGTATGAAAAGGTTAAGTTTTGTTTTGAATGTTTTCACAGAACTAATCATGTTGGTTATTGTCTTGTTTTTGCCTTGCAACTCGTAGTTCAATACATTTAATTTTTCTGTCACATCTGTCAAAAAAGCTAAATCGAGCAACCATTAAGTGTTTGATAACTGTGTGGTATCTTCATTTCTAGACTCCATGAAAGCTTTGACTTCTGGTAATAGCGAAAGGAATCTTCGCAGTATTTTCCCCCTGCTAAGCCATCGGATTTGAGTATGCAGTAAAAGGTCACCATACTTGGCTGATAGTTCTTCAAGGAACAATTTGAAGGTTCGGTGCTGCTTGGCCTTTGCACGAATTGAATTAATAATTTTAACAACAGGAGTCATCACATGATCAAACCCCATTACCTTGGCACATATTGCCTGTTGATGTATAATGCAATGGTAGTTCAATAACGGAGGGAAATCTAGATCTGCTTTACAATTGGCAATGAAGCCAGAATGACACCCTATCATTGCGGGTGCACCATCAGTTGTTATCGCCACTAACTTCTTCAATGGGACATTTTGTTTCACAAAATAATTTTTCACTTCATTGTGGATGTCAGATCCTCTGGTTGTGGTTTTCAGAGGCAACAGAGTTAAAAATTCCTCTTTATCAGTGAAATCTTCAAAAACCATTCTAACGAACATTGCCAACAGTGCAATATCGCTTACATCAACAGATTCATCACACTGAAGAGAAAAATATTTGCATGTCTTTAAATCCCGCTCTAACTGCTCTATCATGTTGGCCGATAATGCAGATACCCTTCTTGTCATAGTGTTTGACCCTAACTGCACATCTGAAATGGCAGACATAATTTCGGGGCTATTTTTAAAGTCTTTGAATAAGGACTCGGCCATTAGAAGCATTGCTTCCTTCACAATGGCTCCATCTGAAAACATTGCTTTGTGCTTGATCAAGTGATGAGTAACTATGAAGGATGCTTCAGTTGCCGCAGTGGCTTTCTTCATTGGTTTTGTAAAAAAAGATTGCTGTGTCTGCAATGCAGATTTCAGTTTGTTCACTTTTTGTGACCTCAGGCTGCTTCCTTTAGGGAACTTCCTCTCAAAATGCATGTGCTTTGTTGAAAAATGCCTCTCAACATTGCCCTTTTTTCCCACTGCAACTTTTGCTCCACAGATTAAACATACACAGTTGTCTTTAATTTGTGTAAATAAAAAATCGTTCTCCCACTCTTGATGGAAGTAGTAAGTCTTACTCTTTGCCTTTTGGAGGGACCTGGCTCTTCATCCATGATTAGTTGTTAAGGCTGTAAGCAAGAGTAAAAATGTTGATGAAGTCAACATCCATTCCAATCCATAACAGGCAAGAATACCACGTGGACACCTTTAATAATGTATTGCAGACCATTTGTGAGTAGCAGCCATGCTGGTAAATAAACAGCACAGTTTGAAAGTGAGATAACTAACTCACCTTAGCTATGTTTAATTATGAACACATGAGGACTGCTTTTCACAAATAACCTGAGATTTGATTCATTATGACCCAAGCATAGTTGTGTGCTTGTATGGACTTTAGTCGACTTCTGTAAATATGAAGAGGACTTAATTGTACCACACCAAGCACCCAATTCACATAGGTGAAGGTTTTGCAAATCATTTCTATCGGGTACTCCTACATTTGCAGCAAACATTGGACTTTTTGGAATTAAGACAAGCTTTCAAAACTACTCCAGATAATGATATTCCATGGCAGCTGCAGATTTTGTGACATAACCCTGTGACCTCAGGCTTATGGTGACTGGGATCACCCACATTTCAAACCAATATCACCTTCCTAAAGAATATTAATTCTCCATTCTCTTGGGATTACCCTCTTAAATGCCTGCCTTCACCTGCATTTTTGAGTCACGAAGATGTTCACACGTACGCAAGACAAGTAAAAATTTCCCAAATTCATTCAAAGAAGTTAGTTAGTACATGCTCTTTTTTTGATATGTAACTTGAAAGCAACAATTACAATATACAAGAAGATGTCCTGGAAGTCCTAACTGAGTTTTACACCAAACATTACTTCATTGGGTGAGGTGCAACCTATGCCATATGCATACTCCATCCATATATTGCACACAGCTGACGGAGGCAGGGAATAATGTTAACTGATTATCCCAATATACTTAGGAGTGAAAACGACTCAGTATAATGATGAACAGTTCTTTGACTGGCCCTATTACGAAGAGCCAGGTCGTTGAGTACTGCTGCTCTAAAATGCCCCGGTGCTCTGCTCGTGTCTAATCTTCAGTAGGCCACAGGTCACAACTCACTCAATGAAGCACTAAAAGTGGCCACGCCATCTAGGGAAAAGGAGATACCCAGTGGGTGAAATTTACAACATGAAACTGGAAAACCTGGGACCAATCACAGCTCCCCTCTTCAGCAAACTGTGGGATCCTGACCTCGGTAGTAAGCAGATAAGGCTGCTAGTAGACTACTACAATCACAAGAAATACCAATGGGACCTATAGAGAGCTGTTCAAAGCTGTCAGCAGACTGAAAAATCATAAACTGTAACTGCATATCTGTCTCACACCTCATCATTCACCACACTGCTATACGGTGTGTCCCATAACATGGTAACGTTTATTATGTTATCTGTTATCAGATAATAAATAAAGTAAGCGCACCTTGGTGTTCATCAGACAAGCCTTGGAAAAACGTTCCACATAGGATCACAAACCAAGGAAAACACTTTCAGCCACACACCCTACATGGCACAGCTTGCTGTCCACGTAGGTAAGTGCTTCAGGGCCACACATTGGGTTGGAACGCGCTAATAATACTGCAACACAATGCCTCCCCTTTCTTCATTATCACGCATGACAGCACCTTGAAATGCATAAGTTGAGTGTGCACTGTACAAAATGTATGAGGCAACGCATAGCCACCCTGCCTGGCCTTGAATGGCCTCATAGATATATGGAGGCAAGGCAGCGCAAATCGCTGTGTTGCGTTACTCTGCCCCAGGGAGGCGTTCCATGAGTGGAGCATGGGTGTTACCAAGCATCCACCCATAGATTTTGGCACATTATCAGATTCACTATTAGTGGTGTAACTGGGAATGCGTCAAAATGCTACGCCACCCCAGTTGAGGCGTAACAAGGAGAAATACCTTTATTGCTCCTCTTTTTTTCCCTTTTTAAATGTGTGCTGCATTCAGCAGCACATATAGAAAGAGGAAAATGCCTCAGAGGATTGTTTTTGTGCAAGAAGGTGCCCCTTCCTGCACAGAAAAATTCTGTCTGCCACGCAGGCACCATGGCACAGGGGTGCCTGTGTTGGCACTAGGCAGCAGTTTGTGTGCCAGTGTAGGGAAAGGATAGGAATGCGTCATATAATGTTAAATATGGCGCATTCCTGCCCTTTACCTTTGCACAGTAAGGTGGCTTGCATCGCTGTGTGAAAGTTAGCTAAATATGCCCCCCAGAATAAGGTACTATAGAGCTAAATGGCATATTTGCATTTTGCGTGATTTGACCTAGTAGTTTTTCAAAAATTTCACCTAATTGCGTGAAAGGAAATGATGTGTATTTTGCACACACCTACCATTAATAACCTGAACCAGACAATATCAAGTGTAGCCATTTTAAAGAGAACAGACTGTTCCCCTGAAAAGTACATTTCCCCAGCCTGAAGAACATCACTTTGCTGTTCAAGGCCAGACAAGCTGTGGCCCCTTACTTAAGGAGATGAAGTACTGGGCACCGAGGCGCCCATGGCTAAGCCACGGCCCCGCCCCTGATGTAAGAGGGCCAGGGGTGGTGACAGCCCGGGGAGCTTTGTGGCCTGGGTCAGAGACATGACATCACCAGCATCTCAGCAATGCGTAGCTGGAGGTAGGGGGAGCTGGCCACGAGACCCCCACCCCAACTGGAAATGTAGAACTGGTGAGGACCACATGGAAATTCGGACCTAGCATTGGACCCTGCTGATGCATCCCTGGGCTTAAAAATATCCACCTATGAGAAGTGGGGAAACGCCTGGAGCTCAGAGGATGGGCCACCATGACAGACATGGGTGGACAGCTGCTGCTCCATGGGCCTGTTTCACCCCCTCCTTTCTTGTGTGTTTATTTCAGGCCTGGTTTATGTGATGAGTGAGTGCAGTGGAACACCTCTGGCTGTCAGCTGGCAAACCTTCCAGACCAGCCATCATAATGGTTATAATGTTTTTATAGCTCTTGCTGGTACAGTTCAGTGCCTTCATAGCGCTTTAAATATTATGTTTTTATAGTTCTTCCTGGTACAATACAGTGGCTTCGTAGTGCTATAAATATGTCACAACTCTGCGTTACCCTTTTATCGACTTCAGGAAGATTAAAGGCTAAGTTTGCCTTACCAGACTGAGGCCTCGCCCAGCTGGTGTGACACACATTCTTGCAGTAAGTGCCAGTACCTCCTGAGTCCCTCAGGTCTGTGCTGATAAACTCCAGAGTCCATGCATAACCACCGAGTACGCTTGTGTAGGCACACTTTTTGTAGACACCAAAGGACAGTTGTTGGGGAGGAGAAATGTCCCCTGAATGGCTCTGGACCTGCCTCGAGGTCATCAGAGGAAGCTGTAGGTTGGCTGTGTGGCTGAACAAAGCTGGGAAGCTCTCTGCTCGCCTGTTGCTCGTTGGTCCAGAGACAGTTCAGACTCAAACGGCCAGCCCTTTCCAGAACTTTCACAATGGCACAGATGTGTACAGATCCGCCTTCAGAAATGGAGCGCTGCATGAAAAACCCGATCACCACTTTTCAGCGCTACGCTGGCAAGGAAGGGGACCGCAGCAAAATGTCATTCGACGAGTTTGAACGTTTCATGACCGGAGCTTAAAAGCTTCACAAAGAGACACTGAAGAAAATGATGGCCTCTTTGGATGGTGGTGTTGATGGGAAGAAAGATAATCAGATTGACTTCCAGGAGTTTTTGAGCCTGATTGGGGGTATGGTGATTGCCTGCCACAAGGGAGTAATGAGAAGACAAAGCTGCACCCAAGCCAGATCTCAAGTATGCACAGACGTACATCACACTTTGCTTACAGTTGCCTTCCATAAAAGATTACAGCACATTTGTCATAAATGATCAGAAATGGGGACCATTTCTCAGTCACTGTATTTTCGTTGTTGTTTTTGACTGGAACTCACACTCTTAAGATCACCTCGAGGGGGTAATGTCCAGCAAATAGTTTTATTTAAATTTAAAATTTAGCCGGTTCCGCCTTGTTGAGCACGCTAAACTGGCAGTTCATTTGTTATTCTTGGAGCATGAAAAAGATCCGGAGTGTGGAGCAAAGACAACAGAAGTGCCTCCTTTAGTAGCTTCCTTTACCTGAGCCCAAGGCAAACCCAACAACTGCCCAGTCACGCAGTAGCGAGTACATTCGTCCAATTAAACTACTGACCCAGTCATATGGAAGTAGTGCCCCATCCATGCTGCAATCCTGAAATAGCTCAACCTTTCCTCAAATAGTGCTCTGCCCACGCCGGACCTGCAACCAGGGCCATGAGTCAATGCTGGCAATGTTCCAAGCAGCCCTGAGGTCACTGCCCTGGCATGGCAGTGAGTGGGTCTCTCTGCTCCCAGCGTTGCTCTGTTTACTTTACAACATTTTTTTCATATTTACAGACGAAATATAAGAAGGCAGCCTCGCGACCATGGTCCAATGCCACTCGAGCCTACCGAAGGATGCAAGCGCAGAGATTTCTTAAACATTTATGGGCCGGGTTCTATTCTTGTTTGTTGTTCTTTCAAGAGAATACTCCTGGTATAAACTCATAAAGCCAAGATGCCAGCAGTTGCCTTATTTGTAAACAAATAAAAGAGATTATAAAAAATAAAGATTATCAGGGGAAGCTGTAGATTTGTGGCCCCCGCCTCAGCACACATAATGCACTGGCTAGAAGCATTTGTGACACGGATTGAGCCAGAGAAGGGTTCATTGGTACACCCTGAGTGCCCTCCTCGAGTGTGACCACTACTACCACCAGCTCCCCGGGGCTCTAGTCAAGGGGGCTGACAGCGGTAGCAACGAGATGAATGATACTGCCAAGGCAGGCCATCTTTTACCTGACCCATATCTCAGAGATGCCTACCCACAAGGGCGCCGTTCAGCAACTTGAGAGGGGGGTGAGGGGGCAGCATTGGGCAGTGTCTGACTCGGAAACATAAACCAGGCCTGACATAAACGTAAAATGTTTTTTTTTCATTCCCGAATCCTAACGCTACGAGTTCTCTACTTAAATTGGTATCCCTGCACTAAAAGTAACGAATCTGTGTTAACACCTCTGAGAGGCCTCTCGACACGGCTTACCTGCTGCTCTGTTGCAATTATTATAAGGTGGCTCGAGTCACTGATTTACTTTGAGTTAAGTTACACAAAGACTGATACAAAATCTTCAAACTCCACTCACTGTTCGCTAACACTGATGCATCTACGGGGCGAGCAACCAGCACTGTTCCAGATTTCCTAACTTTAAGATATAGCAGATGAGAAGCGTTAACCTCCAGGCTGCAGAAATATGCCTGTCAAATTCCATCATTAGGCTTGAATGATATGCCACGCTTTGGCTATCAAGAACTTCCTAAAACAAATGGCACAATTAAACAGTCCATAAGTCACCGGAGAAATATTCTTCCTGTCGGAAATCAACATAATACAAAGCTGAACAAAGAGAATCGGATTGCACACCTTGAAATACCTCAGAGATGCATTCCCACAAGGGCGCCGTTCACCAACTTGAGAGGGGGGTGGGGGGCAGCACTGCGCAGTGTCCGACTCGGAAACATAAACCAGGCCTGACATAAATGTTGTAAAATGGGTTTTTTTCATTCCCGAATCCTAACGCTACGAGTTCTCTACTTAAATTGGTATCCCTGCACTAAAAGTAACAAATACGTGTTAACACCTCCGAGAGGCCTCTCGACACGGCGTACCGGCTGCTCTGTTGCAATTAATATAAGGTGGCAGGCTGTACTGAAAAGGGCAGATGGCACGGGTCCCGGCAGTTCTACTGCTTGTGCGACCTGCAAACCAGCTGATCTGCCCTGCCACGCCTGCTGCAGCTCCACACTGGCACCCGTCGCACTCGTGACTCAACAGCACGGTGCCAGTGAGGAAAAGGCAGGGGGCGCTTAGATACGGTCACGAGACGCGGATCACGTAGGAAGGAGAGGAACGTCATCCTCTTCGGCCCGCCCCGCCCCAGCTAAGCTCAAGCCAATCTGAGCAGCTGGTTTGGGTGAGGGCGGGCATCGGAGGATGAAAACAGCCTAATAGCCCAAATAACACTAAAGGGCTACTAAATTGAGCACCATGTAGCGCGATCTACTCGCAGGGTCTCGGCGAGCTACCGGTAGCTCGCGATCGACCGGTTGGAGACCCCTGAGCTAGAATAATGAGGTTTCAATATATATCATATATATATGCACTTACAATGTGCCAGGGGGCGCGTTTGCACAGTGGTGCAGGGAGGGGGCGGGGCCTGACATAACAAGTGTGCAAATGTGCCCCCTGGTGCATTGTAAATTGGGGGATTAAGTCCCCTTCAATCCTGAGGGTCCCTGGGGGCCAAGTAGCCCACTAGGTACCTCCAGTAAGTGCCACAGAGCTGCATTGCAGAGTGGTGGTTCGAGGCCACGCCCCTGTTTACACCTCTCTGCAACACAGCTCTGTGGCGCTTACTGGAGGTGCCTGGTGGGCTAGTTGGCCCCCAGGGACCCGCTGGATTCAAGGGGACTTAATCCCCCAACTTACAACGCGCCAGGGGGCGCGTTTGCACAGTGGTGCAGGGAGGGGGCGTGGCCTGACATAACAAGTGTGCAAATGTGCCCCCTGGCGCGTTGTAAATTGGGGAATTAAATTCAATCAATCCTGAGGGTCCCTGGGGGCCAACTAGCCCACCAGGTACCTCAAGTAGGCGCCACAGAGCTGCGCTGCAGAGAGGTGGTTCGAGGCCACGCTCCTTTTACACCTCTCTGCAACGCAGCTCTGTGGCGCCTACTTGAGGTACCTGGTGGGCTAGTTGGCCCCCAGGGACCCTCAGGATTGATTGAATTTAATTCCCCAATTTACAACGCGCCAGGGGGCACATTGCACACATTGGCCCCCAGGGACCCTCAGGATTCAAGGGGACTTAATCCCCCAACTTACAATGTGCCAGGGGCGCGTTTGCACAGTGGTGCAGGGAGGGGGTGGGGCCTGATATAACAAGTTAGCAATCCTGCTGTGTGGGACTTACTGGAGGTAATAAAAGGGGTAGTTGGCCCCCAAGGTTGACGTTGGGGGCTAACTATCCCTCCTATTACCTCCGCTAAATCCCACACAGTGGGATTGCTAAAAGGTGTTTGAAGGCCACGCTCACCTTTCTCCACCACTCTGCAAACGCGACTGCTATCTTATAGTTAGAAATTAGCATTTAAAAAACCTTTGAAATTCACTAAAAAACCATAGGTTTCAGGGACGTTATAGTTAGAAATTATCATTTAAAAAACCTTTGAAATTCACAGAAAAAACCATAGGTTTCAGGCACGTTATAGTTAGAAATTAGCATTTAAAAAACCTTAGGAAATTCACTGAAAAAACCATAGGTTTCAGGGACGCTATAGTTAGTTGGACATTTCACTCGTACAAAACCAGAGAAATTCGGCTGTTATAGTTAGTAGAGCGAACTGTAACTCGCGCCCCCGCAATGCACTGCTGATGACGTCACATATTACATCACTCATGACATGGTCAGTGACATCACTGATGACATCACTGATGACATCTCATATGACATCACTGAGGACATCACTGATGACATCATCCAGTGAATGTGTATTTCTTTAAAGTTTAAATATGTTTTATATATATATATATGCCAAGGTGTATTGAAGAATGAGTGGGTGTATAAGTGTCTGAATGGATGATTTAGTAGGTGCGTGACTGATTGTATAAGTGACTGATTAAGTGTATCTTACTGAATGCATGGGTTAGTGAGTAAACTATGTAAATGTCTGTATCGGTCCGTCAGTTGGTGTATAAGTGGCTGCATGGGTTGGTGAGTAGCTACATGAGTGTCTATATGGGTTATTGATTGGTTGTCTGAGTATCTGTATGGGTGCCTGAGTGGGTGTAGGGTGGATGACTCTGTGCATAGATGTGAGTGGGTGATTCACTGGGTGTATGGGTTCAAGAGTGCATCTGTGAAGGGCTGTATGGGTGGGTGAGTGTGTGTATGGGTGTGTTGGTGAGTGAATGGATGTCCCAGTGGTATATGTGTGAGTAACTTCATATGTGAAAGGCAGTATATGTGAGTTTTGGGGTATATAAATGACTATACGTGAGAGTGAGTGATTGTGAGAGTGGCTGTATAGATGAGTGTCTGCTTGTATGAGTGATTGTATAAGAGAGTAAGTATGTGTTAGTATTTGTATAAATAAGTGAGGTGGTCTGTGTATAACTGCATAGGTGAGTAAATGGGTGTGATTGATTCTTTGCATGACTGAGGAGGTGTGTGAGTAAGTCTATGGATGAGTGGCGGTGTGTGAGTGTATGTATAGGTGTATGAGTGCATATGATAGTGCTGTATTGATGAGTGACTGCATGTATGAGTTACTGTATGGGTGAATGAGTGGATGGGTGTGTAGACCTAAGAATCAGTGAGTGCGTTGTAGTAACTGGTATTGGTGTGTCTATGGTTTCGAAAATGGTAGTCTGTATTTTAGAGTGGGTGTATCAAAGGTTATATTAGGGTGTGAGGAGGTGCATCAGATTATCACTTGGATGATGTCATCAGTGATGTCATTTGAGATGTCATCAGTGATGTCATCAGTGATGTCACTGACCATGTCATGAGTGATGTAATATGTGACGTCATCAGCAGTGCATTGCGGGGGCGCGAGTTATAGTTAGCTCTACTAACTATAACAGCCGAATTTCTCTGGTTTTGTACGAGTGAAATGTCCAACGAACTATAACGTCCCTGAAACCTATGGTTTTTTCAGTGAATTTCCAAGGTTTTTTAAATGCTCATTTCTAACTATAACGTGCCTGAAACCTATGGTTTTTTCACAGATTATATATATATATATATATATATATATATATATATATATATATATATATATATATATATATATATATATATATACACCACTTCCGATTCCCCGATTGAGATCAGACACCAACACAGGGACTACACTTACAAGATTCTTTCTGCGTTTATTTTATCGCTGTTACACGTTTCGGCATTGCTGCCTTGCTCACACCAATATATATCATCATCATCATGTATAACTTTATTTCGATCACAAGAATCTTAAAAAGTACACAGCACAAAACTAGATTAGAACAATATAAGAATAAAAGTATAAAAACCTTTCTAAAAAAGCAAAAGGCTGCCATGAAATACAATATAAGAATATAAATATATATGAAACACATCTATATCACACATATATATATATATATATATATATATATATATATATGAAACACATCTATATCATATATATATATATGAAACGCATCTATATCATATATATATTCACTGAAAAAACCACAGGTATCAGGGACGTTATAGTTAGTTGGACATTTCACTCGTACAAAACCAGAGAAATTCGGCCGTTATAGTTAGTAGAGATAACTATAACTCGCGCCCCCGCAATGCACTGCTGATGACGTCACATATTACATCACTCATGACATGGTCAGTGACATCACTCATGACATCACTCATGACATCTCAAATGACATCACTGATGACATCATCCAGTGAATGTGTGTTTCTGTAAAGTTTAAATATGTTTTATATAAATATATGCTAAGGTGTATTGAAGAATGAGTGGGTGTATAAGTGTCTGAATGGATGATTTAGTAGGTGCGTGACTGACTGTATTAGTGAGTGACTAAATGTGTCTTACTGAATGCATGGGTTAGTGAGTAAACTGTGTAAATGTCTGTACCAGTCTGTCAGTTGGTGTATTAGTGGCTGTATGGGTTGACTGAGTAACTACATGACTGTCTATATTGGTTATTGATTGGTTGTCTGAGTATCTCTATGGGTGCCTGAGTGTCTGTGTGAGTGGGTGGGGGGTGGGTGACTGTGCATAGATGTGTGAGTGGGTGATTCACTGGGTGTATGGGTTCAAGAGTGCATCTGTGAAGGGCTGTATGGGTGGGTGAGTGTGTGTATGGGTGTGTTGGTGAGTAAATGGATGTCTCAGTGGAAAATGTGTGAGTAACTTCATATGTGAAAGGCAGTATATGTGAGTGTTGGAGTATATAAATGACTATACGTGAGAGTGAGTGATTGTGAGAGTGGTTGTATGGATGAGTGTGTGCTTGTATCAGTGATTAAAAAAGACAGTAAGTATGTGTTAGTATTTGTATAAATAAGTAAGGTGGTCTTTATATAACTGTATAGGTGAGTAAATGGGTGTGATTGATTCTTTGCATGACTGAGTAGGTGTGCGAGTAAGTCTATGGATGAGTGGCAGTGTGTGAGTGTATGTATAGGTGTATGAATGCATATGATAGTGCTGTATTGATGAGTGACTGCATGTATGAGTTACTGTATGGGTGAATGAGTGGATGTGTGTGTAGACCTAGGAATCACTGAGCGGGTATGAAGTAACTGCTATTGGTCTGTCTATGGTTTCGATATTGGTATTCTGTATTTTAGAGTGGGTGCATAAAAGGTTTTATTAGGGTGTGAGGAGGTGCATCAGATTATCACATGGATGATGTCATCAGTGATGTCATTTGAGATGTCATGAGTGATGTCATCCGTGATGTCACTGACCATGTCATGAGTGATGTAATATGTGACATCATCAGCAGTGCATTGCGGGGCGCGAGTTATAGTTATCTCTACTAACTATAACGGCCAAATTTCTCTGGTTTTGTACGAGTGAAAAGTCCAACTAACTATAACGTCCCTGATACCTGTGGTTTTTTCAGTGAATTTCTAAGGTTTTTTAAATGCTAATTCCTAACTATAACGTCCCTGAAACCTATGGTTTTTTCAGTGAATTTCAAAGGTTTTTTAAATGCTAATTTCTAACTACAACGTCCCTGAAACCTATGGTTTTTCAGTGAATTTCAAAGGTTTTTAAAAGCTAATAACTAACTATAACATAGCAGTCACGTTTGCAGAGTGGTGGAGAAAGGCGAGTGTGGCCTCCGAACACCTCTTAGCAATCCCACTGTCTGAGATTTACTGGAGGTAACAGGAGGGATAGTTAGCCCCCAACGTCAACCTTGGGAGCCGGCCAACTACCCTTCCTATTACCTCCAGTAAGTCCCACACAGCAGGATTGCTAACATGTTATATCATGCCCGCCCCCTCCCTGCACCACTGTGCAAACACGCCCCCTTGCGCATTGTAAGTTGGGGGATTAAGTCCCCTTGAATCCTGAGGGTCCCTGGGGTCCAACTAGCCCACCAGGTACCTCCAGTAAGCGCCACACAGCTGCGTTGAAGAGAGGTGTTCTGAGGCCACGCCCCTTTTTACACCACGCTGCAAACGCGGCTTATGGTGCACTGCTGCTCGGAGGATGAAGTCCACTTGTGTCCTGAGGTACTCAGAGTGAAGCTCGTGCCCGGGAGGGTTCGCGAACCCTCCTCGGTGCTCAGATATCAAAACTTTTCTTTTTCTAATTTCTCAGGAACTACTGAACGGATTTACACCATTTTAAAAAAAAGGTCTCTTTCTGAACTAAGGGCTACCTTTTTGCCAAATTTGGTGTAATTCCGTTCAGCAGTTCGGGCTGTAGCCTGTTCCAATTTTTCCTATGGAAATTAACATGGGGAAAACGCGTTTTTTCTCGGCCCCCGCTTGACGAATCACCCCGAAACGTTCAAGACAGGAGCTGACCTAAGCGGGACATTAGTTTTGAAAATTTCGCGAAGATTCGTCAAACGACGCCAAAGATATTGGCAAAAGAAAAAACGCTTTTTGAATAGAAATGAGATCTGAACTATAACTACCTACTGGCGACCGCCAGTAGGTAATATATGAAAAGCATCTATATATATATATATATATATATATATATATGTATATATATATAATTCTCATTCTCAGCAATTCCTCTCCACAGGAACAAAACGAGAGTGGACCCAGGTTCAGTGCAATTTTAAGTTTTATTCACACCAAAACATCTCCGCCATGACGCGTTTCGGCAGTTGCCTGCCTTGATCACATGACAACGTTACATTCTGTGGATGCCTTTTTAAAGTGACAGTGCACAATGACCAATGTATAGACATAGAAGAAATCCTCATATGTCAACTTACAATGTACAAACAATACTTGCATAAATGCACAGTATAAATGGTCTTAATACATATTTATAAATTAACCATTTGAATGTATATACCATTTTATGTACAAAATTGTAAATAAATAATATTTCATACTGGATAATCCTGGATCCAATGATCATAGAATTCCTTGCCTAAATGCATGATACATTAGTTCCTTGTCGACTCTATGTCACATTGGCCAAATGTAAACTTTTTCCCAGTGCCTAACAATTCTTCCAACTAAAAATGAGCTACCATAAGTGCTAACATATAAAGTGCAAGTGCTAAACCCAATTTATAAACATGTATGTACTATATTGCCAGAAACATCTATTTATGATGCAATATCTTATTCAAGGATATCCCTGCAATATAACTTAAAGTGCAAGAGAGCATGTGCAAAAAGAGGCAAATAAATATACTATATATGCGCATAATACACAATTTAACAATTCAAATACATAAGCAGTTGATTCCCACAATTGTAATAATAAATATATAAATATGCATATCCATAAATAAATACATATAAATATAAATAAATACAATTCAATTGCCTAATTGGGTAAAAAACTGTCTAAAATACGAAAATTTAATACAGAATACTCCATATTTGCCATGAGATGACGTATATTATTGAAGTGCATATTCGGGTTCAGAACAGAATGAATTTATCTAAAACCTATTATACACTAAAATTAATTTGATTGAATTCGGATTAGCAGATTAGATCAGAATTTGTCATCAATTCTCCCAGAATGGTTTGTAAGGGGATGCTGGAGTCAAAGGATTTATCTAAAATACCCTAGTTGTTATCTAATATACCACTATTGATAGTTGGAATATATTTGTTAAATGAATTACAAATAAGTATACAAATCCTCACTCGTGTTGAGGCCCCCTGGATACTTAGTATCGAGTTCCAGAATATAGCGAGTCTCCAGGCGCCTCAATTTTGATTCCCGATCACACCCTTTCCTTTGGGGAGGGACAGTATCAATGACATAGTATTTTAGGTGTTTCAGGCTACTGTCATGTTGCTCCTTAAAATGCCTTGCCATAGGGTAACTAGGGTCATTATTGTTAATTGCCCTTATGTGCTGTAAAATTCTTTTGTGAACAGCTAGTTTGGTGCTGCCTATGTATATCAATTTACAGCTACATTCCAAAACATAGATAGCATGGTCCATTCGGCATGTTAGATGTTGATTTATGACTTGTACCCTCTCACTAAAAGCAGTATAGTATGTGGTTCTATTAGAGCCATATTGGTATGCCTTACAGCTGGAGCACTTAAAGAAACCTTTCCTAGCTACGAGCCACCCTCCTTGGTCTTGGTCCTCCGGGCTACTCCTCACTAATGCATTGGCCATCGATGCTGTTTTTCTAAATGTTACGGCCGGATGTTTAGGGAGTAAGCCACCAGTGATCGGGTCATCCAAGACAATGGGCCAATTGCGTCTTATGATGCCTCGTAGCTGTCGTTCCTGTCTGGAATATGTTATAATGAGTCTAGTGTGTTCTCTGGATGTGTCCACACTATCACTAACTACCCTTTGGGATTTTGTATTATACTGCAAAAGATCTTCCCTCGCTCGGTTTCTAGATTTCATTATGGCGGCATCTATGGTTTGTGTTTTGTAGCCCCGCTCCAAAAATCGCTTTTTCCTTTCCATCTGTTTAATTTCCAAATCTTTTTCTTCACTGCATATTCTACGTATACGCAGCATCTCCCCATAGGGAATGCTGTGTATCAGGTGGAGAGGATGCGCACTAGACGCATGTAACATTGTATTGCCTGCCGTGTCCTTACGATACAATGATGTGGTCAAAATATCATTCACTACATTGATTTGCACATCCAAGAATGTAATATTACTGTCACGAATACTAGATTTAAAGTTCAAATTGACATCATTGACATTGATTTGTGCAATAAATTCCCTGGCTTCTTGCTCTGTGCCGTGCCACACAATAAACAAATCATCAATAAATCTTAGCCATGAAATAATATTCTCTTTGTAAATGTGCACAAATTGTCTCTTGAGGACCAGCTCCTCCCACCAGCCCATAAACAGACAGGCATAGCTGGGGGAGAAGCTGGCCCCCATTGCCACACCCTGTATCTGCAGGTACATTTGTTTTTTAAACAGGAAAAGATTATTTTCAAGACAGAAGGTCAACAAGTCGATTAACATTTTGTTATGTTGTGCAAATTTAAGTGGCCTGTTTGCCAAGAAATGCTCAATAGCTTTTAACCCATCATGGTTTCTTATGCAAGTGTACAATGAGGATACGTCAAGAGCTATTAAATAATAACCCTTATGCCAGTGTATATCCTTGATTTTTCGAATAAAATCACTCGTATCCTGCACATAAGATTTAAGATTGTGGACATGTTCTTGTAAAAACAAGTCAATGTACCTCGACATGTTCTCCAATGGTCCATCACATGCTGCAATGATGGGCCTTGCTGGTGGTCTATTGATGTCTTTGTGCACTTTGGGACTAAAATATATTGAGGGTATTGTAGGGTGCTCTTTCTTCAAATATTATATTCCTCAAGACTCAAAAGACCTCTGCTTTTCCATGCCAACAGTTTTGTAAAAAAGAGATCCTGAGTGGCTTTGAATTTATGAAGGGAGCTCTTACGGTAGCAATCAGTATTGTTCAGTTGGGAATAAGCCTCATTCAAATATTCCTGTAAGGGCCACAATACAATGTTCCCTCCCTTATCCGGATTTCTGATTACTACATTTTTCTCCTTCTTAAGTTTTGTTATCAATTGGCCATATGTTCTTTCATGATTGGATACTCTTTTTTTATTTTTGTTAATGTTGATATTCAACTTCTTCACCTGTGCCACCACTTGTTCATTAAAAACATCCAAAGCATCCCTTGGCATAATGGGGATAAATTTTGATATTACTTTAATGATGGTATCCGGCCTTGCACAGACCTCTAATCCAGATGGCCCCCAACTCGAAGGGCTACTTTCACTTGCTTCCTGAATTAGAGCTTCATCTGGGGCCCTACCATCCTGCTCCAGCTCATGCAAGTCCTTCAATAGGCCATGATCTGCCACTGTAAGATTTGAAGTGCCTGAGATGTCCTTTGAGGATATCCTGTTCCCCACTTGCCTCGGCTGGGATTGGAGTTGATGGAACTTCTTTAATTTTAGCTTTCTTATAAATTTGTAGATATCAGCCCGAGTCTGGGTGTAATCAAAATTTGACTCTGGGCAATATGAAAGTCCCAATGAGAGTAGTTGCTGTTCTGCCACAGTTAAATCAACATTTGCCAGATTGATAATAATGTTTTTATTGTTGTCGGAATGCGCCATTGGGGTCTGTGTTCGTGATATTCCCTTTACTTGTTCTTCCAGGTTCCCCGCCCCCGTCCACGAGCAGGTCGCCTGTTGCTGACTCTTTCTGGCTGCTTTTCTCCTTTGCCGTCTAGTCTGGGTTCGTCGTTTTTTGCCGGTCGATTTCTAGGGCGTAATGTCTCCCTTCTACTGCGTCTTAAATAGTCCAACTCCTCACCCAAAGTGGGTTTAATGGTGCTCTGTTTGGCACGGTCTCTTTGACCCTCTGTTTCCGACTCGCTTTCGACCGCAGAGCTGAGATCAGATATTGACGGGACCTCTTCTTGTGATGGATTTCTATCAGATTGATTTTGCCCCTGCATTCGTTTATTTGCTGTTGCATTCCCTTATGTATCATATTTGCGGGCAAAGGTAAAAATTTGCCCATTGGCGTAATCCTCCTTGTCCCTTCTGAATTTATAAGTCTTTCTCTGTTTAATATTATCCTCCTCCTTTTCTAATCTGGTCATCATCTCATCATGGAGTTTCGTTTTTTGTTGGGAATCACCTAATGTCTTAATTTCTTCGTTAAGAGCATCTATCTTAATCTGCAGATCCCCCGATCACTTTCTGGATACTTGACTAGTATCTGAACTAGTTTCCTTGAGGAATCCAAATTTACTTCAGCCCACTCAGCCATCATCTGGGGGTTTGGTGTATCGTAACTGGGGGCAATCATTATTCTTAAACCCCTGGGTATTCTACCCACATTGAGGTAAATCTGTAAAGACTTGGATTCCCACCATTTAGATTGCTCTTGACGCATAAGATTTTCTAGGATACGGAATTTTTCTTTCAAACTTTGTGCCCCTCCACTTGCTTCCTCGCTGGCACCTTTACTGTCGCCACGCTGCACCGAAGCAGAGTCAGAGAACATCTCCTCCGCAGCTGACTCGCGATCCCGTAACGCTGCGGCGGACATTTTGGTGTGAGGAATTCAACCGCCGTAAGCCCACCAAGTTCATTTAATACTTTTAGGTGGATTTATCGGGTGCACGCCTCCTTACCTGCTGAAAAATGCTTGCAATGTCCCGTACCTTGTTGCTCAGCGGTCTTTGCAATGCAGCCACCACGCGCAGCTCCACTCCTCTGAGCTTACACCACTCGACGAGCTCAGCACCACGCCAGCCGCTTTTCCTCAGGTACGCATTCCGTTGCAGCAGGGGGCTCCGTGTTTCCGTTGCCGGAACGTTTCCAAATCGCTTCCGGGTTCCCAGCTGCCTCGAAGCCTCAAGGGCTTGCCGGATCCACCGGAAGCTCTGACTTTGCCAACTACGGAGCTAACTTCGCGGGGAGGGGGTCCACTGCG
Source organism: Calotriton arnoldi (assembly GCA_963921515.1). Classification (NCBI taxonomy): domain Eukaryota; kingdom Metazoa; phylum Chordata; class Amphibia; order Caudata; family Salamandridae; genus Calotriton; species Calotriton arnoldi. The sequence goes on along the minus strand of CAWUFW010002788.1, from coordinate 1,893,680 downwards.
CCGGAGAAAGTCAGTCCGGTGAAAACATGTAGAATCCTCGTTCTCAGCAATTCCTCTCCACAGGAACAAAATGAGAGTGGACCCAGGTTCAGTGCAATTTTAAGTTTTATTCACACCAAAACATCTCCGCCATGACGCGTTTCAGCAGTTGCCTGCCTTGATCACATGACAACGTTACATTCTGTGGATGCCTTTTTAAAGTGACAGTGCACAATGACCAATGTATAGACATAGAAGAAATCCTCATATGTCAGCTTACAATGTACAAACAATACTTGCATAAATGCACAGTATAAATGGTCTTAATACATATTTATAAATTAACCATTTGAATGTATATACCATTTTATGTACAAAATTGTAAATAAATCATATTTCATACTGGATAATCCTGGATCCAATGATCATAGAATATATATATTCAGTTCCACCATCCTCAGTTTGCCGGCGACCAACAGCCCGGTGCGTGTCTGGGTTAGAGAAAACCTGTTTCATACCAAAGTCACCAAATCACAGAACTCTGTGCAACACGCACTCCGTCCTGAAAGGAATTTACCATCACGACGAAGTTCCTTTAGTTGGATTTATTTCATGGCCAAAGTAGCCCAATGCGTTTCGGCGTTTACATGCCTTGATTATGGGTACAGACAGAACTTTCCGGCCAGACTTAAGTGCAAATACATACATCAACATAAAAAACTGACTTACAAAAAGCTTTTTGTTACATCATCTAGTGTGGCAGTCATCTTAGCATATGTCTTTGCATCTCACAGTCCCTATGTATCAAAGTAATTCATACCATTGAAGCATCACATCAAGGGAAGCACCCACAATCACGGTACATTTTTATCCCACTTGTAGACTCGCATAAGTTTCTATGGCAGGCCAACAGTTGGTATTTAACAATACGGCAAATCCATAAACTTTTTTGAATTTCATATGTGCGGCAGCCATCTTAAAACGCGCCCATCAGACATAACTTGTTGGCAAATTCATTCACTCCCATAAATACATCATAATAATGCAATAAATATCCATGATATTTTCTATGATATTTTCGAGTTCATTTATGTGTGCAATCACGTACATAAGTCATATAATCTTAGATGGCTGCAGGTAATTTGGCTACACCAATCCATTGTTGATAATCTCATACACTGTTTCTTGCTCATATTTTCTAGGCAACTTGTAATTAATTTCCACATTCAATTCAAAACCTCAATAGGTAACTCGCCCATATTCGAGATTAACTTATAACAAATTATAACAATTATATTCTTCATAATGGAGTACTGCATACAATTCTGCCTAAGTGGGCCTTTATCTGCCTGTAATCTAGAATAAATGAATCCTTGATTAATTATATAATATTCTTGTCAATGGAATGTGTCATTGGTTCAACCTGTACAAAAAGCACAAAGAAAAACTAAAGTTAAAATCTAAGTGTATAGTGCATGAAAAGTGAATTTAAAAACAATCAGAAGCTATGCAGTTATTATTAATTAATTATCCAACAACAAACAACTATCAGATTGATAACAGCCTTATTCAATGCATCACTCACCCAAATAGCAGGCTAACTCCTCATCAGAATTCAAGCCATTTGGCATTTTAGTGTCAAGATCAAGTATGTACCTACATTCTAATCGCCTCAATTTACGTATTCTGTCTCCCCCACTCACTGTCTGGGGAACACAATCGATTACATAAAAATTGCTCTTGTGTACCTCTTCAAAATGTCGTGCCACCGGATATTGTTTGTCCTTGTTCTGAATAGTACGCATGTGCTCTAGAATGCATTTTTTAGCTGGAAACATAGTACTTCCTACGTAGGATTTTTGGCATGGGCAAGTAAGTACATACACACAATGATCCGTGAGACACGTAAGATGTTTGTCAATCCATCTAGTAGATTTCATAACTGGAAAGAAAACTTTTTTGACATTCGAGCTATACTTACAGGCTTTGCATGCCATACATGTGTAAAAACCTTGTATTGTATCTCTCTTAGGTTTAATGTGAGTTATTTCATTCCGACAGAGTTTATCACTCAGGGAGTTACACTTCCTAAATGTTACATTAGGATGATGCCCCAAAGCAAACACACATCAACCTAGTGCCCATCGCCACTAGGTACTTATAGTTAGGTCTGCTTTTCCATAGACAGAGATTTTTTTTTTGGTTTGCTAATAACTTTGGCCCCGTTTGACGAATCTTAACAAAACTTTCTAAACAAAAGTTTCATACACATCAGCTTCTTCCTGGAAACCTTCGGGGTAGTCCATCCAGCGGGGTCTGAGAAAAAAGGGGATCCCAAAACTCAAAATCCCCATGCTTTTTTCATAGACTTCTTTAGACAAGACTACAACAAAAACTGTTGAACGGAATTGCACCAAATTCGGCAGGAAGCTATATCCTGCGAGTCCTGCAGGAGTGAGTGCTCAGATTGGCTGGCTTTTGGAATTTTAGAAATTAAATGGCCACCATTATTGTTAACTGTAAAAAATTTGAGGTGTTGTGGAAATGAAGTAAAAAGTATGCAGCAGAAAGGCATGCTGTACCCCTAGATTTAGAAGGGAGGTCTCTAAGGGATAATGGCTGTGAAGAAAATAAATGTACATTGTTTTTAACAAATTTTTACGATTTTGCGGGACTCTCACTAGATTGTGAACAATAAAAAAGAGCAGATGAGTTCTCGATACTCTCTATTAGTAGGTATGCATATTGTGGAGTGTGTAACAGATAAGTACTGTGATGAGTGAAGGTTCATTCTTTTTTTTTTAAAGTTACAATCTCACAAAACTCTTGTGAGATTGTGAAAATTAGGAAGGAGTAGGTGATGTTTGAATACACTCTGGTATGCACCTTTGTTATTGTAGGAAGGAGTCTTACTGGAGATGGTGTTTATCAGAGTCTACTATAGTGCTTTATGTTTAAAATCAAATCTGGAATAGCCCCACAATATTTGCAATCATTAATCCAATTGTATTCACCTCCTCGCCTCCTGCGTTCTGCTGGACAGTCCAAATTCGTTATCCCCAGAATCAAACTTATGAGGATGGGCGGTAGATCCTTTTCCTTTCTGGGTCCCACTCTATGGAATTCTCTTCCTATCTTTATACGTGAGGAATCCGTTCTTAGAAGGTTCCGTGAAAGAGTAAAGACATGGCTATTCAATCAGTAACTCACTTATGCTTCCTCCCTACCTGGCTGGCGCCAGGAAACCCTTTCGGGTAGCTGCGCGCCTTACAAATTTAAATAACATAACATAACTATTTATGCCCATTGGCCACGAAAAACTTGTGAGTAGAGTTAAGGCTCTTCCCACACCCTAATATGCACACCCATCACCTGAGATAGAGGTCTGAAAGGAGAGCCCAGACTTCCCCACACCCATCATTACAGTGAGAGATGTCAGCAGAGAGGCCAGTCCCTCCACACACCCTACTACGCACACCTGTCATCTGAGAGGGAGGTGTGAAAGTAGAGGGCTGTCCCTCTCTGCACCCTACTACACACACCTATCATTACAGAGAGAGGTCTCACAAGTCCTTCCCAACACCCTACTAGGCACACCCATCATCTGAGAGAGAGGTCTGAAAGGAGAGGTTAGTCCCTCCCCAAACCCTACTACACACACCCATCATCTGAGAGAGATGTCTGACAGGAGAGACCAGTTCTTTCCCACACCCTACTAAGCTCACCCGTCATCTGAGAGGTCTGTAAGGAGAGCCCAATCCCTCCCCCACACCGTACTACACACACCCATCATTACAGAGAGGTCTCACCAGAGAGGCCAGTCCCTTCACATACCCTACTACACACATCCGCCATCTGAGAGAGAGGTCTGAAAGGAGAGCCCAGTCCCTCCCCACACCCTACTATGCACACCCATCATTACACAGAGAGGCCAGCCCCTCCACACACCCAACAATACACACCTGTCATCATGCGAGAGAGGTCAGAAACGAGAGGCCAGTCCTTCCCCACACCCTACTATGCACACCCGTCACCTGAGAGAGGGGTCTGAAAGGAGAAGCGTGCCCCTCCCAACACCCTACTATGCACACTAATTAATTTACTTTTTTTTAAACCTAGAAATTCACTGAAAAACCCAAAGGTTAAAGTAACATTATCGTTAGGTGTGATAAAAAGACCAATTTTTTTTTTTTTTTTTAAACCTTAGAAATTCATTGAAAAAGACAAAGGTTAAAGTAATGTTATAGTTTAGTGAATTTGTCAATGACAACATTAACGTTTTGAACTAAAAAAAACACAGAAATTCACCAGTTATAGTTAGCAGCTCTAACTATAAATTAAGGCACTCAATGAAATGCCCTCCACCAAGGATGTAAGTGACGTGAAGTTATTCCTTGGGATGGCGAGCTATTGTGCTTGATACATACAAGACTATGCAACAATTAGCACTGCTTTGAGGGACTTAACCAAGAAGAGCCACAAATTCAACTGGACCCCAGAGTGAGACACAGCATTTCAAGAAATCAAAAAGAGAGTCAACAGTGCCATCAACATGGCCTACATTGACCGAACCTGGCATAAGGACTCCATGTGGATGCCAGCCCAGTCCGCCTGGGAGCAATTCTGGCTCAACATAGACAAAATGAAGAAAGGCGAGTAGCAGTCTGTCCGAGGTGAAGCGATAATACTCACAAGCAGAGAAGGAAAGCTTATTGTAGTCTGAACTTTGACATCTTTGTGGTTGGCAAACATTTTGACATCATTACGGATAACCAGGCCCTAGTGACAATTTTCGGAAACCCCCGAGCAAAAATGCAGCCAAAATCCATCCATCACTTTTTGTATACTTCAGTAAATTGCCCTAAGTGGGACAGGTAGGCCCAGATGTGGGTCCCATGCATACTGTGTCACTGGAACAAAGCTATACCCAGCTGATGAGCGCATAACAAAGGCGAAACTGGTCATGGGTTGCTTGTGTTCCAGTTTAGGGAGGTCCTGGCTTGGCAGTTCGGGCTGGACAGTTCCCATTGGAGCAGGGTCAAAACGAATTTGCATATAGTTGATTCCAAACTGAGGTGGCATGGTGTGCAAAGTAATGATGGATCGGGATGCGGCCCGAGTAATTACCAGTGGCTGAGATTTATTCAAGCATTCATCCGTCACTTTTTGTATATTTTAATATAGTGCCCTAAGTGGGACGGGTATCCCCAGACGTGGGTCAATGAAACCAAGCTATACCCGGCTGGTTAGCCCATAACAAGGGCAAAACCGGTTCTGGGTTGCTTGTGTTCCCGTTCAGGGAGGACCTGGCTTGGCGGTTCAAGCTCAACCGTTTCTACTGCAGCAGGGTCAAGACTGATTTGCATTTAGGTGGGTCCAAGCTGATGTGGCATGGTGTGCAGAATAACGATGGATCGGGATGCAGCCCGAGTAATTACCAGTGGCTGAGATTAATTCAAGCATTCCATCCCTCACTTTTTATAAACTTTAGTATGTCACCCTAAGTGAGACCGGTATGCCCAGACATGGGTACCATGCACACTGTGTCACTGGAACCAAGCTATACCTAGATGATGAACTCAAACCAAGGGCAAAAGCTGTCCTGGGTTGCTTGTGTTCCAGTTCAGGAAGGACCTGGCTTGGCAGTTTGTGCTGGACTGTTCCCTTAGAAGCCGGGTCAAGACTGATTTTCATTTAGCTGGGTGCAATCTAAGGTGACATGATGTGCAAAATATATATGGATTGGATTGCGGCCCCAAATAATCACCAGTGGCTACGATTAATTCAAGTTTTCCATCCATCGCTTTTTGTATACTTTAGTGGGCCGGCAGCATTCATTGTGTCCCCCACTAAAGTAGCACTTTAAAACATGCCTCAAGCCTGCTATTGGAGCTTGTAGTGCAGTTTTAAACTGCCAATACAACCTAGCAAAATAAACCTTTTTTCCAGGCCTAAACCTTCCTGTTTAAAACATATAAGTCCCCCATAAGGTAGGCCCTGGACACCCCTTAGTTCAGGTTTCATTATATTTAAAAAGTAGGACGTGTTCACTCTGTACATGTCCTGGTAGTGAAAACTCCTAAATTAGTTTTTCATTACTGTAGGGCCTCTCTTAGGACAACAGTGGGTAACCTTATTGCATTTTATAAGCACTAGCTTTTGATTGGGAGCTGGTAGAAATGTCATGATGGGACTCAAATGAATTGTAATTTTAAATCCTCATTAATTATAAAGTTGGATTTTAGATTACAAATTTGAAAATACCACTTTTATAAAGCTGGCATTGTCCTACCCAAAAGCTTCAAAGGCCTTCTAGGAGTTTTCAACGACCTGGGCCCGTTAGTGGCTCCCCTATTAAGGATGTGTATTGGGCCCAGACAGTGAACAATAGGGGACAAGATGTGAACAGGGTCGGCCATCCTGCCATGATGGATGGGGGAGCTGTTCCCTACCCCACTTACATTTCAAAGGGCTTGCATCCAGCACACACAAAGAAACCTGACACTCGTCTTTTGTTGCCACAGACTTCTGGGAACACTGGCAGGAGACGGGAAGAACTTCATAAAAACAGATGTGAGGGTAGCCTAGAAAATTGCCCCACTTCAAAGGATTGCACCAGGTATAAATATTAGACCTCCTGAACCACACTTCAGAACAGTCCTGGACCTGCGGATAATGCAGAAGGAAGGACTGCCATATTCTCCAAAGTACTTCCCTGCTGATTGAGGCCTACCTTGCTCCCCGAAACTAACGCTCTGACTGGGACCTACGTGGGCCATACATTTAACCTGCACTCAATTGCGGTCGGCCTCAAACCTTACCCTTGTCCTGGTCTAGAGACCAGTTGTCCTTGGTTGATATGTGCTTTTTGGTGTTAAAATTTTATTCAAACTTTAAAAATTCATATCTCTTGTTCCCCTTATTGTTTTTTTGTCGTTTTGGTGTCATTTTGTTCATTAAAATAGTTTCTAGTTTTATAAATGCCCTTTGTTCTTACTTTGTAACTGTTTTGGTACTTCTAAATGCTGTACAAGTTTTCTTAAGTTAAATCTGTCTGGTCTGCGCCATAGCTACCAGGGGCTCAGCTCAGGTTTAAATAATTTAAACCTTTACTGGACCTCACAAGAATAGTGACATTATTACTTGTGGTGAGCTGCCCTCCACCCCAACTGATAATCCACTTTCTCACAACCTCCCTCTTCATCTTATGCTCTAGAGGTCTATTGGCTGGACATTTCTTGTAACTGGTGCATTGATGTCTCAAGATTTTTAACAATGTTCTCCAACTCCGATATTCGCCCTTCCGCTCCTGTGACTATCAGCGACATTTTTTAAATCCTGTAGCAGCAATGAGACGGCCATCCCCACCTCTCCAAATTTATTTACCAATGCTTATTTGGATGCTTAGCTGGCTGACAGGATAGTGTCAATGGAATGAAGCGAGGTCCATCACATGTTCCTCCGGTCCCATTGGTTGTGACTGTGGCACCCTGAATGGATTCCCTGCCGCAGCTATGGTTTTAGTAAACGTAAAAAAATCAGAAAAAAGGGGGGGAGAGAAAGAGGGATACGCTAGGTCCACCCTCCACAACTATCAAGAAATCACAAAAAAACGAGATCTCGGTTACAAGAACCTAGCCAAATTCTACATAAGGTTTTTCGCTCTATGAGAGTCAGAAAAACAGTAAGAAAGGAAAAATGTCCTTTCTTGAGTCCCCTCACTCACCAGGGTTTCCCCATGGTGACATGCTTCATCATTGGGGCCATCCCAACCCGCTGCGGGTTGAGGCGTGCTACGACTTGCGACACTACGTAGGAGCACTAATTGTGGGTGACTATGTGTGGTGCAGTGATGGAGGTGGAGTGGGTGAGATTAAAAATATCTAGCTAGTGGGCAAAAAGAATTTATTCAGGCTCCTAGCCGATATATTAAAAACGGGGTTGGTCTCTAGGGTACCTGTCTTTAATGAGTCAGGGGTCCCTAGTGGACGTCAACTAGTTTCGAGCTTCCCCAGTGCTCTTTTTCAGGACAAACAGGGTCCAGCCCTGTTTTGTACCACTCCAAGGTGACCTAAAAATAGGAAAAGGTGATGCTGCGGAATTTAAGCAGGCAAAAGTTAATACATACGGTACACTGACCACGTAGTATCTGAAATAGAGAAAGGAGAAATGGCATTATCATGTACAACCTACTTCTTGCTGTGTAGGTGAATATTGGAACCGCCATGCTACTGATCATGTAGTATCCAAAACAGAAATGAGAAATAGCATTTATCATGTACAACCTACTTCATGCTATGTAGGTAAGTTTTTTTAAAAACCGCCATGCTACGCACTCACGCATCCATTCAGAAATTCACTCATCCATTGTTGGTGTGTATTGTCCAGAGCTCTCCCGTTTATAACCTTGTGCGGTTACGTGGGCTATGCACACCTCATAAATCGTGGCCTCGTTAATGCCCAGTTTTAGTTAAAAACGAAAAATCTCCACGTGACATTACCCTTTAAAAGCCCGACCTTATTAAATTAATTGTTTGTTTAATTATAAGTAATCTCGGTCAAGCCAGGCAGTTTTTGGTGATTGCCTTGTTACTTCATGATGTGCGCCAGATAATAGAATCGCACTCAGACTCATACAGACAGACGGTACGACATAAAAAACTACATTGGGAGAAAAACACATACTAATTATAAAGCAAGATTGTGCTTCATGGTCTCTGAGGGGCTGGAGAGATCATCGGCACTGTGGGAGGAAGCAAAACAAAGCGATAATGAAAGCTTCGTAGCTGAAAAACAGAGCGGGTGCCCTGTGAGTGTTTCCGCTGGCTGCCCGGGCTGCACGGTCCGGTTCTGAAAGGGAATTGGCTTACTTGTGGATGATCTCCGCTCCGGCGTGTTGCGTGCTTGCCCTCGCGACCGCATATTAGCGAGTCTCTCCCGGGTGCAGGTATTTGAAGGAAGTGTTTCCACCTAGTCATAAGATAAAGACTAGAGCGGAAACTTTTACAAAATGGCCGCCGCATTTGGCTCAATTTGGCGGCCCTTTTGGTGATAGTGGAAGGCTTGTTATGAGTGCCTATTGGGGAGGACCTAAAGTGATTGGAGGCAGACGATACAAACAAACACACAAACAAGATATGCCTCACATTGATTTATGCGTGAGGCTTGTTTAGAGTGCCTATTGGGCAGTACCTAGAGTGATTAAAGGCAGACGATACAAACAAACACACAAACAAGTTATGCCTTACTTTTATATTATGCGAGGGGATGTCTCTAAAAAAGTGTATTTAGTTATGAGAGGCGAATAGTTGCATTTATAAGGTAAATGTTTTTTCAGAGGGTGGCCAATCGATGTGGCACAAAAGGAGATTGTATATTTAAGTTACAAAAAGGCAGGTTTCTCTGTGATTTTATCTTGAGAACTGTCCCCACGGTATATTGTCATTCAAACCTTGACTATCTGTACGTAATTTGAAAACCCAGCATTGTTCTCACTCAAGTAGTCGCAGGTCGAGGTTGTCATTGCATTTGACATGTTCTAGGACCAACCATCTCATGTCGTTGGGTGTATGTTGTTTTTCAATAAAATGTGTTGACATTTTTGTTGTCGCCCGTTTGCACCTGATGTTACTACGGTGCTCAACAATCCTACTACTGGCTTTTCGTGTAGTCATCCCTACATAGTGGAGATTGCAGGTGCAGGTGATTAAATATACCACTCCTGTGGTATTGCAATTAGTGAAACTACGGAGTTCCCATGTCATTTGATTGTTAAATGTCACTCTTTTGGTAACTGACGTGAGGTGACAAACACTGCAGTTATTGCACGGATAATGTCCCGTAGGTAGAGTTTGTAGGGTTCTTTGCCCGTCAAATTTAATGTTGTTTTTGGGACGAGTGTGGACAAAGTAGTTTTTAAGGTTCCTTCCTTTACTGTGGCTAAACATCGGTTTTGGTATATCTAGGTTTGCACTGTTTAATGTCCGCCAGTGTTTCTTGATGATCTTGGACACCTTGTTTGATGCTATGTTATAGGTCGTTATGCAGATCGGTCTCTTGTCTTGTGTGGTTTTGTTTTGTCTGGGTTCAAGAAGGGTAATCTCTGTTGTTATTGCCTGCTCTTTTCTTGGCTGCTGAGATTAGGTGCTTGGGATACTGTCTGGCTTCCAATTTCTCCGCCAAGTCCTTTGCTTGGATATGATAATCTGTTTTCTCAGTGCAATTTCTTCTCAAACGCAAGAATTGACCAAAAGGTAAATTGTCTTTTAGTTGCTTGGGATGGAAGCTATCGTAATTTAAAAGACAATTTCTTGCTGTGGGTTTGAAATGCGTGGTTGTGGTCAGGCTACCTTGGTTAGCCATAATGTTTAGGTCCAGAAACACCAATTGGGACCTGCTCATAGTGTGGGTAAACTTTAAAAACGGGTCCTGTAAGTTCAGCCAACTGATAACATTTGTGGCCTCGGTCTCATTGCCTTCCCAAATCACAAGCACATCGTCAATATAACGTTTCCATAGTTTTAAGTTATTGATGTGTGGATTTTGAGGGTTTAGTATCTTCTGTTTCTCAAGGTGATGGACATAGAGTCCTGCCACACTCGGCGCGAAGTTGCTCCCCATACTAGTGCTGTGCACTTGACGATATAAGGTATCTTCAAATCTGAAGTAGTTCTCAGTTAGGGCCAATCGGCAACATTCGAGGACTACGTGTCTTGGTGTGTGGTAAATCCAAGAGTTCTCGAAGAGTACTTCTTCAAGGATTTGCAAGGTTTCCTTATGCGGTAGACTAGTGTACAGGCTTTCAACATCAAGCCCCATTAAGATGTTGATTGTTGGGTCGAATGGTAGATCTTGTAGAAGGCACAGGACAGCTTTTGTATCCTGTAGGTACGTGTTAGTACTCTGTACTATGGGTCGTAAAAAAGCGTCGGCAATCTTTGAGAGGGGTTCAAGGATTGACCCAATGCCGGATACTATTGGTCTCCCAGGAGGTTTTTCCATAGATTTATGAATCTTCGGGATGGTATAGAAGTAAACGTATCCATCTTGTCCTGCTTTGTCACTGCCGCAGACTTACCTTTAGCTATGGGAATTAGAAAATTAGTTTATACAAATGTTAAAGAAGAATCAGATTACAGTTTTCTAACTAATGTGTTGATTCTCCCCTAATGTTAGTTGTGATACTTTGGCTAGCAATAGTTCATAGGGACGTTTTTACACAGACTTCCAACCTGACATCCTCACAGTCAAAAAACAGAACACTGAAGAACAATTAAGTATGTTGTTGATGTTGTGCGAGACCAATGGCCATCTCACGCTTGATGATAACTGGCAATCCTGTGGTTTAAGATACTAAGGAGCTTAGGGCCTGATTTATAGTTTGGCGGACGGGTTACTCAGACACAAACGTGACGGATATCCCGCCTGCCGTATTACAAGTGTCATTGGATATAATGCCAGCGGACAGAATATTTGTCACACTTCTGATGGAGTAATCAGTCCGCAGAACTCTAAATCAGGCCCTTAGTCAGTTAATGCATGTAAGACCTGTCTGTGCCTGTCTGGACTGAAGAGTACACAAAGCAGAATAATCTAGCAGTAAAGCCTGATATTTCAGTCACCATATTAGTGAAAATTTATTTGAAGTTCAGTTGCAGCTCTGCTTTCAATCATTGCATTTTCAGCATGAGAACCACCCAAATGTGCCAGGCCTGCCAGGCCTTTCACAGTCAAAATGACCGGTTGCTTCAACACAACCCGATTAAGATGCTAACACCAACATCAGAGCGCTGGCTCCCATGTAGGTCCGAGCCAACTTTCTTCACCACCACACTGTTTTACACACTGCACAGGGCACAACCCCACAGGCAATACAGCTCTGGGCCACTACTCTCAGCATTCACCAGCCAGCAGAGCCACCTTTGTCCGTCCTCTATGTCAGCACAGGCCTCTCTGCAAAGCCTCTAAGTCTGTCCGGGCAGAGTGCTGGATATAGATGATGCTCAGGTCACCATCTCTTCCACGGCCTCCCTAATCTTAAAGGTTGAAAGGGCCGGGCCCATAAATTCTGCACCTATTCTAGAGACACAATCCAATGGTTCTTTTTAGCAGCATGTAAGCGTAGAGGGGAGAAAATTTGTTATTACTGCCAACCAAACTGCAAGAATTCTCTTGGACACATAGCAACCATAGACAACTACATAGGCTTAGTTTGATTTATTACAAAGCCGAAAATAACTGAACATAAAGACATCTCAAGATGAGAGTGTAGAAATACATCGGAATTAGCATAAAGCCAAATCGGCATATCCAATTGAGACGATGTAGCTTAAACAAAACAATTAGTTCAAGAAACAGAATGCAGAGTATCAGAAAGCATGAGTCCAAGTTCCCCTGCATCGAGGGTTGATGAGTGAATAGCATTAATCTATCCCCACACTTCCACTAAAATGACATCCCTACTTAAGCATCCTCAGAAAGAAGGATAAAAGAAGGATAAAAAGGTGTCAGCATGTGGAGTCTTCCTAAGAAGTCTCTCCACCATCCATGGGTCATGTAGCCTAAAGCTATCGAGACAGAGCTTGCTCTGCGATGCTCTCTCTTTGAAGGCAAAGGAAGAATTGGGCACTTTCCCAACATCACATTATTGCAGGTACCTTTCCCAAGATTCACTTCGGGTCACACCATCTGCTCGGGTACAGTCCTAAAGGTAGCTTCCATGGGATAATGGTGTTCCTCTCTTGCAACAATTTGTTCTTGGTTCCTGGGCCTTCTCCTGTGTGAAACACAACGGTCTTCCTTTAGCGACTCAAGCCGCACGATTGTAACTTCTTCTCCCCTTGCCTGACTAGTAAAACAAAGACATTATTCTAGCTAACAAGAGCTTTTCTTTCACCTGCAAAACAAAATGTGAGAAAGAACAAATTCCACATCATACATGAAATTCAACTTGTTAATTCTAAAGCGAGAGTTTCCAGGGAACTGCATTTCAGGCATAAAAGGTTCAGCTAACATAAGAAAAACAGCATATGAGCTTTTATTAATTGCATAGAAAATAAGGCACATTCAATTAATGCATTTACCTACATTTAAAACAACATAATTAATAAACACATTTAGTACATGAATAATTGTCAATTTCACAAAATGGGTTCTTCACGTTAATGTTTTCTGCTAGTTACATTCACTTTCTAAGTTAATTCTCCATGTTACTTTCCATTGGCCTAAGCACATCATGTTTCTGGTTAATACATTTCAAGATTCTAACACTTCATGTTCATACAACAAAGGATTATATGCGGGTGCACTCTACACGCGATTATAATGCACCCCTACAAATAAAATGTGATTTCCGCTACATCAGTTCCCCCATCTGATAACGTTGAGTCATCACAAACACCATTAAATCCCTGTAGAATAGACCGATCTAAACAGATTTCGTAGCTAGTCTCCTCTGTTTGAACTCCTCCAACCGCTTCAAATTCTCATAATGACTGTCCTGCAGTCTTTCCACCATTTGCTCTCCCTCCCTTAATGAGTTCTCCATTGGCCTTGCCATGTGCCCTAATTATACCTACGAAGATGATAACACAAACCACAATTATGATTGGCTTCACGATATATCTGAGGATTTCCTTTCCTAGCTTAGCAAACCAACTTCCAACTGCAGCTAATCCCTTTCCAATCTTATCACAGACTCCCACGATTGCCAAGTCATGTATCTCATGATGTATCTCATTGATGTTACCTATATATCCCCTCAGATCTTTACTTTTATCAGGGGTATAAGTACAACACTGTTGGACCTTCAGCATCCGACAGACTATGCCTTCTTTTGCTATTAACACATCTAACGCAAGACGGTTTTGCATCACCATCACACTCATCAAAACCATTTCCCCATCTATGAGTAACAATGAATGAGCGGTGTTGACAGATAACTTATCCACAATGGTAGACAACTTCCTGATCTTGATGTCATTCAACACCACACCCAAACTAGGTATCATCGCTACAAATATGTCTCCCACAACTTCACCAGCACTCAGTCCACGTTTTTCTCTATGGTTTGACTTTCCTTCCAATCCCTCCAAATCTTCCAAATGATTTATCTTTGGAAATACAACTGCCACATAACAAGTACCATACCAATTGTTCGGAAGTAAAACATATGCATTCTTCCCACACACAAAGCATACTCCTGGCACCACTTTCACTGCTTCTTGCAGAAACGTCTTCCAAGGACCATCAATTAGAAATATATGGTCACACACACTCTGTCCCACAAATATAGTCTCATAACGACTCTGAACTTGTATGCAAAGCTTGCCTCGTTGTTCCCAATCTAGAGCTATAGGACCATAACTTCCTTTATCCTTGTGAGCTAACTCTTCCTTGGTCCATTCAAAGTTTCAATCCCTATTATTGAGCTTAACAATTAGTCCCCTATGTCTATCTTCTACTTGATCTACAAATTTCCTTTCTATGTCTGTTAATATGCATGTTAGGTTATGTCTATGCGCATAAGCAGTGTTTAGTGTTACTGTGGGTGCAAAATATTTTCCCATTCTCTCTTCCTGCTTATAATAGTCTTATTTGTTTAGGTGTTCATAGACTGGTATTTCTGAGAGTACTGCATCATAATTTGAGAAATAGTACTCGTAACGACCCTTACCATAAAACATACTAAGGAGCAAACTACAACTAATGCCATATGTCAAGTGTAAGTGATGGTATCTAATCCCTTCCTCGACTGAAGCAGGCAATTGCATACACACATAACAATCTCTCACATCCATAGTATTCACGTATTCATAAAGCAACTTAGCATAAGCATTCAGCGTATAATCACCTTTAGACAAATCAACATGAAGAAAGCGATTAGTTTGCTCTATTAAGCCCTTATCAGATCCTAGTGTACCCTCTTTAGAGGCAGAAGTGGTAGGTGTGGATGTCCCGTGCACCCCCACTCCATGTTCCTCATTCTTTTTTTTTTAATAAACATTTTATTGGCATTTTATATGAAAAAAGCAATCAATACATCAGCGGCATACTCAGTAGTGCATACATTGATTGGCATGTTCAATATTCAGTAATTATGTACATTTTATGTTGATTAGAAAATATCGTCTCTCACCCATTAATTACATATCTGTCAAATATCGCCTCACTCGTCCCAGCACTCCCACCTCCTTTATTTAATCACTATCTGCTGACAACGGTTCTTCCTGAGGGGGTTCGCAAATATTACCCCGGAAGGTATTCCATCTTCCCCACACCCGGGTCCATTTCTTAGGGCAGCCCCGATGGATATAGACTGACTTCTCAGTTATCATTGTGCCATCCATATCACGGCACCACTGTCGATGGGTAGGGGTCATTCTTGATCCCCAATGCTGCGCTATATTGCGCTTTGCCAGCGCCATTCCCAGTGCCACCCAGTCTTGAGCCGCATGATTGAGATCCGTGGGTTCCCAAATGTTGAGTATACATCCCTTTGGTTCCGGCGGAACCACAACTTCAGTCACCTGCGAGATTGTGCGCATGATAGCCTCCCAATAGGGTGTGATTGCCGGGCATTCCCAAATTGTGTGCCAGAAGGTCCCTGGTGCGCCACATTGACGTAGGCAGAGAGGAGTGTCTGTCCTGCCTAGTTTATGTAGGAGTATTCTAGTGTAATAGGTGCGGTGCAAGATTTTCAGTTGTACTAATTTTAGTTTAGAAGGTATTGCTACTTCCCTTGGGGACGTGGTTGCTTCCTGCCAGTCCGTCTCGTCCAATTCACCCAGGTCTACCTTCCATCGCTCCTTAAGGGCTGTTGTGGGGTCAGGCTGATTGTTGATTATTTTCTGGTATGTTTGGGAGATGGTTTTTTTATGTAAGTAGTCCGTTAAAAGCCTGTCCTCTAGTGGTGAGGCCTCTGGCAGTTGTGTGTCTGGTGGTATCACTGCCATGAGTGCATGTCTAATCTGCATATATCTGAAGGTTTCTGCCCGTGCCAAACCATAGGTGACTTGTAATTGGGCGAATTGGATAACCTCGCCTTTTTGCCATAGGTCCCCCACCCTCGAGATGCCTATTAAGTCCCATTGTCGGAATCCCTTGGTATTTCGGAGTTTCCCTAGTGTCCGGGTGTCCCATAGGGGTGTAGCTTGCGTTATGATTCCTTCCCAGTTTAGTGCTCGCTGTGCCGCATGCCAGACATGGACTGTGTGTGCCGTTGGACCTGTTAAAGTCGTCTTTCTGGATCGATTGTATAGTGCCCCATAATACCTTCGGCTTCTAGAAGATATCTATCCATGCGGAACGCTGGGTCTCCCTGCGGTGCATGAAGCCATTGATTTATCACAATGAGCTGCGATGCCCAGTAATATATTTTTATATTGGGCAGGGCGATGCCGCCATCGTACCAGCCCTTCACTAGTTTCTGCATGGCGATACGGGCTGACTTCCCATCCCATAACAGATTGGTGACCTCAGCATTTATCATTGTAAAGTATGCGGGGCTAACCGGGAATGGGGTGTTTTGTAAGATATATAAGAATCTGGGGGCGCCATCATCTTAAAGAGGGCTGCCCTGCCCAGTAGTGTGAGCGGCAGGGAACGCCAGTGTTTGACATCGCGGCGGAGCCGTGCCAAAGGCTTCATAAGGTTTTCTTCAACAAAGTGCGTGGTTTGTGGTGTTATATATATGCCGAGATATTTAAATCCTTTTTCTGCGATCTGAAGTTCACATTGACGCGGAAGCCTCGGCGGGGGGCCATGAAGGATATAAAGAAGTGATTTCGCCCAGTTTATAGTGTAACCCGAGACCCGTCCGTATGCGGTACATATGTCCAGTAGACGGTTAATAGATCGCGCGGGAGACGCCAGATATAGTAATATATCGTCCACATAGAGTGAAATGCGATCCTCCCATCCCATAGTCCACTTTAGCCCACGGATAGCCGGGTCCTGCCGTATCCATGCCGCTAGTGGTTCCACCACTATAGCAAATATGAGTGGGGAGAGGGGGCAGCCTTGTCTCGTCCCTTTTCCTTGGGGGAAATCTGCCGAGATATGGCCATTGGCCACGACTTGCGCCAGGGGTTTATTATATAACAGTCGTATCCATTCGCAGAATTTGGGACCGAAGCCCACATGTCGGAGGACCGCAAAGAGAAAGGGCCATTCGACCATGTCGAATGCCATGCGTGCATCTAGAGAGAAAATAACTGCGTCTTCTTCAATAGTAGACCTACGTGCCATGACACTATGGAGTCTCCGTAGGTTTAACGCTGTGTTCCGGTTTGGCATGAAGCCGGACTGGACCGGGTGAATCACTGTTGTGAGATATGGCTGCAGTGTCGTGGCCAGTGTTTTAGCCAGTATTTTGGCTTCTGCATTCATTAGGGATATAGGCCTATATGACATGCATTCCTGCTGTGGCTTACCAGGTTTATGGATTGCAACTATTGTCGCTAGACGCTGATCTCTAGGCAATTCTCCCGTCTTTAAGCTTTCCTTATACATGTTAAGTAGGTGCGGTGTAAGTTGGGTCGCTGCTTTTTTGTAAAATTCTACCGGAATACCATTGGGTCCCAAGGCTTTTCCCGAGTGTAGTGCGCCCACGGTCAGGGCGAGTTCATCTGGAGTCAGATCTGCTTCAAGTGCTATAGCAGTGACCTCAGACAGTGTGGGCATGTGGAGGTCTTTTAGAAAGGCTAGGTCGTCTTCTATTGTGTATGTGGCTGTGGGCGTATATATTTTTTCGTAATGGGCGGCTAATGCGTCGACTATCCCCTGAGGGTCCGAGGTCATAGTCCCAGTCTCTAACCTGAGTTGGGCTATCCACCGGCTAGCTCGCTCCTTTTTATTTAACTAGGCTATGAGCTTGCCTGCCTTGTCACCAAGTTCGTAAACAGTATGCTGCGTGGCTGTGAGTCTGGATTTCGCTTCCTCCCACGCAAAGGCCCTGTATTCTTGCTGTGCTAAATTTAGCCTATGCGCTGTGTCATCATTAGTGTCTAGCGTGTGGTCCGCCTCTGCCTGAGCCACCCCTTGTTTTAGAGTTTCAACCTGCTGCCTTTGTAGCTTTTTATGTCCGGTAACTAATGATATTGCTTGTCCACGAAGCACTGTTTTATACGCCTCCCACAGCGTCGTCGGGAGGATACTGAGCGTTCATTTTCGGCAAAATATTGCTTCGTGGATGTGAGCAGACCCTTCTCAATCTTTCGGTTTTAAGATATCCTGGGTATAGTGGGAACAGTCGGCGTCTTACTGTAGTGTGGAAAGCGTATGCAATGTGCACTGGCGAGTGATCAGAGATGCCTCTAGGCAAGTGTCGAATCTCCGATATCCTTTCCAGTCCTGTCGCCAATGTGAATATGTAATCTATTCTGGAAAGGCTATTATGGACTCCTGAGTGGAAAGTATACTGTCGGTCCTGTGGGTGCCTGGCTCTCCAGACGTCAGTGAGACCAATAGCTTCAACAAAGTCCACTAATTTGAGGTTTGCACTACTAGGGTCTCTAGGGGGTTGTCTGTCCAAGGTTGCGTCAATTGTGGCATTAAAGTCGCCACCTACAATGAGTTCCCCTTGCGGGAGTGATAATAAAGAATTTCCCTAGTGCCGGGAAAGTTAACTGATGCAGCGTCGGGGGACATAGACACTAGGTTATACGTCCGCCCCTCCCATTGATAGGACAGCGCGGCAAATCTTCCTTGATCGTCTGTCCAAGATCCAGTGAGTATCAGGGGGAAGCGTTTCTTAACCAGGATCCCCACCCCCGAAAACCGGAGGTGAATTCAGAATGCACTGCCATTTTGTAGCCCCATCTATCCAGGGCTCTACAGGCCGAGCCCGTCAAATTTGATTCTTGTAGCAGTGCTACTGCCGGGCCCCTGCGTTTAATGTATTGGAGGACCAGTCCCCTCTTAATCTTATCACCAAAGCCATTTGCATTCCAGGATAACACTGTAAGAGGAGGCGGCAACCCCTCAGGGTCCGAGGACTGGGAACTGGGAATGTCAGTGGGCGCGTCTGTTTGTGTAGTTTGTGACATCATACATGGAAGGGTGTAGAGCGCCCTGCAGTATCCACTTTATGTTGCCATCATGTATGCCATCTAATAGATTGCTATGCAACTGTAATGAATCAAACAATATTTTCCATAACTGTCCCTCACCCCCCTCCAACCTCCCTGCTTCCCTGCACGGCGGACTTAAAACTACCTGCCACCCCAACTTAGCAGAGTGCTTGAATCCCAGAACTTTGTACTTGCGTAAGGGGGGAGAGCCGTGTAGCGATCGCTGTAGGTCCCTCCCTTAATTTTGTGTATTGTGACGGTCACATGTCCCTAGTTCGATATCACAGCTGCAATTACTAGGATCTGCAACAACAGCATTTCGGTGTCCATTGAGACCAGGACGTTTGATCTTCCACAGCAAAGTTCGGCGCTGTCTAGTCCGTTCACTCATCTCATCGGTAATGTCCAATACTGAGTCTTCAGGTCTGTGGAGCATTGGCTCAGTCTGAGTTTCCGTTTGTATTCCGTTGTATGTCACCCAAGGGCTCCGTCTCCGTCACTCGCAGAGGCGCCGATGTCTTGGTCGGAGATCTTTGTCCCTGTCCATGCCTTCTGGGCCCTGCGGCCGGGCGCCATCCCTCCAGCCAGTCGTGGGCCTCCTCAGGCGCGGCAAAGAACCAGGTTTTTCCTTCTGCCTCCACCCTCAGCTTCGCGGGGAACAGCATTGCGTATTTAAGCTCCCGTTTTCGTAGTTCCTTCATTACTTCCAAGAAATTACGGCGTTGCCTGGTCACCACCAGCGTGTAGTCTGGATAGAAGGTCACTGTGCAATTTTCAACATGAACTGGGGGGGCAACGCATGCCGCCTGTAAAATTGCATCTCGGTCTCGGAAATTGAAAATATGTGCCAGTATGGGCCTGGGGGGGCCCCGGTCGTGGTCTTCCTCCTGGGACCCGGTGGGCCCTCTCCACTGAGAAGAAGCTGGACAGCCCACGCGGGTGTAGTTGAGTCTTAATGAGGTCTTCCACAAAGAGGTCTAGGGCTGGCCCCCTCACACTCTCCGGCACTCCGACCAGACGCACATTGTTGCATCTCGACCGACCCTCTTGATCATCGAGCCTTTCTGTCAACTGTTTATGAGCCAGTTCCAGCCTTCTGACTTGTTGCTGTAAAGTTGCCGTGTCTGTGGAGAGAGCCGTTGTAGTAATTTTAACTTGCGCTATTCTCGTGCTCATCTTTGTAACATCAGCACGTAGCAGTGTAATGTCTGTGGAGATGGTGCCAATAGATGTTTGCATCTGGTGCAGGGCTGCCATAACATCCTGCAGGGTGACTTCTTTAGATTTCGTGGCCTGTGAGCCATCGCTTCGTTCCGCGGAAGTATCTTGTGAGACCGGCTGGTCTTTTTGATAGGTATACTTGTCCAATTTGTTACTTTGCACCCCCGTTGTCCACGTCCTCCCATAGTGCTCCGCACGTCGGCCGGTGCAACCAGGCACCCAGGTAAGGGGGGGAAGCGGTAATCGCCGCTGCCTGCCTGCGGAGACACTGTCCTCGCGCGGCCTTTCGGTTTTCCCGCCTCTGCCTATGTATGATCTGGAGTAGGCCACGCCTCTGGTGAGTTCTTGCAACACTGTGGAGTTGTTGGGTCTGTTTCACTTTCTCCACCTGGACCTTTGTGTAAATTTATTTCGTTCCCTCCAATCTGGTAGGTTCTGTCAGCGCCCCCCCGGCTCTCCGACCTGTTAGAGTTTTAAGTCGTAGTGATGTGTCTCCTCTGTGCACAACTCCCTCCGGGATATTCGTGGTTCAGTTCGGCACTGGAGATACGGGTCAATTCACACTCCGCGCCGGTCGCGTAGGTTATCACAGAGCGCGGGGCCGTCTGGCGATTGTCTGCAGGCGCAGGTGAAGCAATGGTCCTGGGAGTGTTGTGGTGTTGTTCACCCCGTTAGGGGCTGCGTCGCATTAGCTCGAATGGGCCCTGTCATGTGTCCGCGTGCGGGTCTTCTCAGATAATGCTGTGGGATGCGGGTCCCCTGTGCGCTGCCCAAGATCTCCCAGATTGCCGCTGGATCAGCCACTCAGTCACGACATCCAAGGACGCCCTCACCCGGGACGCTTTCTTCACCCCACCGGGCCGATCAGCAGGAGCGGTACCTGGGAGGCCCCCTCGGTTTGGGCGATGCGTCGATGTATTATATGCTGCGCTGTGCGGTCCGGTCCGCAGCAGCCGGCGGGGTTGTGCACGTCGTCCCGGTCTGTTTCGCCGCTGCAGCTACATGGATTTTGCCGGCAACGCTCTTAGTTGAGGTCGCGCTCGAATCACGCGAGGCCCCGGCGCTTCCTCAGTGCTCAGGCCGCGACCGCTTCCTCGCGGTCTACAGCGGTGTCAGTTGCTTTCATCAGGCTCAGATTTGTAGCAGCTGTGCAGGAGGAGTTCCGGTGCCGGCTTCAGCACTCAGATCGCAGCAAGCCGTCGGATAGATGTCAGGATTTGCGTGGAGACCGCAGTCGATCGCGGAGCTCTCCTAGGCTGCGGCCATCTTCGTTGGCCGTAAGCCACGCCCCCCCATGTTCCTCATTCTTGTGTGCTCTTAGAATGGACTCAGTAATGACTACAGCTATCACTACAATTACTCCTACAATGAGTGTACCTATAATACATTTGTGTGTGTACCATAATACATTTGTGCCAACGATTCGAATTTCCAGACTCCATTTCCAAAATGGCTGGATTGTAACTTGTAAGAGGACCAACACACAGTCTCTTTTCTCCGCCTCTTGTTCACTTGCAACAAAGTCTTTGAGCAACTTCTCCTTGAATCTTGGACAATTCTTTTAACAGTATTTGCACAATATTTACACAGCCTGGAAGACTTCCATAGCCCTCTTTCTTCTTCTAGATGGAAAATCCCTATTTTATTCTTCTTCCACTTGGGCCTAGGTTATCTTCTTTCAAGCAACTTATTTACACTTCAAAGTTCAATTTACATCCATTACGAGATAAGAGCCAATCTCCTCAATGACTCGTAACAGTTCAACTCCAATGCTACAATCTCTTGAGGAGACTGAGGAGCTCGGAAATTCGATGTCTTCCAAAATCAGAGTCCGTAAGCCACTCAACCTTGGTGGAAAAGGCACAGTCAATGACAGAATTGCATTAGCCTCGATTTCAGGAACTCTCAGCAAGATCTCGACAATCAGTATAAAAAACTCGGACCTCGCTCTCCCTGGCATTTGTAACCAGATAAGTCCACTTGGGAGAGGAATATCTCTGACACGGCACTCTTGTCCTCCTGGATCTCCTAACACTTCTTGTGGCTTGCTCAGATTTACTTAGATCGGACTCTGAAAATTAACTTATTGGTGCAAGTTCTCTTTCAGATGCAAGTCTCAGGTTCCTTTTTTTCTGTCTCACAGGCCACGTTTCATCTGTGGCATCCTTCTTCCTCGACTGCACACGACTGATTTCTATACCCGTCTCTTCTGCCGAGTCAGACTCTATACCACTCGCAACGTTACCATTTCCCTCAGAGTCTATACCAGGGTCTTGTGTAGCTTGACCCCCCTCAGCTTGATCTGGTGGGTATCCAGCCTCTTCAGGGACCTCCACAGCTTGGCTTGTCCTCTCCAGTGACCCCTCAGTCATGGCTTGAGCTACTTCTGGAAGAGGAGCTGTTTCATCGGAGGGACCTGTGACTTGTCGGGTATGGGAAGCGTGGACCAATTTCGGCACTCCGCCCCACTTCACAGCAGTGTTCGTCACCAGTATCATCTGATATGGTCCACGCCTCTGAGAGTCAAGACAGTTTTTCCTCACATGCTTTTGGACGAGCACCCAATCACCTGGGCTCAGGTCGTGGCAGAGGTCCTTCGAAGTCTGTGAAGTTGCTGCTTCAACCTGATGAAACACAGAACGAACCACATCAGCCAATCCTTTACAGTAGTCTAGATCAAGTCATCTGTGATATTAGTCAATGCAGTGGCCGGTCCAGCAGGCAAGCGCATCGCTCTTCCCATCAAGACTTCATGTGGCGATAACCCAGTTCTCCAGTCAGGAATGCAGCGCAAACTTATTAGACCCAAAGGCAACACATCGGGCCATTTAAATGATGTAGAAGCACACGCCTTAGCTAGTCTTGCCTTTAAGGTCCAGTTAATTTGCTCCACTATGCCGGATGCCTCCGGCCTGTAGCTACAATGCGGTCTTTGATCCACACTCAGGGCGGTACACAACAGTCATGACTTCGCTATGGAAGTGTGTTCCTCTATCTGACTCCAATGTAGTTGGAAATCCGAATCCGGGAATGAGTTCCCTCAACAATAACTTTGCTTCTGTGAGACTATCCCACCATCTGGTTGGATAAGCTTCCACCCATCGGGAAAAAATGCACACAACAACCAAGATGTATCTTAATCCATTACACACAGGCATCTCAACAAAGTCCAATTGAATCCGACTGAAAGGACCCCCGGATCTGCCAATGTGACTCAGAGCAACAACCGTCTATTTCCCTGCATTCATCTGTTGGCATGTGACACACCGATGACACACTGCTTCTGCAATCACACGAAACCTCGGATTGAACCAAGTCTGCCTGAACAATCTCACCATTGCATCCCTTCCTATGTAAGCTGCTCCATGAATTTGTCTTGCCATTGGGTTTAACAAACAATCAGGCAACACTGACCTGCCATCAGTGGAGACCCATATGTCACTTTCTCCCTTCTCACAATCTGCTCTGATCCAACCCGCTTGTTCCTGATCTGTGGCTTCCATTTGCAAACACGACATGTGTCTGCAACAGCTAGCATCATGTTGAGTTCGGTCTTCTCTGTACTCTCGCCAACATATTCCCCATTGAAAATACATGGGTGTGTAGGACAAAAGCGAGCAACTTCGTCAGTGTACCGATTCCCTGTTGTAACAAAGTCGTCTCCCCTCCCATGGCCTGCGCACTTGACGACAGCCACTTCTTTTGGTAATTGCAATGCCTCCAACAGTTGTCTCACATATTCTCCATTCCTAATGGGGGAGCCTGATGACGTTAGGAACACTCTCTGTGACCATAGCTGTCTGAAGTCATGCACCACACCGAAACCGTACTGGCTATCAGTGTAGATGGTGACTTGGATTTGCTCGGAGACAAGACATGCACAGGTCAAAGCAATGATTTTGGCCACTTGTGCGGAGTGAACTCCCTGTAAACAAGCAGCTTCCATCACTCCAGAGATGGTATAGTCAGCAAATGATGCTCTCAGATTACCTTTATTGTCCCTTAGACATGAACCATCAACAAAGAGGACTTGATTGGGATCAGACAATGGTTCATCGACAATGTCAGGTCTCGGCTTGGTGCAAAGTTCAGTAACATCCAGACAGTCATGGTCTTAACAATCTTAAAAACAAAAGGGGTACTAGATTCCATATGCACCAAGGATGGACAATTCCAACTTGCGCCCCTGCTCTTCCCAATCCAGTCTCTCCAACCTGTATGGACTGTCGCAGACTAAGGTTCCCCACTTAGGTTGGGTCATACACAGGAACAACAGGACCGATGGTAACCGGGACTGTAAGAGCTTCCGGTAACCGGGAAGCAGCGCTGACTCCATTCTGTTTTATAACTCCTAAGGCTGACATTCCTGTTCCCCCTACTCCTGCGGCTATCCTTCCTGCAACTCCTGTACAAGGACCCGCTTGAGGTGCTGTTGTACTTTCCGCATTTCCTGCACTCGCTGAGTCGCACCCCCCATCTCCTGATTGTGGACTGTAAGGTAGAGGACGCTCAGATAACAACCCATCCAACAAGCTGTCTTCAGTGTCACTACTGTCGTTTCCATTTGCCCCTTTGCTTCTGCCTGTTGACTCCCCTTCTCCCACTAATACTGGGTACAACTTTTCTCCTTCAATGGTTTCCACTCTCCATCTCTTAAGTTGTGTGTTCCATCGTGCATCCTGGTATGCCCTCATAGCCTTACTCATCTTCCCTTGATATTTCTCCCTCTGCTTAGCATGCGCTGCAAGCATCCAGGCATCTAACTCTTCAAACTGTGTTGGTCTAGACAAAGGTCACAATGCGAACATTACTCCTCTCAAATGGTGCAATACATCCAACCGAAATGAACCAAAACATGGAAATGACAATTCACCCTCCTTTTCAGTGATCTTGTGCCAATTTTGAAGCCAAACTATAGTATGGGGCCCAACCTTTGTAGCCATATAATGCGCTGGAGTATCCTTGGGTGGCGGCTCTTCACCCACTCGAGTAACAACTCCTTCATCACCCCTGAACAGGTCTCACAAGACCGTAAAACATCACATGATTTCAATTGCAATTTGTTGTTCAAAATATTACGATGGAACAATCTCTTCCAGCACAACTTTCTGATGACTACCAACCAATCCAAGCGTGGCATTACACCAACCGACCTATCACAGCGCGGCTCACCCTCTTTCACAATTTCTCCGTATGCATTCACTCACAAAGTCATCTCAAATCCGCAATTGTCTGCCATCTAAAAGATCGATATTTTTGAATCATCCAAGAACATTTACACACAGTGACCCTCAACCTGCGCTGGTCACCCGAATCAGTATAGCTCACCTCTGTATACAAGGTCCAATAAACAATTCCCATATGTCCCATTCATACAAAGTTCCCTGTCTTAGGTGGAACTGCCCATGACGTCTCACAGCAACTCCTCAGTTCTTCGGTCAATCACAATATCAATATCGGTGTCTTCTACACCTTTAATAAATCCCGGGATCTTAGGCCACTTCGGGACCTGAAAC
The DNA here is from genome assembly GCA_963921515.1 of Calotriton arnoldi. Classification (NCBI taxonomy): domain Eukaryota; kingdom Metazoa; phylum Chordata; class Amphibia; order Caudata; family Salamandridae; genus Calotriton; species Calotriton arnoldi. Next base: position 1,867,894 of record CAWUFW010002788.1, on the reverse strand, counting down.
TTAAATCTCAATCCTTGGACCACTTCCGGCCCGAAACAACATTCACTCGACTCTCACACCAACTCTGCAAAACATCACACAATCAAATCATTCCCGCAATCTAACATACAAAATACACCCTATTAATATTCACTCCTCCATTCACCGCTGATCTCCCCGCATCATCAAACTCCGTCAGTCTCCGATGGATTCAGCCGCCTACCGTTCTCGGTCATTGGGCTCTATTTTGTGACTTTGGGGTTCTAGGTTCCACTTTTCTAGACTAATTTTGGATTCTTCCCTCTCTTCATGTGGTAACCATCCTACACAGTTACCAACTGAAAGGGCCGGGCCCATAAATTCTGGACCTATTTTAATGACACTACCCGATGGTTCTTTTTAGCAGCATGTAAACATAGAGGGGAGAAAATTTGTTATTACTGCCAATCCAATTACAAGAATTCTCTTGGACACATAGTAACCATAGACAACTACGTAGGATAAGTTTGATTTATTACAAAGCCAAAAATAACTGAACATAAAGACACCTCAGGATGAGAGTGTAGAAATACATCGGAATTAGCATAAAGCCAAATCGGTGTATCCAATTGAGACGATGTAGCATAAACAAAACAATTAGTACAAGAAACAGAATGCAGAGTATCAGATAGCATGAGTCCAAGTTCCTCTGCATCGAGGGTTGATGAGTGAAAAGCATAAATCTATCCCTACACTAACACTAAAGTGACAGGGATGAGGTGTGGCGCAGTGGCCAGGGGGCTCACGGTTCGATCCCCGGCACCGGTGGCAGATCAGCCCAGCACCATGTGACTCTGGGCAATAGCTCGCTTAATCTTCCCGATGGCCCCCAGCGCTTTGACACCCTCGGGTAATTGTTTGCGCTTTACAAATACTGGACATTTACATCCCTACTTAAGCATCCTCAGGAAGAAGGATAAAAGAAGGATAAAAATGTGTCAGCATGTGGAGTCTTCCTAAGAAGTCTCTCCACCATCCATGGGTCATGTAGCATAAAGCTATCGAGACAGAGCTTGCCCTGAGATGCTCTCTCTCCGAAGGCAAAGGAAGAAGTGGGCACTTTCCCTACTCCCAACATCACATTATTGCAGGTAACTTTCCCGAGATTCACATCGGGTCACGCCATCGGATCTGGGTACCGTCCTAAAGGTATTTTTCCATGAGATAACGGTGTTCCTCTCTTGCAACAATTTGTCCTTGGTTAACAGGCCTTCTCCTGTGCGAAACACAACGACCTTCCTTTATCGACTAAAGCTGCACAATTGTAACTTCATCTCCCCTTGCCTGACTAGTAAAACAAAGACATTATTCTAGCTAACAAGAGCGCTTCTTTCACCTGCAAAACAAAATGTGAGAAAGAACAAATTCCACAGCACACATGAAATTTGACTTGTTAGTTCTAAAGCAAGAACTTCCAGGGAACTGCATTTCAGGCCTACAAGGTTCAGCTAACATAAGAAAAACAGCACATGAGCTTTTACGAATTGCACAGAAAATAAGGCATATTCAATTAATGCATTTACCTACATATGAAACTACATAATTAATAAACACATTTAGTACATGAATAATTGTCAATTCCACAACATGAGTTCTTCACGTTAATGTTTTCTGCTACTTACATTCACTTTCTACGTTAATTCTCCATGTTACTTTCCATTCGCCTAAGCACATCACGTTTCAGGTTAATACATTTTAAGATTCTAACACTTCATGTTAATACAAGAAAGGATTATATGTGGGTGAGCTCTACATGTATGATTATAAAGCACCCCTACAAATAAAATGTGATGTCCGCTACATCAAGGTCGAGGCTCAGGATTCCATCCCTTTGCACCGCTGTTTCAAGAAGAGAAGCTGTGATAGGGTGCAGCTCATTTGCAAGTAATATGCAGTGCTTTCCAAGCTCTGAACCACTGTGCTACTGGAGTATTATTCAGGATACTAGGTGTGTCACAGGACCGTTACAGAGATGCATCAGCCATCGTGCTTTACTTAGCCACGCCCCTGTGGAGCCTATCTTAAACTGAGTGTAATAAAAAAAATTAAACTGTGGCAGCCGATTTTTACTGTATGCAATACAGGTTTAAATTAATGATTTATATATTCAGTGCTTTCTGTCACAGGCTTGGATCTCATAGCACTATAAATACACATGCCACTATTTCCCAGTGCACAACCGTGATTCTTAATCAGTGAGCCTCCGGGGAGAGACAGACTGACACACACATACAGATTGCATGAAACAAGTGAGCTTTCCCACCAAAACAATGTATTTCCTACAGATTAACATGAAATGCATTTCTTTTTTTTACAACTGTTTATTGAAATATTCAACTTTTCCTCACCACATTTATGTAGGAATGAAAGATCTGCAAAGTTAATTTCCCACACTTACACCCTCACCCTTAGTGCAAATTATAATCTGTTTATAAATTGAGCCACAGCCAAAAAGGGGTACAATATTAATCAAGGAATTTCACGCTGCCGGACAGCCCCTGACCCCGCTCCACCACACTGGAACTATTTCAGTTTAGACCTGATCTGACTATGTTGAAGTAGTCCAACCAGGAACCTCATACCTTTGTATGGTTTTGGAGACAACCCCTAGATTTATAAACTGATTCTTCCACATTAGAGCAGTAATCCATCCCTCTCAGCCATTAAGGAATATGAGGGGCCACCCTAGACCTCAAGTGACAAGCTATAGTGCACTTGGCCCGAATGCATCCAATGCCTATCATTTGTTTCTGCCCCTTGTGGCCTTCCAACCCAGGAAACATCCCTAATATTGCCACTACAGGGTTTGGATTTATTGGTAGTCTGACTACATCTTCAACGGTCTCTAGGATCGTAGCGCAATATCTTTGGATAACGGAGCAGTCCCATATCATATGCAGCAGAGTGCCTCGTGTCGACCCACATCTAAAGCAATCCAGGCTGCTACCTTTTCTCATCTCCCACAGTCGGTCGGGGTGTTGTATATTCTGTGGAAGTACTTAAATTGAATGAGTCTCAGCTGAGCCAGGATTACCTGCTGTCTGGCTGCCATCTTGGCTTCGACCCATTCTTCGTCTTTCAGTTAACCCAAGTCTGACTCCCACATTTCTCTCAATTTCACTGTGGGATCAGGGACATTATTCACCAATGATTTGTACAGATGGGAGATGCCCCTCCCCCCCCAAATTCATCCATGGTATGTTTAGATTCTGACAGGTTAAATACTGGGATTGGTACCAGGCACCCCTTGTAGGTCTCCAGAGTGTTTTTCAGTTGCAGATAGAAGATTTAGACTTAGGGAGCTTGTATTCCATAGTCAATTGATCAGAGGATAACATATAATTGTGAGCCCAGGCATCACCCATCTTAAAGATTCCTAGCCTATCCCAGTTTTGAAAACCTTACAAGTGAGATATCTCCTGCAACCTGGACCCATGCCACAACAGCATTCCTTTGATCAATGTCTTGCTCCATCTTATCCATTTCAGTGCCCCGTAGCAACTTTTAAATGGTATCACCATCACTGAAGGTGTTGATGCCGGGATCGGAGCATGGTAGAGCCATGATCAGAGTGCTACTTCCTCAAATGCTGCCAACTCCAAACAAGTGGCTGGGTTGTCATTGGAAGCAGTTGAGCTGCCCAGTAGTATAACCTCATATCTACTGCCCCAAGTTCCCCATTGTACAATGCCTGAATAAATTTCTTATGTGAAACTCTATGCGGGGGGTCCAATCCCACGCATAGTTGTTTATGCTGTCCTGTAAATTTGTGAATCACAATGGTGGAATCCTGTATGAGAAGTTTTGGAGGATTTCAAGCATCTGTTGTAATGCCACCATTTAAAAACATATTTATTGGTAATGTATGCTTTGTGACTTATGCCCTTTGTACTTCTGTACTATAGGAGTTCTATTGCTCTCCCAGCTGGTATCAGGGTCTCTCGAGATATACATTCCCAGATACTTAAAGGTGTCTCTTTCACATCTAACAGTGGGGGTCCTGGGTGGCAAGGTAGGAGGGTTCTGGGGGTCCTCTACCAGTGAGATGACAGTCGATTTGCCCCCATTCACACAGAGGCCCGACGCCTCACCATCAGTTTCAGGATTTGGATCGGCTTAGGAGCAGAAAGGTCAGGCAGGTGGATGTATATCATGTCATTGTTGGTGTATAAGGAGATGCAACCCTCTATGTTTCCCTCGCACCACAGACCCCCAGACCTACACATCCATAGGGATGTGGAATTCCTATAGCCCGACGCCAGGGACATATTGTTTGGGGTCAAGGGCAACAAGTTTTCATGTGTATTTTGTCCTTGGGACAAGTAGGCTCAACTCCCTACAGCACAAACCCTTTGGCTGCCAGTTTACAGTACCACATTATGGATCAGGGAAAGGCATGGCCTGCAGTTAAGGTAATATTTGTGTCCATGCTGTTCAAACTTGTATCTATGGTTCATTAATGCAAAGCCTTTATTATTAGGGTGAGCGCTTTCAGTAAATGTTGTAAACTCATTCTGCACTACTGACAGTGGTTCCAGTATAAAAATATGTACACACGTTTTCAATGTTTAGCAATATGAGGCTATGCATACTGCTCCTAGAATGCTCTCTGATTAGATGCAAATATTTTCAGAAGCTTGACAACAAGATTGATGATTCCTTGCTTTCAAAATAAAATGTTCACAAAAAAATGCAAAAACATTTTGCTAAACTACTGTAAAATTTTAGGTACCATTTCTTTGCAGCATCATTTAGTAAAATGTGTTGATGTATGCTAGTATTTCCCAAAAATACTCATAATGGAAAATCAGTGTAACTACTTTTAATAAGATTATGGGAAACATAAAAATAAACAAGCACTGGTAAAGCCAGTAGGTCTGATATTTTTGGTCAGCCTTTTGGTTTTGTCAATGCGTGACTTGGTTTGGCATGGTTTGTGTAAAACCTTATTGGTGTGGGAGCTGCCGAGCCCTCACCATTATAACAAATGTTGGCAAAAACAAAATTGTTTTGGTCTCAAAGAGCACACATTGCCACAGTAGTTCCTGTAACTGAACAAAACGACTGTGTCGATATGATCCTTGTGAAAGAACAGAATGCTGTCACTCACAGTGAAGCTAGCCGATAGACAGAGAGAGAGAGAGAGACAGAATTTCAATAAACACAAAAGGTCATGGTTAACACCAGACTTAATTAGGGCCCAATTATTAAATAAAGTCTCAGAAGTGCACGACTTTCGTGAATTCACAAGACTTTACAGAAGTAGGCCAAGAAATAGTACTCCTAGAAAATATTTGTGAACTGCATTTTAACATGAGCAGATATGCAGGTGTAGCTTTGCTCATGCGTAAATCTGCGTTTGCAAGTTCACTTTCCCTCCATCCACTTTTTTCCCCAACCCTGGAAGAAGTTTTATGTCTGCCATTGTTAGGAGTAAATTTCCAACCTCTCTCAGTATGGGAAAAGATTAGAGAAGAATTGGTGAAAACCCTTAAAACATGCAAGTTAGTAGGTTTGCACTGGCTCAAAAGGGCATTCCAACCCTGGAACCATTACAATTACCTTCAGGCCCAGTATGTAGATCTCCGGAAACGTGGCGACATAAGGGAATTGCTAGTATTCAAACCCTACTATGGAAAGAGTCCTGGCATAATCAGAGGGGACACAGTCGGAACCCTACTGCCTCAGTCACGCGTGTTTCGACATCGCAAGCGTAACCGCTTGCCTTAACCACGCATATGCCTTAACCACGCATATGCGTGGTTAAGGCATATGCGCGGTCTAGTTGCTGGCTGCAGCTCGGCAGAAGAGCAGGAAGAAGAAAGATCGGGACGATGTGGTGAGGTAAGTGGGGTTTTGAGGGAGTGGGGGTAGTTTGTAGGGGTTGCGGGTAGTTGTCAGGGCTTGGAGGGAGTTGGGAGATTTAGGGCTCGGACAGGGCACGGGGGTAGTTTGTGTGGGTTGGGTTAGTTTTGGAGGCTGGGGGGGTCGGGTATTTTAGGGCTCAGGGCACGGGACAGTAAAGGGGCAGTTTACAGACTAAGGGGGAATTTTGTCAAGGGGTAGATTTTAGGGAGTGGGGGCTGGTTTTAGGGCTCAGGGAGGAAGGGCTGGGGTCGGAGTAGTTTTTGGGGGGGCTGAGTTTTAGGGCTCAGGGCAGGGGACAGGAAAGGGGCAGTTTTCAGGTCAAGAGGGCAGTTGGGCTGGTGCAGGGGGGAAGTGGGTGTAGGTTTTTGGGGGTGGGGCCTGGATTTAGTGCTCAGGGAGTGGTGCTGTGGTTGAAGTCGTTTTTAGGGGCTGAGGGGTCAAGTATTAAGGTTCAGGATATGGGATCGGGAAGTTTTTATGACTGGGACGGGTAAAAAAGACCGCAGGAGGGCTGAATTTTAGTGCTCAGGGCTGAGGTGCAGGAGTGTGATCTTTATCACACATGTCCCTTTACCTATGATGCCTTTACCACAAAATTGCGTGGTTAAGGCATGCATGGTAAAGACACGGTTGTGGTTAAGACGGCGTGAATCAGGCATGCGTTGGTGAGGCATTCGTTGTTCCATCACACAACCTAATCTGAGAGGCTATTTCAGAGCTCTTATATAATGAGATTGCTGCCATAATTTGTCGCCGAAACAAAAGGGACAGCTGGATTTTATTACAGGACAAGTAGATTTATGAAGCTATCTGCCCCATGGACAAGTAGATAATTTATTAAATTCCACACTCCTGATTATATTTTATATGCAGATTCCCTGGCTCGAAAAATCATAAACATTTTAATAGACCTGCAGGTCTAGTAACTTTAATAATCTACTCGACCTAACTGTAATGTACTTGACCCGTGAACTGGTCTCAAATTGTGTGATCCTAGGCAAATATTTTGTCTTAAGGAGCCGCCTTATTCTTTATTATCGCATAAGAGAGCTCCTTCAAATATGCAAGTTTACTATTTCTGCTGTACAAAAAAACTCTTTATTTACTAGACTAAATGTTTGCTCCTTGTATAATAAGAATCAAACCCATATATAGGGTACACATGATCCATGGCTCGCCTCTTAGTTCACTAATAGCATTGTCATTTGGGCATGAGCAGTAATAATTCCCAGTTCATGTTTAAAAACTCACTTTTCATAAATATATTACCAAAGCATGATGTGGTAGTGCACTGTCATTTACAGATAGCATATTTTCCATTGAAATGGACACAAAACTTTCCCACTAAAATGTTGTTTTACTGTAATAGTGCATAAACAATGTTTGGAAATTGGGTTTCAGCAAAAATATTTAAAATTTGCACATCACCAAGTAAAGTGTTCTAATTTGTTTTGATCCTATAAAAATATTTTTTTCACCAGAGAATTACAAAAATGGGTCTTCATAACTAGTGAAATATATTTGAAATGTTAGAACAGTTCACTTAGCTATTTCAGTGTTGTGTTAGAAAAAAGCTTGCTTGCTTGCTTTGCACAGTTCAATTGTCACACAGTTTCCTTTACAAAATCCTCTAACTTAAGTCACAGAAATAAAAATAAATGTAGGCAGACAAACTGACTTTTGACCTCAGTCTCTGAAAGCCAGCAAATGTGACAAGATTAAAGGCATTTTTATTGCTCTTTTACTTTGTGAGCAATAAAGATGCCTTTAAATCTTGTTATCTTGTCACATTTGCTCTGCTTTCAGAGGCACAGATTAAAAGTCAGTTTGTCTTCCTAGATTTACATTTATTTATGTGACGGAAGTTAGAGGATTTTCAACTCCCCAGAAAGGGCGAGTAGTCCCTAAAAATAGCTTGTCCTGAATAAATCTTGCTCGACAATGCGAGTGGGCGAGTGGATTTATGAGCCCTGTTACCAGAAGATGAAAAACCAACAAAATAGTTACAGAATGTTTATTTCTTTTTAGCTACGTACCTGACACTGCCCCCACACTCACTCACTCCCACTCCATTGTACTCAGCAGACGCTCGAGCATTGGGCTAAAGGACTTCACTCCCTAAAGTCCCCTCCCCTATCCCCTTTGCCACCCAACAAAATGCCCCCTCTCCCACCCTGGTGTGTTATCCCTTGTTGCTGCAGCTTCCTGGACTTACATAATTCTTTGCCTGATGTGTCCTGGACTGTGCGGGAGATGGGGCCTCAATGACAGCCTCATACAAACTATTTTGCAGGTCCTTCAGAAGTTGAATATCATAAAAAGGTATGGGGACTGTGATCCTGAGTGCAAAGGGGACAATGCCAGAGACGTGGCTAAAAAAGAACAAAATATTCTGCAACTGTTTTGTTGGCCTTTCACCATCATTTAAGCACTTTTTAAATACATATAAAATACATTGCACGCACATTAAGTAATAAATAAATGCAAGTTAAAGAAATCGGTGGGAAATGCATTGTGTTATGAAAGAACACATAATTAGTTAATGCGATCTCTGCAGACATCTATGTGTGTTACTATTGATAGAACTAAATCCTGGTTGGTGAACATAGAAATCGTGACGTGTATTTATAATGCTAAAAAGTGCCTGCGACTAAAAGCACTGTGAATATGTGAGTCATTATTTAAACCTATTGCACACAGTGCAAGATCGGCTGTTGCAAAATATGCAGAGATTAAGTTCCTGATTTAGAATGTGGCGGATGTAGGATATGATGTACTTGTAATAAAGCGGACAGAATTTCCATCAAGCTTGTGAAGGAGTACCCATCCCCCAAAGTCTAAGTCAGGCCCTTAGTGTTTAAGATAAAGCAAGTGTTTTAAAAATATATTTTTTCTTATATGCAATCAGACTGTACTTAGTGGAACCCTATTTTTTAATACGTTTTCATTAGGAGGGCACACTCCAAAACTCGGATGATAATACTTTTATATTACCTTTCTTAAAAGAATAACTCTTTGCAACTTGAAGCCTCAAATGACTCAATCAATTAAAGCCATATACTGGCTCCCAAACAGCCTTTTAAGTTTGTTGATGAACCATTTGCACACATTTACATTTCTTTCAAGTAGCAGGCACCTCGGTGAGAAAACTTTCATTGCCCTGTAATCTTTGTGGGTTGAACTGTACATACACAGACCACTCAATAGATGCCAGGTATTTGCTTGTGCGGCAGCATTTGTCTTCACAGCTCTTTTACACTCATGAATAAGTGCAGATACATGCTTGTTTATAACATTTCAGCAGTTTCAGCCATTTCCACATACCAAAGCACTTCAACAATAGGCCAGACGGTACTCCGCTTCTATCAACTAGAATCGAATGCTTAAGCAGCCTCTCTTTCACTCCTTTTCTCTTCAAATTCATGCAGAGGAATAGCAACAAAAACGATTAAGAGGATAACTCTCGTCCTGATGCAGGACATAAACAATTCTCCATATAGGCTGCACGACCAGCGCGCTCTGTTCCATCTATAGCACTCCACAGAGGAGAGCTCTACCCCTTCCATAAATGTGCTTTGGCGCCTCATTAGGAGGAGTATGAAGCACTGTTTAAATACAACTACAATACACTACAACATGCTCAAACCCTACAGCACTACGAGGCCATATTAATGGCAATACAATCAATCAATCAGGGAATTGTAAGCGCACTACTCACCCGTGAGGGTCTTAAGGTTCCGGGGGTGGGGCGGTAGGTAGCTCCGCTCAGTCGAAGAGCCAGGTCTTGAGTGTCTTCTTGAAGATGTTCAGGGAGGGGGCGCGTCTGATGTCGATTGGGAGTTCGTTCAGGTTTTGGCCACGATGTAGGAGAAGGCTCTTCCACCTGTTCTGGCTCTTCGGATGCGTGGGGTTTCGGCGAGGGTGGTGGATCGGAGGTTTCTCTTGGGTGCGTGGAAGGAGATTCTCTCGTTGAGGTATTGGGGTCCGGTGTTGTGGAGGCATTTGTAGGCGTGGGTGAGTATCTTGAAATTGACTCTCTTCTCGACGGGGAGCCAGTGGAGGTTACGCAGGTGTTGGGTGATATGTTTGTGTCGAGGAATGCCGAGGATGAGTCTGGCTGCGGTGTTCTGTATGGTCTGGAGTTTGCAGAGCAGGGATTTGTTGATTCCTGCGTAGAGGGCGTTTCCGTAGTCCAGTCTGCTGGTTATGAGTGCGTGGGTGACGGTCTTCCTTGATTCGGGGGGATCCATTTGAAGGTCTTTTGGAGGATGCAGAGGGTGTTGAAGCAGCTGGGGGCAACGGCGTTGACCTGTCGGGTCATGGAGAAGGAGGGGTCTAGTATGATGCCGAGGTTTCGGGCGTGGTCCGTGGGGGTGGGAGGGCTGCCGAGGGCGGGGGCCACCAGGTAGTGTCCCATGCAGAGGGGGAGGGACCGAGAATGAGGACCTCGGTCTTCTCTGAATAGAGCTTCAGGCAGCTGCTGCTCATCCAGGATGCGACGTCCTTCATTCCTTCCTGGAAGTTAAGTCTGGTTGTGACGGGGTCCTTGGTGAGGGAGAGGATGAGCTGGGTGTCGTCGGCGTAGGATACTATGCTGAGTCCGTGCTGTCTGACGATGGCGGCGAGGGGGGCCATGTAGATGTTGAAAAGAGTGGGGCTGAGCGACGATCCCTACAAAGCTAGGCTAGCCTCTATTGATATTACTTACCCTGTCTTCCATAAATGTACAGTCTTTACTTAATCCCTGATTGGAAGTTGTGTTTTAAATTCCGATCCATGCGCAAATGGATGTTTGAACACAGATATGAATTCTGAGTTGTGCATCAATCACCACATTCTGCAATTTTCTGCTGACAGATTATTTCAGAAAAAAATGAGGAAGTCTATCAGAATAAAATGTAAAGACATAAACATGCAGTGATCTGTGTGAAAAACAATAATTCCACATGTTAGTCTTCATTCGGAGTCAGCAAATTCAGGAGAAGTTAATTTTGTTACCCATGAAATATATACCAGGGTAACGGTAATTAATGTGTACACTAATTATCACTCAAATTCTACATAACATGGAACCATGGCCTTAGTCTCCAAATATGTCTTTGTGATTCTATCATGATGCTATCCATACAGGTGTATAGTTTAAGAGTACTATAGGCTCAGTTTGAGGTCACCGAGCCCACCAAGTTTGCCCATTTTACTGCTGTAACCTCATAGCCTTTAATACATTTCCACCTCTACCTTTGCTCTGACAATACCGGTAAATGCCATAAACACAGATGGAAGGTGTGGGGGTGGATGTATGTGTGTGTGGGGGTACAGTGATGGGACCCACTGATTCTATCCATTTTCCTGCAGTCACCAACTCTGACCTTGCTCTTCACTATGATAATCATAGAGGATAGCTAAATATTTGCCTCAATATGCATAGATACACAAAGACCACCATACTTGCCTGACATGTCAAATGAGCTGCCTACTATAACCTTGTAGACCATTCATAAGGGAACATTTAGATAGTCAGCAGATCTTCCAGGAGGTATAAGCCTATGGCCTCGACACTCCGTCATAGGACCAGCCAACCAATTTAGGGATCCCCACCAACCTGGCTGGGATTTCTGTGCAGAGATGGCAGCCATGGCAGCTGTACCCCCTTCTGAGTACTGCAGGCTTGCTCAGTGGGCACCATTTTTAATGCGCCCACCTTGAAAACTTCTCTGCATTGAGGAAATAATCTCTGAAAGTGGAAGTTTTTTCTCTCAGAAAACACAGATGGGCTGATATGCAGGGAGGATTTGCCTGCAAGCGGGGGCCATTCTGCATTTTTCCCTGCCTGTATCCACCATGTCTAAGGCAAAGGAAAATGAGTGATGGTAGACCCGCAGTCAATAGGGTGGGGCAATCATCATTGTGGCTTGGCCAACCTTTAGCAGATTGACCACCCAGTCAGACATTTACACCAGCAGAGGCTCCACCATTGTAAACACCCCCCCTCGTCAATTCTAAAGAGAGCAGGAGTACAGTGAGTTTGGCATGACAGAAGCACCCCAAAGTTATGGTTGTGCTGAAGCTCTACCAAACTCTAAATGAGGTCCTTAGTTTCAACTTTGTCCTTGCCCCTGGTGCCTTGAAGCTGCCAGCATGCACTATATATTGTTAAATAAGACTCCAAAAATGACCTGCTAAGCAACAAAGCATCATTCTGTAGAGAGAATGGCAGACTGGAGGTAGCTTAAGCATATCTGGTTATCGTCAGAGGATGAGAAACATGGCTGTAACCACTCAATCTTTGTATGTAAAAGATATACAATTTACACTTAGCAAAACACAAAATTCTATACACACATAACAGAAACACATCAGACTTTGAGAGCACTGCATAGATGTCAACAACTCATACAATAGAACTAGTCTCTTACTGCTTCTAAAACCTCTTTTATTTTAAATTCTATTTCACAGGGCTCCTACTCCTGAAGGGCTCTTTTCCAGTCAGGCTCCAATTTCACCAATCTGACCTGTGCCACCACCCACATTGTTTTAGATAATTTGGCCTGTTGTTTCCATAAGATTAAGACCATTTCAGGACTGTATTGCCCAGCTTCCAGTTTCATCCTGTCTCATGCAGAATGATTACAAGCCTTCAACCTTTTTGTCACTACGCTCACAGCTCTCCCAATGATTAAAGAAAAGGAGATTTCCTCGTTCCTCACCTTCCTAAAGGCAGGTTCTGCATATGTTGTATGTCCAGTCAGGACTCTAAAGTCTTTATCAGCAGTTATTACACTTCTTTTTACATTCATCCATAATAGCTGTTTTCATCTTGCACTGCCCCTAGTGAATGGAAGAAAGGGATAATCACACCCCTTTTAAAGGAAATCAGACTTGGACCCCAGGACACAAGCTAACTATATTTTTTTCTGCTGCAGTCACTAAAATTAGTGAGAAGCTCTGGCTCCCCAGCTTTCCAAACATCTTGAAAAGATCCTGGGACAGATGTACGACATTGAGAAATAGCGACTCGCAAATTACGAGTCGCTAAACGGAATGTACGAACAATTCTGGCCTTCAATTTGTGGTTCGCAATTGAGTCACATCGCAATTACTGGGCTCGCATTTAGCAAGTCTGTACGTGTCCACAAACTGCGAGAGGGTCGCAAATGAATTGCAAGTGGGTCGCAAAAATTGCGAGAGGGTCACAAATTGATTGCGAACGGGTCGCAATTTGCGACTGTGGCTTTAAAAGTGCCTGATCACTTCCTGGAACAGCAGAAGGACCCCAAACCAGAAAGTAGTGTCCATTGTGATTCCCGCATAGCTGTAGGAGCACACTGTGGAGCCAGAAGCAAACTCAAGACTGTATCCAGGCACCAAGCAAACCCTGCAATGGCCAACCAGCAGAGCTAGATGGGAGCAAAGGAGCGCAAGAGAAAAATCAAATTTCTAAAATAGAATTGGAAATTCTCACAGATGCTTGCTGCAACAACCATGAACAGCTGTTTGGCCGGGCCTCACAGACATTTCCAGAATCTGAAAAACACAAGATCTGGAAGGAGATGCAGCTACAAATTAATGCCCGGGGGCTTGCAGATAGGTCCATCGATGACCTCAAGAAAAGGTGGTACAACATGCGCTCTTGTGCAAAGGCAACGATTGAAGCACGGTTGGGACAATTCCAATAGTCCAGAGTGGAACCACCTAATGCTCCCCCCTCATCTGTGGAGCCACAACAGGATCCTGGACAGGATACAGTGGCACTGTGTGCCTCAGGGACCGTCCACACCTCTGCAACCACCTCTGGTAAGTGCAAAATACCTATTTTTCCAACATACCTGCCAGAACCCAGCAGTCCACAGGCATGCAACATAGATACCCCTAGACACTCCATTTCAGGCACCAAAAGTCACAGCTGTTGCATCATGGGATATGTAGCCAGGTACACAAGCAGTGGAGTAACTCTCTGACATGAGCTGAAGAACATGGTCCGACCACTGAGATAGTGTCTAATATGTGCATTTTTTTCTTCATCTACCACATAGATGCACCTGTGGCAGTACAGGACATAAAAGAGGAAGCAGGGGAAGAGCAGGACCTTGACCTGATGGAGGCAGAACTGGATGTCCAGGCAGAGTCGCAGCCAGGTACATCAGACATCCAGAGCAACACAACCCAGCAGGCAACAGAACCAGCAACAACTCCTGTAACCAGAGTCCGACAGCTGCATCCAACGCAGCACTTGCAGAGGCGGTAACGGGCAAGGCCTTATGTCCACTTCCAGCGAGGCATGGGCGACCAGGCGGACTCCAGCAAAATCGAGCAGGCAATGCTGCAAATTCAGCAACAGAGACAGTTGAGGGTTATCAACAGCAAGCTGCCCCATGGATTCACAAACCTATCCCTCCAATTGGCAGGCAACCAGGCCCGGCTGGATGCCAAGTTAGATGCACTGACTGGGGTGATGGGACAACTCTGCACCGAGCTGGCGGAGGAGAGGAGGCGGCAGAGGCACAATGAGAGGAGCAGGGGAAGCAGGATGGGGGCATTGACCCAGGGGATTGGTAGCCTGGCCCAGGCAACCACCCTCCACTGAACACGCACACTGGCCCTGTAGGTGGAAATGGGCCACTATAGTGGAGATGTGGCCAGAGGTCTGCGGAATATGACTGCTGCTCTTGAGGCCATACAGACCTCCAGTGTTGTCACGGGGTAATGAGGGATGCTCCTGACACCAAAGTATCCAGCCGCAGCAGCGTCTCCACTGCGGAGACATACATGCTGCGTAGGAGTGATCCAGCGGTGTACTAACAGCAGATACTCCACTACCATATACTCACCTGGGCCCATATAACTACTGCCACAAAACAGCAAGTAGACCGCTGGAAAACTTTAGTTTATGATTTTCATACTTCAAGATCTAGTTATTTCTTTCCCTAACTAAACCTTTCACTGATCAATTAGTTCTTTCCTCTGGTCAATGGACCATTAGTTGGAACTAGTTGATGGTGAAAATTTAACATAACTTATTAAACATTTCTCGATTAAAATGAAATAATCACAGACTCTGGAAGTTTAAAATCTTTATCTAAATTAGTTGCGTGTGAACCATCTCAACCGTTTCAGTACAAACACCCTCAATCGCAGGAGTGTCAATTCAATTCAATCAAGTTTCAAAAGACAATAGCAATTCAGATCCACACAATAACCATGCTCGGCAAGAAGAGGACAGAGAGAGAAAAACATCTATCAATACGATAAATTTATAATTACCAAGTATGGTGTGAAGACCAACCCCCTGGCCAAAGGGCTGGTAAGGGTCCCCCGGGATAGATCAGGAGACAAAGACTTCAGGACAGGAATCTTCACCTCTCTAGATACCGACGACTGCGTCGCACCCCTCTCTGACTCTCTTCCTCCTCGTGGTTCTTCCGCGATCTTCTTTCTAACCCAATTAAGTTAAATAGATGGTTCTGCATTCGATTTCTTCATCAGCGTCTCACTGCATCAGCACCACCCCAGCACCGACAGCATTAAGCTCCGTGTCAGCTCTCTTCTTTTCTAACTAACTGAAACTACCTCAATTATACCTTTCCATAACCATGTACCACCCATTAATGTTTCAATTTTACAAAATACTAACTCGGATTGGACAGGCGAGGGGGATGATCGTCACACCATGCTTACATTTCACTTATTTCATTAAACCATTGTTTCAAACACCTCCCCTCAAACTTTTATTAAATCATTTCCTTTCCCATACATCTCCAAACTTTATTAATACAAAATGTTGCGATGTCATGAATAAAGCTCCTTCATATGAACTCTTCACCCTCATGTTCCCAGGGCACATCTTCGCTGGCCTTGGACGCGTGACAAGTCCTTACTCATCTTTCTTTATTCTCTCTCTGGTGCGCATGCGTAGGGTCAAGTCAGTCAGCTCGATTCAGACAAGTGTAGAGGGCCCAAATGCGCACTAATAATAAAGTCAAAAGAAGAAATGTTATTTTCAAAAATAAATGGTTTCACTGTACACCACCAACCTCTACTCTAACCCATTCTATTTATTATTACCCTTTCTGCATTTGCGTTAGTATAAAACTTATTTTCTAATTCAGCCAAGCAGGTGCCATGCATGCGAGCTTTCAAGCGGCCATTTTATCATCTTTTGCGCAGGCGCAAGATTTTCCCTCCAAGCATTAGTATGTCATACTACGTAGATGTAATAGACGCATGCGCCGTAAAGATCCCTTGTTAAAGTGCGTTCTAGTCCTTCGTTCATGTTATTGCAGTTAGTGAACACATAAGCAAGCTTCACTGTCCCGCGTGTCTTTTTCTAAATGCGAATTATTAATTACAAACACGTTGTTAGTAATTCGTTAATGAGTTAAAACGAAAGGATTGCTTCCGAGCAAGTCTCATTTACGAGTCCTTGCTCCATCAATCCCCTCTCTGATGCCATCTTAAGCCATCACAAAATTACCCATCCCATCCCAGATACCAACTTTAGCACTTCTCAGTTTTTCTCTATTTCTCCTCTCAAATTTTCATCAATCAACTCGTTTCCTTCTAAATCCCTCATCTTCTTGTATAATCTGCCTTTCATTTCTTCCAGCTGTATTTCATCATATTTTCTTTTTCGTTTCTGTCCCTTTCCTTTTCTTTCAAAATGTACTTTCTCTTTCCTTCCTCTTCTACAACACTTATATGTAATCATTATCATTACTACTGTTATTATCATAACTAATGGTATTATTATTTGACCTAGAAAACTTTTCCCAAAATTAACAAACCATTTCCCTATTGATGTTATACTTTTTGTTAGTCGTCCCCACACACTGTCAACCTCCAGTTGGGTCAAGTCTTTATGCATTCTTGTAATGTTTTCAATATATCCTTTAATTTCTCTGCTCTTGTCCGGAATATAAGTGCAGCAATGTTGAATTTTCAACATGCCACAGACTCCACCTTCTTTTGCTAACAATATATCAAGAGCAAGACGGTTCTGTAAAACCATAGACCTGATTGCAACCATTTCTGTGTTAATCATTAAGAATCCTCCTGCAGTGTCTGTAGAAAGACGATCAACTATGGTTGATAACTTACAAATTTTCCGTGAATTAAGAACGACTCCAACTCAGGGTATCAGTGCACTAAAATTGTCTCCTAAAATTTCTGAAAAACTAGCTCTTCTTCTACGTGTTAGTCCATTATATTTTCCATTGGTTCCACTGATTTTATCTACATGATAAATCTTTGGAAAAACTATTCCAAAATAGCAGCTCCCATACCATCTTGCGGGTAACCTGTAATAGGCGTTGCTCCCACAAACATAATACACTCCTGGAGACACAGGATCGGTTCCCCCTTTTAGTCCCCAGCCTCCCAAAATTAGGAAGTTGTGTTCACATTCACTGGAACCAATGTAATTATTTTAATCTATCGAGGCAGAATTTTCCCCTTTTCACAAAATCCAGGGACATCGCAGCATGAGCCTTGCCACTAGCATAGATTCCCTCCTTCCCAACCCATGGAGGTACATGGGTTTTCTGTTCAGTTGCCTTCTTTATTAAATCCTGTCTCCTTTCTTCTACCAAATCCAAAAAAACGTTTTCTTCTTTTCTTAATGTACATGTTAAACTATCTTTATGTGCCTGAACTAAATCTATTGAACTCATTGTTAAGAAAAATTCACCCATAAACTGTGCATTTTTACTACTAACTACTGGATTCATATTCTTTCTAATAGGTAATTCTGAAAATACTACATCTATATCTGAATAAAAATATTGAAGTTTCCCTGTAGCATAAAATAAACTTGACAAAATACTACATGACACACCATACGTTAAAGGTATATGGTGATACGTCATCCCTTCTGATACTGATGAGGGTAACTTCATACACACGTAACAGTTATTAGTCTCCATAGTACTAACATATTGAAATAATTTAATAAACACATTTGAAGACGTATTATAGTCTGATTCATTATGATAGTTTGCTTCATCTTCTACCCCTATTTCTATTTCAGTTTCTTTTATTCTATCCACTTTAACATTAGTATCTGTTTTATTCTTGTCACTTGTTTTCATTAACAAAGGTACTCCTACTGTTAGGAATAACCATACTAATGCTTTTAATAAAATACTACAAAAACAAAATCTAAAGCACTTTCTTTTTAATCCACATTTTGGTTTTCCGGTCACTTCAATTTCTGCCATTTTACTCCTGAGAAAAGTTCTTTTCTCTTATCTTTTCTTTGTCAGTTTTCTTTTTCTTTTCGTTTTTAAGGAGGCCTCAATTTGCTTTCATCAATCTGGACAATATGAATTTCTTCTGTTTCATCAGTCAGATCTAGGGATTCAAATTCCTCGAGTATGACGTAAGTCCATTCAGGAGCCTTGTATCTCCTGATTACATTTCTCAATCTTGGACTTCTTCGAGTTATCTTTGCCAAAGTTTGTTTAGATTGTGTTTGACTTGTGACTTCGTTTACTTGTTCTGGTCTCTTTTCAGATTTTCTCAAGTGATATTTTAGTTTCTTTACTCCAGTTGGCCAATTGTCTCCCTTTCTGACTCTTTTGATTTGCACTGCGTTTTCACCTTATCTCCTTGTAAAGTTCTTTTTATTTAATTTATTCTAGGCACAATCTGTTCTGATTCTCTGTTTTCTGTGCTTGTACCTTCTTTTACTTCCACCTACTCAGGTCTTACCGTATTTTGTTCTTCTTCCTGAGCTTGTTCTTCTAATTCTATCTGACCCTGTTCAGGTCTTACTTCAAACCTTTCTTCTTCTGCCTGAACCTGTTCTTCTAACTCTATCTGATCCTGTTCAGGTCTTAATTCAAACTTTTCTTCTTCTGCCTGAACATGTTCTTCTATTTTTCCCTCCTCAGGTTCGTGAAAGTCTTTTTTATTTTCCACCTGAGTGTGTTCTTCTTCCCCTGTCTTTTCAGTTCTGTTCTTCTTCTTGTTTCAATAACATCATCAATTACTTCAATCACTGGTATCCACTCTTCCTGACTTGTACTTGGCTGTTCGTCATATGGTTGTCTTTCAGAATCTATTACTCTAGATTCTTCAATCTCACAGCTTACAACTCCTGACGCTTTAGCCTGTTCAGTCAGTGGTTGCTCTTGTTGTTCTGATGGGCTCGGAACTCTTCTGGTATGGCTGGCATGAATTCAATTGGGCAAACCTGCACACTTCACTGCTGTGGTAGTGACTAGTATGACTTGCAGCGGTTTGTCCCACCTTGGTGCTAGGCACGACTTTCTTGCGTGTTTCTTCACTAGCACCCAATCTCCAGGATTCAAATCATGCGCTTGGTCTGGCTGTCTTTCGACTGCGTCTTCTCCAACCTGGTGAGAGACAGAACGCATATTTCAGCCAATCCTTTGCAATAGTCCAATACCAGATCATCAGTTATACTCATTAGTTTATTTCCAGGAATAAATGCCTGTCTCATGGCTCTTCCCATGAGAATCTCATGTGGGCTCATTCCTGTTTTTCTGTCTGGAATACTTCTGAGACCCATCAATACAAGAGGTAATGCATCTGGCCATTTCAGCTTTGTGGATGCACACACCTTTCCCAATCTTGACTTGATTGTGCCATTCATTTGCTCAACAATTCCAGAAGCCTCTGGACGATAAGCACAGTGCAGTTTTTGTTCAATGTTAAATGCAGCACAGATTAATCGAATTATCTCATTATTAAAATGAGGGCCTCTATCTGATTCCAAAGTGACTGGAAAACCAAATCGCGGAACTAACTCCCTCAACAACAATTTTGCAACTGTAAGACTGTCATTTCTTCGAGTGGGATAGGCTTCCACCCATCTTGAGAAAAGGCATACTATGACAAGTATATATTTCAGTCCATTGCATGGGGGCAATTCAATAAAATCTAACTGTAATGTAGTGAAGGGTCCTTCTGCCTTTCCAATCTTTCCCCAGATTACCACTGTCTTTCTACCTGGATTTTGCTGCTGACAGGTTAAGCATCTTTGGCAAAGGCTCTCTGCGACTACCCTGAACTTCGGATTGTACCAACTCTGTCTGAATAGCCTGATCATTGAGTCTCTCCCTATGTGTATTGCTCCATGATACACTCTTGCCATTTTTGAAAGCAAACAATCTGACATGACTGGTCTTCCATCTAAATACACCCATACCTCATCGTGTGGTCTTTTTGTGCAGGCTGCCTTTATCCAAATTTCCTTTTCCTCAACTTCTTCCTGCAATTGTCTAATCTCGTCCCATGTTTCTGGTACTGAGAAAAACATAACTTGGCATCTGGTTTCACCCGTTTCAATTTTTCAGTTTATGGCCACTGTATTTTTGGCACAGTATTTGGCCACTTGATCAGCATAATTATTGCCAGCAGTCACATAGTCATTTCCTGACCGATGGGCAGCACATTTTACAACTGCTATCTCTTTTGGCAATTGTAATGCTTCCAACAAATCCTTCACATTTTTGCTGTTTCTGATAGGAGATCCTGAAGAAGTCAGAAATCCCCTCTGCATCCAGAGCTGGCCGAAGTCATGCACAACCCCAAACCCATATCGGCTGTCCGTAAATATGGTTACTCTCCAATTTTCCCCTTTTTACATGCCATTGCTAAAGCAACCAATTCAGCTACTTGCGCAGACTTGACCCCAGGTAAACAGGATGCTTCAATTACCCCAGATATTTTACAAACAGCATATGCAGCACTTAGTCCTCCTTCTTGTGTTCTGAGGCAGGAACCGTCTACAAATAACTCATGGTCAGCCTCTTTCAAATGTGTCTCTTTTATGTCCGGCCGGGGCTTTGTGCATAACTCAGTCACGTCCAATCATGATCACTCTCATCTCTCACTTCTTCATCGCAGGGGTCTGGCAATAGGGTAGCTGGGTTCATAATCATACACCTTATCACAGTCACGTTCTCAGCTCCCAGAATCACTCTTTCATACTTACTCAATCGACTAGGAGTGAGATGCTGTGTTCTTGTTCTTGTCAAAAGAATCTCAACCGAGTGTGGAACAAAAGCTTTTACCAGATGTCCCATCACTATCGACTCACTTTGCTCCAGACTCATACAAGTAGCAGCTACTGCTTTTAAGCAGCCAGGCAATGCTGAAGCCACTGGGTCCAATGTAGCTGAAAAATATACCACTGGACGTTGACTCAATCCATGTCTCCGTGTTAAGACTGAAAGTGCACAATTTTCTCTCTCACAGCAAAACAAAGCAAAATCTTTTGAATAATCAGGCATGCCCAAAGCAGGAGCCTCACACAAATAGTTTCTTAATTTCACAAATGCCTCTATGCAGTCATCATTCCAATCAATCGGATCTTTTGCTCTTTTCCGGATCATCTGTATTAATGGCTTTGCTAACATCGAAAAACCATTAATCAGTTGCCTACAGTATCCAACCACTCCCAGGAACATTCTCATTTCTCTCCGAGTCTGTGGCAATTGCATTTCTTTGATTATTTTTATTCTTTCCGGTGTCACTTTTCTAACTCCTCTTTCTATTTTATGTCCTAAATATCTAACTTCTAGTTGACAGAATTGTAATTTTTCTGGAGACACCTTGTGCCCTCCTTCAGCCAAATGGTTCAGTAATGCAATTGTGTCTGTGACACAATCTTCTCGTGTTTTTGATGCCACCAATAGGTCATCAATGTACTGGACCAAAACAGATTTTCCAGGCATAACCAATGATTCTAGCCAGTTTTTCAAAATCTGATTAAAAATTGAAGGACTCTCTGTGTACCTTTGAGGAACTCGACACCATGCATAAATATGATCCTCAAACTTAAACGTAAAAAGATACTGGCTGTCTGGGTGCAAAGGAATAGAAAAGAACGCTTGGCATAAATCAATTACTGTAAACCAACCTGCATTCCAAGGTATCTGATAAAGGATCACTGCTGGATTTGGCACTATTGGACAACATGGCACTACAATTTTATTTATTTTCCGTAAATCTTGCACTATTCTGTACTTTCCGCTAGGCTTTTTCAGTCCCATTATTGGCGAATTGCAGGGACTACCCATCACCTCTTTTAAAATACCTTGTTTAACTATTCGTTCAATCTCTGGAATAATTCCTGCTTTTACTTCTGGACTCATCTTGTACTGTCGGGTGTTTGGATACACTGCACCTTCTTTCCCTGTCACTTTAACTGGGTCTATAGTCGTCATTAGCCCAATGTCTTTTCCTGTAAAATCCCACACTTCTGGATTAACTGTGGTTCTCAACTCTTCTGGTAATTCATTCTCAGTTATTAGTGAAAACATTTCATCTACTTCCGTTCCCTGTTTGGCTAGCATCATCTTGTATACCACGTCTTCATCAGGGGTTTGGAAAGCGACACCATCCGGTGTACAATAGATCGTTCAATTCTTCTTGCACAAAAGATCTCTTCCCAACAGATTTACAGGACTGGAATCACAAACTACGAACCAATGCATTTCCTTAAAATTTCCAATGTGCACCTCCATTGGTTTGGTGATTGGGGTTCTAATCTGTTGGTTTGCCACGCCTACGACTTGGATTGATTCTCCCGAGAGGGGTAGATTTGGGATGTCTGCTGTTCTCACAGTAGACCTGGTAGCACCAGTATCCAATAGGAAAGTAATGTCTTTACCTTCTACTCTCCCATCAACAAATGGACCTGACTGATCTACCGGCAAGGATGCGCCAAGCACACACTCCTCTTCCTCCCCCCTCAGGCACCTTCATTGTGCGACATCTGAATGTTCTTCATCATTCTGTAAAAAATATTCTGTAATTGTTCTATTATTCTTACCACTTTCTCCTTGAAATCCGGTGTTTGTACTGAAATTTTGATGATTCACAAAATTTGGCATAGGAGCTGGTGGCACCTGATATTGTGGAGTAACTACCTGCTGCTGCTGATTCATAAGTACTTCATTCTGCATCTGTGGGATTAAATTTTGATTTGGCCCATTATTACTCTTATTATTCTGAGTACTCTTACACACGTTCTTCCAGTGTCCAAGCTTTCCGCACGCATGACAAGGAAACTTCTTTTTCGCTTCTTCTCTGTCCATTCGTCCCATATATTTATTACCATTCGCTCCTTGATTATTCTGACTCGGTTCTTTCACTTGATTATTATTTTGGTCATTTGTTTTCTCTTCTTGCTGTTCTGCCAATTTAACTTGTGCCCACATCATTTTCTCTTTTAGCTTCGTACGCCTGGCTTCAATGTCATCTCCGCAATATTTCGCATACTTTAAAATCTCATCCACTGTCTTGCTTTGCCAACACAACATGTGCTGCTGTATCATCTGACTGATTTCTGGTTTTAAACCATATACAAACCGATACACAAAATGTCCCATATCCTTGTCACCGATATTCTCAAAGCCACTATACTGCTTAAACACCTGTAACAACCTTTCACAATATGTATGTACAGATTCATTTGGTTCTTGTGTTGTTCTATCTATTTTTACCCAATCTGTTTCTTTAGGAGGAATTTTCCCTTTCAAATACGTAATCACTTAGTGAAACTTTTTCATCACCTCCTCCGAGGGTGCCCCTGTCTTTGCATCTCTAGGGTACTCCTCATTAGGCCGGTCAATTGTAATTTTACATTCTGTCCATAAATCAGCAGGTACCACTATATCAAATAGACCATCCAAATCTTTCAATAAAACCTTTGAAACCTTCACAAATCTCTCTACCGGTTTGTACCATTCAACTGGTTTTTCTCTCAGCTTTGGAAAATCATGTGTAAATGACAAAATATCTTGTCTACTCCAAGGAACGTGAACATATCCACCTCCAGGAATCTCTCTCATTGGACACAATTTTTCCACTTTGCTTGATTCTCTTACTGGAAATGCAGCTGCTGCTTCTCTCGCTTGTACTTAATCTTTCTTTCTTATCCATCTAATTCTCCATTTATCAATGTCTCCCCATTTTCGCAAAATGTTCATTAATTCTTTTATCTGTAGTCTCTTTCCAGAAGCATTTACACTTTCCAAATCTTTATCAGTAAAGTCCACTCGATATGGTTTCTGTAACAATTTTGATTTCCCTAGGTCTATTCCAATCTCTGAAGCAACTTCAGTCAATCTCTCATGAAATACTCTTTCCCTTCTGGTTATACTCTTACATAAAAATAATAATTCCTCATCATTGTAAGCGTTCAATCTTTCTGTACCCACACATCCTGTCATCATCTCTTCCAATTCCACTTTCAATCTGCTGATGTCTAAAATCCTTGGTGTTGGTTTCTGATTATCTCTTTCCTGTGCCCATCTTTCTATTTCTTCAGAGGTGACTATTGTTGCGCCTCCAGTTCCAGTAGGAACCAAAGGTCTTCTTTCTCTCAAATTCATGGGCGTAACTCTCTTTGGAGTTTCCGTCAAAGGTTCCACATTAGTGAGATCCATTAATGAAATAATTGACTCACTTTTGCTAACCTGATCATCTGTAATTATTTCTTTTCTAGGACTATTTAATGGAACTGTCACAGGTTGTGGTTTCTGGCAAATCTTATCTCCATACAATGGGATTACCGGACCAATAGTCACTGGTACTGTCAAGGCTTCAGTATTCAAATTTAATTGACTTATCTTTTGAACTAGTTCTTCTCTAGTTTTATTCAAAGCATCTCTTTCATTATCCTGCAACACTCTGTTATATGACGTCTCATGTAAAATCTGTGGGGTTAATGGCATTCCCATTACTGGTGCACTTGGGGTAACCTTACTAGCTGCTTCTTGATACGGTGGTGGATTTTTAATCAAAATATCCTCTAACAACTCGTCATCTGATTCACCATATCCTGCTGAGTTCATGTGTTTCGTTTTCTCCTTACACTTTCCTCCAGACTGTTCCTCAGTCATCAACACTGGATATAAACCTTCTGATACCATAGCTCTCCTCCATTGTTTCATCTGCCCTTCGCGTGACTCATGCAAATGTCTCGGAAAGAATCCTCTATACCTTCCACCTCTGCATTTCTCTCGTTCATATGACTCAGTCTCCCATTCTTCCAAAGCCTCATATTGAGTTAACCTAGGTCATTCATTTTCAATCTCAAATTCTGAAGAATCCTCCCATTAAACGTACTATTTTTAGGAAATGCTAACACTCCATCATCCTTTGTATATTCTATCCAATTTTCCAACCACACGCAAGTATGATATCCTCTTTCCATCATCATAAAAGATGCTGGTGTCTTCGGTGGCGGAATAGGAATTCCCTCTCTAGTCAACACAGGCTTATCCTTTACAAAGAAATTCTTAATTTTCTTTAAAAATGACATTTTCTCTCCATACATCCTTGAAGAACGATGTAGGAAATTGTATTCTGCAAACCCTTGGAATCTTCTACCTGTACGTCTTGCACTAACAGTCAAATCAAAATCCCGCATACAATCTTTCTCTCCACCAATCCTAGCGCGGCTTTTAACTAGCTATCCAATCAAATCAGGCTCACGCCCGTGATCTGACCAATGCCAGCGCGGCCTTTTCCTGACGTCAGTTCTGCTCCTTACTACTGACCCCTCCTTTACGAAGCTGCTCCTGTCACACGCCCGCTGTCTCTACCAATCCCAGCGCGGCTCACTGTGATGTCAGTACCACTCCGGCAACTGACCCTCCCTTCACAAGGTAATACGAAAACTTTATTTCTCGATATTTTCTTTAAAATTCTTTGTTATTAACGACATAAAAACATTCGCTACTCTGTCTGTTCCGCTAAATCAAAGAATAGTTTATTTCTTTCTACCACGAGTAAAACCTTCCGCTTACTCTTCATATAAGCTCCAGAGAACCTGCTACTCCTCCGGTGTCACCCGTTTGGGAAATTTGAGACCAAAGTTTCACCAGCGAACTCCTTTTGCTGTCAATCTAGCTTGGAAGAACCTGCTACTCCTTCAGGGTTACCCTTTCTAGGTGATATAACGCCTAAAGTTTCACTAGCGAACTCTTTGCTATCAATCACTCTCACTTTTACACAGAAAATAGTCCCTACTTTAACACTGCCAGCCCTACCTAGCTTCTCAGTCTTATTCCAACAGACGAGTAACCTCACTGCAGTGTGGTTTCTATCGCCACCCGCTATTCATTCCCCGGGAATTTTCCAGACGACATAAAACAAGGACGCTAACTCTTTTTGTTAAACATAAATCAATAATCTATACTTATCACCAAACTAGTCAATAATAACCATAACTTTGCTACCAGAAAACTGATCCAGCGGTGTACTAACAGCAGATACTCCACTACCATATACTCACCTGGGCCCATATAACTACTTCCACAAAACAGCAAGTAGACAGCTGAAAACTTTAGTTTATGATTTTCATATTTCAAGATCTAGTTATTTCTTTCCCTAACTAAACCTTTCACTGATCAATTAGTTCTTTCCTCTGGTCAATGGACCATTAGTTGGAACTAGTTGATGGTGATAATTTAACATAACTTAACATTTCTCGATTAAAATGAAATAATCCCAGACTCGGGAAGTTTAAAATCTTTATCTAAATTAGTTGCGTGTGAACCATCTCAACCATTTCAGTACAAACACCCTCATTCGCAGGAGTGTCAATTCAATCAAGTTTCAAAAGACAATAGCAATTCAGATCCACACAATAACCATGCTCAGAAAGAAGAGGACAGAGAGAGAAGAACATTATCAATACGATAAATTTATAATTACCAAGTATGGTGTGAAGACCAACCCCCTGGCCAAAGGACTGGTAAGGGTCCCCCGGGATAGATCAGGAGACAAAGACTTCAGGACAGGAATCAGGACAGGATACTTCACCTCTCTAGATACCGACGACTGCGTCGCACCCCTCTCTGACACTCTCTTCCTCCTCGTGGTTCTTCCGTGATCTTCATTCTAACCCAATTAAGTTAAATAGATGGTTCTGCATTCGATTTCTTCATCAGGGTCTCACTGCATCAGCACCACCCCAGCACCGACAGCATTAAGCTCCGTGTCAGCTCCCAATAAGCTCTGTGTCAGCTCTCGAATCATCAGCAAGACTCCCGTAAAAGCTCTCTTCTTTTCTAACTCTGATTGGACAGGCGAGGGGGGATGATCGTCACACCATGCTTACATTTCACTTATTTCATTAAACCATTGTTTCAAACACCTCCCCTCAAACTTTTATTAAATTATTTCCTTTCCCATACATCTCCAAACTTTATTAATACAAAATGTTGCGATGTCATGAATAAAGCTCCTTCATATGAACTCTTCACCCTCATGTTCCCAGGGCACATCTTCGCTGGCCTTGGACGCGTGACAAGTCCTTACTCATCTTTCTTTATTCTCTCTCTGGTGCGCAAGCGTAGGGTCAAGTCAGTCAGCTCGATTCAGACAAGTGTAGAGGGCCCAAATGCGCACTAATAATAAAGTCAAAAGAAGAAATGGTATTTTCAAAAATAAATGGTTTTACTGTACACCACCAACCTCTACTCTAACCCATTCTATTTATTATTACCCTTTCTGCATTTGCGTTAGTATAAAACTTATTTTCTAATTCAGCCAAGCAGGTGCCATGCATGTGAGCTTTCAAGCGGCCATTTTATCATCTTTTGCGCAGGCGCAAGATTTTCCCTCCAAGCATTAGTACGAAGATGTAATAGACGCATGCGCAGTAAAGATCCCTTGTTAAAGTGCGTTCTAGTCCTTCGTTCATGTTATTGCAGTTAGTGAACACATAAGCAAGCTTCACTGTCCCACGTGTCTTTTTCTAAATGCGAATTATTAATTACAAACACGTTGTTAGTAATTCGTTAATGAGTTAAAACGAAAGGATTGCTTCCGAGCAAGTCTCATTTATGAGTCCTTGCTCCATCAATGCAGCAGCAGGCAGCCCACATCCCCACAGGGTAAAACCCAACAAGCAACCAGAAGAGGCAGGAAGTGACTGCACATTGCATGTGTACCATGGTATTGCCCCCATTGACCATTCTTGGTGGTGGAGTAACCGCCCTTGTCAAACTGATTTTGATTTTGTTTCCCATGAAGGACATGTTATCCTGCATTTCATTACTGAATACCCTGATAATAAAGGGCTTCCCAGTTTGTGAAATCTACTACTAGTCTCGTCATTTGTGGAGGGTGTAATGTAAATGGATGCATCCTACTGTGAAAAGAATTGTCTGGCTGTGTGGTCCCTGCGTCGTCTTCTCTCTGCTGCTCTACTTTGCTTGGGTGGTTGTCGAGCAGGTGGGCCAGGGTCATCGTCCTTTGAGTCAGAATCAGACACTTCCCCATGCAGGCAATGTTGTGAAGAATTGCACATGTTGCAACTATTTTGCAAGCCGTTACAGGCTCATACTGCAAGGCCCCACCGCTTTTATGAAGGCACCGGAAGCGCAATTTAAGGATGCCGAATGGGTGCGCTATCACACTCCTGGTGCGTTTGTGAGCACTGCTGTACCAGCTCTCATGTAGGCAGTTTGGATTCAGGTAGGGCGTGAGGATCCATGGCCGCAGTGCATACGTACTGTCACCTGGTGAGACAAATATGAGGGTGGGACAACATAGAGAGAGTAATGTTTGCACTGATACATTTCACTTTGTACATCAAATTGCATTACCTTTCTAGTTGTTGGTGAATGCCACTGTGGCGAAAGATGTAGGAGTCATGGGTGCTCCCTGGAAATTTTGAAACAATGTCTGTGATGATGTGTTGTGCATTGCAGACTACCTGAATGTTTAGTGAATGTGTGCTCTTGCGGTTCCGGAATATGTATTCCAGATGGGATGGGGGACATATGGGCACATGGGTCCCGTCTATGCAGCCAATTACCTCTGGAAATCTTGCTATCCTGTAAAATTGGGTTATTGTATTCTATTTCTATAGCATCCCTGGGCAGCTAGATGTGTTCGTGTATGTGGTGGATCATGGCGTCAAGGAATTTGCGAAAGAAACGCGAAAGCGCTCTCTGTGACACCCCTCCAGCCACTGCAATTACATCTTGGTAACTACCAGTGGCCAATAGGTGGAGGCAGCATAACACCTGGACATGGGAGGGGATTGCATTGCTGAGCTGGGTTCTGTTTTCTAGTTGTGGCTTCACGATGGCTATCAGCTCTAGTATAACATTGCTACTCAGCCTGTACTGGTCACATATCTCTTCCTCTGTCTTATCAAACATGGTTAGCCTGAAAATCCTCTCCTGTTACCACCTCCTCTGCTGAGCAGCCAAAATCCGGACCTTCCTCGCTATCTCGTACTGGGCAGCCATTGTAGTAGGATTTGTGATGCATTCTCTGCCTGTTTTTATAGGTTGGGCCCTGTTACCACGTTTTGATGCATGGTAAATTGCATGTGCAAATGGGTCATTTTGCGATTACTCGCAAATTGTAACTCGTTTGTACATGAAGATTTGCGACTCGCAAATAGCGAGTCACTATTTAGGACACGCAAATTCCTCCCGCATATTTTTGCAGCTCAGTAAACTGTCACATCACAATTTCTGATTTACAACTGCCTGTCATGCATCACATAAGGTCCATTTTGCATGCACAAAACGTTTTGCAACTGTTTTGCGAGTCGCAAAACGGTTGTACATCCGCCCCCAAGTTACATGAAGAGAAAGGCCAACATTTCCTGCCCGCTGAAGGACAGAACCTTGCTACAACATATAACATTCCATATTCTTCACATAATACATTTTACATCGTGCTAGAACACGGTAAGTACGGATTCAACACCACATCGTATTCACAAGTAAACACAACAGACATGTTTTGGGGTATGAGCCAGACTATTTTCTGAGCTTCTAGGGATGCTGGCCACTTTTCTTTTGATTTGCTAGACACTCTAGACTTAGGGCCTGATTTAGATCTTGGCGGATCTGGTCCGGCAGTCACTTTTCTGATGGTTTCACCGCTTGCCTACTTGGTGGTCCGCTCGCTCTATTTAGATGTCGGCAGGTTTATGGACGATAGCCCATCCGAGTGCCGCCGTCTCCACCAGAATTTTCCTACTGTGTCATCAGCATCATACGCAAAAGCGGCTGTCAGAGGGAGTACAGCCAAGATTACTGCCAGGCAAATCACAATGTGCCTTTCCACTGAGGAAACTGTGGCAGGGACACCTCCAAACTTGAGTTGGCGGAATCGTAGGAAATGAGGTAGGAACATAACTTTTTTTCTGTTTTCCACTTCTGTTTCTGTCTTGAACCCCATTGTCCAGGTCCTTCCTTTGCTGCTACTACTTCCTCATGATGCTAATCAACTCCGTTGTCACCAGGATCTAAGGTAAGTATAGTGATGAGGCTAAACACAGCTGGAGCCAATAAAGTGGGGTTTTTTTCTAAAACATTACATACCGGCGACTGGGAGCGTCTGACGCACACGAGCCTCGTCTGCAACTGATTAACATTGCCATGAACCTCGCAGATGCCGTTCCCCTACCTGAGCATGGAATCCAGATCAAACAATAACAAAGCATTTACGAGGAGATGCGAGGCTTTGTGAGGCCAAGCTTCAATCTTGAGTCTCATGTTTCCACAAGACTAACCACTACAACATTTCCTCCCTCGAAAAGAAACAAAATGAATACGATAAGCAGAAATCATAGGTAATCATCGCTAAAGATTGCGGCATAAACATTACAGCATTAAAGCAACATTGCAGGTAATACCATGCACAGGTAATCATCACGAAATGTTCAAGTACAAACATTACAGTATTAAAGCAATATTACAGTTAATAACATACACTATCCACGCAGAAACAAATAGGAAAAATCCTGAAAAGCAAAGACTTAGTTAGTTCAACACATACGGCCTCATTTACAATATTTTGATGCACAGGAGCGCAGCAAGCCTTCCTGCTGCGCTGCCTTGTGTCAAAATAAAAGGGTAGGAATGCACCGTATCTAGAATATACGGCGCATACCTTTCCTCCCCTGAACAAACAGCAGCCGTGCGCCAGCACAGACACCCTTGCATCATTTTGCAAGAGTGCCGGCCATGAGGGGTTGAGATTGTTTTTGTGCAGGAAGGGAAACTTTCCTGCACAAAAACAATCATTAAAAGCATGTTCCTATTTCTTTGTGTGCTGCAGAATGCAGCCCGCATAGAAAGAGGAAAAAAGAGGAGAAATAAAAGTATTTCTACACGTTGCACCTCCTTACGCCTCCCCTGGGGATGCGTAGGATTCTGATGCATTCCCAGGTTTACAAAATGTTGTAAATCTGCAAATGCGTCAAATTCAATGGCTGTTGCGTGGGAACGCCTGCAGCAACACCCATGGAACGTCCCTGTCATGCAGAGTTATGTGTGAAAGAGAAACATATTTACAAGGCTATGAAAAGTCATGCAGTGTGACTTTACATGGCCTTGTAAATATAGGGAAGCCCATTGCGCTGCCAGTGCGTCAATAAAAGTGACGCAGCACATTAGGCTTGTAAATAAGCCCCATAGTCTTTAAACTTGCTAGGCAACCTTCTCTGGTGGCCCCCACACCTGACCTCAGACTCATCCCAATTAAAGTTGTGAGAGAAAAAAGTGTCATCCTCCAGAACGGAGTCACCCCTCAAAGTGGCTGCTCCAGTGGCTGATGGCAAACCTCATTGTAACCAATTAAACAACTCACAATGGTCTGTATCAAGGTTAGGAAGTTTCCTCACGATATCCGCTTGTTAGCCGGTAAGGTCCACCAAACTTCTGTTGTTCCACCAACCCCGGTCTTCCAAAAGGGCTGACGCTTTGTTCACCTGTTTGACTACAACAGGTGACGAAAACCTTGATGTCCCTTTTTGTACCTTTCTTGGGTTCTTTATGAGTACTGAATCACTTACTTGCAAGGCTGTACTCTCAAATCGCTTCCCAGCATCATTCTGGGGCTTCATGGCTTCTTGTTTCTGAAGTACACGTGACCTAACACATTTTGCATTAGGAAATAACTTGGTGTGCACCTTCCTACCTCTGATTAGCGTGAATGGTGCCACACCAGCAGTGCTACGAGGTTTGGTGTTATAGGACCATATTTTATTGCGCACAAAATCTTGAACATTTTGGCCAGAGAAATTGCTGTTTGCACACCCTCCTTCACCATTCTGTTTCTTCTCTCAACTAGCCCGTTAGAAGGAGGTTAAAGAGCCACTTTGAGATGGTGAATGTCATGAAGCTTGAGATCCGTGCACATACGATGCGACAAGAACCATTATCGGTGACAATGGTTTTGGGTGACCCCTTCAACATAGACGTATTCAAGGAATTTAATGGCATTATCAGTCGTTGGACCATCACAAAATAGGTAATACATCTACTTGGTGAGATAATCCACCAACAAAACTAAGCACCTGTTCCCACTGGGTAACAGCTTGTAAGGACCAGAAAAGTCCAGACCAAATTTGTCCCAGGATTCCTGTGGAAATGGTACTGGATGGTGTGGGGTATTCAAAGTCTTCCGATCTTTATCAGATAAAAGACATTCAGTGCACCCAACAATCATGACCCTTACCTGAGTCTCAAGAGACTTCCACCAATAATATTGCTTAAGGCATTGGCAGGTCTTAGTAACACCTAAGTGTCCCTGATGTGCTGTCTGAATTATATCCTTTTGCAAGCTCTCTGGCGGAACGCACAGGTCATGGCGCATTACCATCCCATCAACCACTGACAGTTCAGTGGCTATCTGTGCAAAGCCCCTCAGTTCTCCAGACAGAGCCCTGCTTTCTGGCCCCCCACCAATTATGAAACCTTAGACCTGACCAAGATTACAATCTTTGGAGCATGCTTCTCGCCAATTCCTTTCAGTAATGGGTGCACAATTCAACACTGCATCCAGGGCTGCCACAACACACTCAGCATCTTCTACTTCGTCTTGTTCATCTTCCAGAGCCATCTGCGGCAAGCAGTTTGCTCTGAAGTTCTTCCCTCCGGGAGATGCTTGATGACAAAGTTGTATTCCTGTAACTTGGACAACAAACATGCCAGTCTAGCCAAAGCTTTATTCGCCCCACCACCACTAAGGATGTGCATCAGTGGTCTTTATACACCTCAAACTCCTTGTATGGCCCAGACGCATGCGAGAGCTTCACGCTCAATGGTGCTGTATTGTTTCTCAGCAGCTTGCAATGTCCTGGACGCAAAGGCAACTGTGTGCTATTTGCCATCAATACACTGTCCAATAACTTGCCCTAGAGCAGCCAAGCTAGCATCAACTTAACAAAGCACCTGTGATTGTCTTGAAATTAGTGTAGTGCAGGGGCCTCCTCAATGAGTTTCTTGACTCTTTCAAATGTACTGTGCAGTTTGTTTGTCCACGTGAATTTGGCCCCTTTTCTCAACAAAGCCCTCAAAGGCTTAACAGTCTGTGCATAGCCATGTACACAGCGGACATAATATTCTGCAAACCCAAGAATGAGCCTCTCTATCCTTGGGTGGAGCAGCATCACAAATCACTTTGATTAAGGAAACTTTCGGTTTGATTCCTTTGGGTGATAAAGTGTGCTGAAAATAATCAAGCTCATGTACACCAAATTTACATTTTTCACATCTGATAGTCATGCCAACACTGGAAAGCTTGGACAGAACCTTGTACAAAGTGTGGTTATGGTCCTTCAAACTGCTAGCGAATACCAGCATATCATCCTGGTAAGCCTGAACCCCAGGTATGTCTTCTAAAAAACTGTCCATTAGCTTCTGGGAAATGCTAGCAGCGGAGGCTAACCCAAAATGTAACTTGAGGTACTTGTACACACCAAATTGGGTCACAAAGGTGCTAGTTCCTACTAACCAGCCGTGAGGGGAATTTGGTGGTACGCTGAACGCAGGTCTATGATGGAAAAGAATTTGGAAACCCCTAAACTGGCCAGCAAATCATGTATTTTGGGGAGCAGATGGCAGACGACAAGTATATTCCTGTTTCAGGAGCATAAGTCAGCGCAGAGCCTGACCTCCTCCTGGCTATTACAATGGGGGAAACCCATTGTGAGGAATAACGTGGCATGATGATCCCCTAAGAGCACAAATTCTTCATAACTCCTTTTAACTCATCTCTGGCATTCAAGGGCAAGGGGGGACTATATGAACAACTGGTTGAGCCCCTGGCTTGAGGCGGATGTGGTGCTCAAAGCCTGTGACGGTTCCCACCTTGTCAGAAAATACTGTGAGAAACTGACTCAGAATATTGTTAATGTCTAAGCCTATGTCTCTGAAAGGAGGGTTGTTTTCAACACTGACAACACACGTCTTCTCCATGTAACCCTCTGGAATTTCACCAACCACCACTGGAACCTCTGCTCCTGTTTTTAACTACAACCCCATTTTGGCCAAATCCTGCCAGCCTATGATGTTGCTGCCTCTATCGCCCTCATACACATAAGTAAATCGGTGGTCTACCCAAGCACTCTATTTTGGATTTAAAATATACCAACATTTCTGTTTCAGTTTCACCAAATGCCTTGGGATTCACACCTCACTGTGTGAAAACCACATCACCCTTCCAATTTTCATAAAAAGTAATATCAGACAGGATGGTGATTGGTGAGCCAAAGTTGGCCATGACATGAAGTATTACATCACCAATTGCCACATCGCACCATGGGCCTTTGACACTGTGCACTCCTAATACAGGGTTACATTCAACAGTCAATACCTAGTTACTGGGTTTTTCAGTGCAATCGTCCGTATCCTTAACAAGTTCAATAGTGTTAATCTTAGTGAACTTCTTACCACCTTTACAGATCGCCTGAAAATGGCCTACCTTCTTGCAAGACATGCATCTCTTGCCAACAACAGGGCAATTAGGACTATAACTAATGTGTGTTTTTGACCCACACCTAAAGCAGACCATAGCAGTTTTCCTATTAGGTTGTTTCAATGCTTTATTACTTGCCCATGCGAGCTAGTGCCTCCTTATATTGATCCCAATCAACTCCTGATGCACCCATGCAGTGCAAACTTCGGCAGACTGTCAAACACTTGTTGAGCTGCCAGACCAATACAACTATACAAAACTGCCACTTTGCACACTGGTGCAAATTTCACCACATCAATAGCCACAAGGTACATTTCTAAAATTCTTAGCCACTGCCGCCACTTGATGTTAGGTTTGCCAGGTAATTGCAGGAAAGGTGGTGACTGAGTAACGTGTTGGGCAGTAGCCATATTACCGCAAGATGAAAACACGTACAATAGTCAAAGGAGCACTGCGCAGCACTGATGATGGCAGCAGAGAGGATAAAAGTGCAAGAAAATCCATCACAGCACAGCAGAAAATCACTAAAAGCACTTACCTAAATTAAAGACAAACTGCTATTCATATCCAAAAGGCAAGTGGTATGTAAATAAGTCCTCCGACTGTCCGGTAAGCCCTTACTTTGGAAAGCAGCATCATATTCCCTAAACAGAAGCATCATGTGCAGTATTTCAACAGTGTAAACAAAGCTAAGCCAAAATATGTCTAAGTGTGCACATGCACGCTTCGCAAAGGAGTCGGGAATCCTCGGGGAGCGTTGAGTTGCCCTGGAAGCACAGAGCAGGGCCAAATGCACGTAAGTGTTTGCGTGCGCGGGCACGCTTCCAAGGAAAAACAGGAATCCTCATGGGAAGCACACGACGGGGCACAATGACAAACCACTTAATTAAATACTTGTGGCTCAACAGAAGTGAAACGCCAGGAATTCTCAACTGCGGCACGAATACCCAGAAACTACACTCGAATAGATGGCCTGTCTTGAACATCAACATGGCCCGGATCAGAAAGCAGCTAAAATCAGGTCGGTAGGTGTTCGCGAAGTTCTGCTCGTCACCAAATATGTAGTGATGAGGCTGCACACAGATCAATCCAATAAAGTGGATTTTACTCTAAAACATTACACACCTGCGATCAGGAGCTTCCTATACATACGAGCCTCTCCTGCAACTGATTAACGTTGCCGAGAGCTTTGCAGATGTCGTTCCACTACCCGAGCATGGAATCCAGATCAAGCAATAACAAAGCATTTATGAGGAGATACAAGACCTCGTGAGGCCACGCTTCAATCTTATGAGCCTTGTGTTTCCACAAGACTAACCCCTACAATAAGCTTCTTTTTCACTTGTCTTACTAAGAATCGTGTGTTAACATGTGCTTTAGCCTTGTGTATTTTTACATTGCTCTTACATGCAGTTT
This sequence comes from Calotriton arnoldi, assembly GCA_963921515.1. Taxonomy (NCBI): domain Eukaryota; kingdom Metazoa; phylum Chordata; class Amphibia; order Caudata; family Salamandridae; genus Calotriton; species Calotriton arnoldi. Next base: position 1,831,882 of record CAWUFW010002788.1, on the reverse strand, counting down.
TTTTTCTTATGAGTTATGCTGTAGGGTTCAGTTTACAACTTATCAAGGTAAAATTAGCACACCTGTATTGGCACTTAAAACAATATTTATTTGTTGTGGTGGTTGTGAGTGTTGTGCTTGTGGTGCCTGTGGGTGTACATTCAATAGTGTGTGTATGTTTTTTGTGTGCTATGCTATATATAAAAAAGGGGCATAACACATAACCTACATGTATTTTTGAAACAAACAACATATATGTGTAGTGTCACACTCATAAGTATCACTTACCACTCTCCACTCCACCAGGGACTCACTCTTTGAGGAATCCACTGCTAGGACAAGGCCAGCACAATGGGGAAATCTAAATAGGCTTGGGGCAAACCTGCCGGCCTGACAGTGGCAGAGTACTGTTAGCCGGCAGAGGAGTCCACTGCATCGACTGAGGTGCTCCTCTTATGCGACGGAAGACAGTCTGTTGATGCGGACGGCGGTTCAGCCAGCCCACATCTAAATATGGCGGGCTTGACTCCGTCAGCTCAACGGCATATTGGAACAGCCGCCACAGAGGGGCAACGGGAGTCCCGCCCAGATCTAAATCAGGCCTTTAGTCTGTTTTTTAGGCTGCCTGTTGCTGCGACTATTTTAAAATTAGGAACCTTCATGGCAATAGATTTCTCAGTACTATGACTGATTTATTGAGACTAATTATATTTTTGCTTTCTGTATTGTACTTATTTTTAATAAACCTTCATGAAGGTTTTCCTAAATTCCTGATTTCTATCCTATCGGTTTAAGTTTCGCCTGCACTGTGCTTTTGAAATCTCTTGTAGATAACATAAATCTTAAAAGGGGCTTAGATCCAGCCTTTGCTTTTCATTGGTTCGAATGCTTGCCACTTACTTTTCCTCCGTTTCTATTGGCTGTAGCATACTATATCCTGTTGTTCCTCGTGTGTTTCTCTGATCAGTATCCCATGGCCCAAGTACTGCTTTCATCCGCTTTGGTGGAACTTCTTTTAAGCACCTCTGTGGGCTTTATCGGCAGTCAAACGCTCCGATCGCAACACTCACTCACCAGTCCCCCCCGGGGCCGAAGCAAGCACCTACTCTAGTGCTCCCTTTTGAGGACAGCATTCACCAGTAACCCCGGGGCTGAAGCAGGGACCCACTCTAGTTTTTCTTGTTTACATTAGCTCTCTCTCCGTAACCGCATCAGAATGCGCTTGCGCTACTCTTCCACACTTGTCTGTTATGACAAAAAAAAATGTAATACGTTAAGTTGCTTTCTTCTGTGAAATGTCCTGTTATCTGTCTGGCTGTCATTCATTATTTGTTTACAGGAAAATCCTGACAATCCGTTCCGCAAACTCAAGAAATTGAGGCATAATGCATTTTGGAATGTGGTGAATGTGTGTATTACATTCTACGTAATTCTTTCCGAGGCCCTTTTACACCATGTTTTTCCCAAGCTCAGTTTTTAGAGTTGCACTTCACAACTCGAGAGGCTGCCGCTCTGGTGTTAGGGAATTTATTACAGTTTTGTGACCATTTGCAGTTTTTAATAAGAACGATCACATGCTTTATTTGATTTTCTTTCACTTTTTGCCTCAACTCCAGACCCTTTCTTATTGCCCATATCTAAAGTGACCAGGTGGCATCTTATCATCTGGATGCCGTGTTCGAGCCTGGTGCTTTCCATTTTACAATCCTTATTTTCAGGTATGCTAGTGACAGTGTAACTGGTTACATTGACGTGAATCAGGGACACATGTCAAGAAATTTCATAGGGTTATTTATTTATTAAGTGATTGTATAAAGTGCGAACAAGACAGAGTTCTGTACAAATAGAAGGAGGGCAAGCTACACGGCGCTAAGTTAACTAGTTAATAATAAGTAGTGGAAGTAAAGAAGTAAATAATTAATGCACAGCATTGAAAATGGTTTCCCCATGCTATGGAGTAATCTTGCAACATTTAACTTCATCCCTACTTCTATCATACTCATCTGTCTGTCTCTCTCCATGTGGCCTCTCTTGCCTGTTGCCTTCTTTCTCCTTACATTCTGTCCTGTAAAACCTTGATGACTGCGCCCCACCTTTTATTTCCTCAGCTCCACCCTACTGGCCATTGCCCTAAAATACTATATTTGGTCGTGAATTGTTCTTCCCACTGTTGTAAGAATGCCCCCGCTTGTGTCTCGCCTGTGTGTCTAACATCTATCAAGGCATTGACCCCACCCCAACCTTTCACACACCTGCATGAAAGGGCACAGACGGGTGCTTAGAGAAAGACAAGGCAGGCATTTTGAGAGATTAAATATGAACTCCAGGTCTCCTTGGTTGCAGTCCTACTGGTCGGAAGGGGGCTTGGAATTCCAGAATGAATGAAGGATGGGAGTCGAATACCAAGGCTCATATCCTGTAAATAATGGCAAGACCCTCTGGCGCCATCTGTTAAGTTGTTTAAAACACTGATTTGCAACATTTTCTATAAAACCTTAATGGGAAAAACTTATTTTCACATTATTTTCTTGGGAAGTAGTTTAGACAGTTCAATTACTGTTCAATATACTTTTGCACGGTTATAAATTAAGTGTTCTGTTTTCTTTTGCAGCCTTTTTACACTTGCAGAAGAGTTTTGAGAAGTTAAAAAGTAGAATGACTTAACATTGTTTATATTTTCCCATTGCTAATTACATTATTGGCCCTGGCCAACTTCCCGGAATAGTTACCACCACTGAGAATTTCCGAGGGTCATGTGAATGTCACGACCATTGAATGGGGTGGCTTCCTAATAACCCAGCGATTTTGAAACTTTGTGTGCTGAGGCATTCTTGAGTAAACAAAATGTATGATAACCTCCCAAATGACTGGACTGATACTTTTTTAAAACAAATATTGTGTAAAATGTTAAATAGCCTTCTTTTCAGATCACTCCTGACACAGCATATGAGCTGTCTATTGCGAGACCTTTTGTTATCCTACATGGGGCTTAGAGGCCACCTATTTCTTACCATTGATCGATTTCATTGTCACTCATTTGCTTGCTTCTTACTTGTCAGCTTCTGTAGGCTTCCTTCCTCTTCTTGCGTCTGTCCCTCACCTGGAGCATGGATGCATTACGTGTGTCCGTCAACAACCTGTTATTCAGGGGCGGCTAGCGGATGGGCGCGCGCAGGGGGGTGCGGCCGCCAGGGGCTGGAGGGGTGGGCATGTTCTCCATGCAGGCTGTGAGAACAGGGGAGTGTGCATGAGTGGTTTGGGCGGCTCGAGAGGGCCGACCAAACAGTCATTGGGCATTCAGGAGTGGGCAAACCACTCCTCCCCTGCTCCGTAAGCAGAGCAGCCCCGCCCACCTGCCCGCAGGCCAAAAAAAACACTAAATGGTAATAACTACAAGTCATTACCATTTTATGTTTTTGCTTCTCGCACTGCGAGAAAGCAGTGGGGCGACACTCCTCCGCCATAGCGGAGGAGCCACCACTGTTGGTTTCTCAGGCGATACGTTTTAGGGGCGAGCATGCGAATGCATGTGCTAGCACATGCGTCTCGCTTGTGAGACACTGTTGTATACAATAAAGGGCTTGGATCCCGCCCATGCTTACCATTTGTCTGCTTTTGTGTCACTCTTCTGTGCAACCGTTTTAATGTGTCAGTGCAGCCGAAACGTTGCTTCCGCCGCTTGCTGTGGAGCAGTGACCAAGCAGAGATTGATTCAATTCAATCAGTGGCCATCCGCTGCACCCGACGCGATGCAGGTACCATTTTTTATTTTTTTAGCATTCTATTACAGTGCCCTCTCCAACCCATCTTGCTTGTCTCAAGTTTCTGTGAATCTTCTCTACTTCCCTAAACATGAGCGTGGATCTAGATGTCTGGCCAATTTTTTTTTTTTTTTTATCTATTTCTGCAGAACCGCTTTTACCCATCCCCCATGGCAGACCTTTCTGTCCTCATCCCACACAACCTCACGTTATCCAAACTGAGAGCATTGAGACTTGCACAATCTATTGTTCCTTCTCGTTCATTTTCAGTGTTTCTTTCTCATTGTCAAATGTACGACTATGCTCAGGGTCCACCAGGCCTCTCCTCCCGAATATTTTTCTTGCCTAAACTGAAACACTAAGAGAAAGTAATTTGCCCAAGATCACATCATTTAGTTCAGTTGGTGAGCCAGGACTAGGAGCACAACCAGTGAACATCTACTTTGCAAACAGTCCAACATTCTGATGCAATATTCTATAACCAGCTTCTGGGCGCAGCAGCATTCATTCTCAGGTTGTAGGGTGTGGGGAAGGGGACTGTGGCAGCCAGTCTTGTCCCTGTCACATGGAAGCCATTTTGGTAGTTTGTTTTGCTTACATGGATGTTGCATGCGCTGCCAATCACTGGCTGCTTTTCAGAACCTGAGTGTCTCTGAGGCCTTCAAGTCACCGGGCTTGTGACAAGTGTGCAAACATGAGGACAAACAAGTTCACGTGCCAGCGAGATTCACAAGCCATATTTATTCTCTCTGGGAGACCTGGACAGCCCTACACTATGGGGGGAGACCCCACTGGTGAGCCGAGAAGCCACAAGCCATGCATACACTTTCCTGTGAAGTAGTGACAAGAATTACAGGTAACCGAGTAAATGCGGGCTGTGGAAACAAGATAACCCTGTGTAGTGTTTAACACATCTAAAATATCACCAGACGTATTTTAAAAGTAGGAGTTACTGTCCTGTGCCCTGTCTCTCATGGCCCGTCTTCTATTTCACTGGCACACTGCCCATAATAGTGATCCTTTCCGGTGATGTGCCTCCTACAAATGTGAAGAAATGTAGGCACTCAGTTTCTACTCATTTAAAGCAGAACATGCTAAACCTTTATTTGATTTATCCAAAACTCCACATTTCCGTTCTTTCTTTTTCACTAACCAAATTTCACTAATTTCTTTTCTCTTTGATGTTTTACTTGCTTGCTAACCCTCTCTTTCTTTCTTCCTAAATCCTTACTTATCTTCTTGCTTCCTTCCTCAGTCTCTCCTTCTCGCGTGCTTTCCTTTATTGATTTTCTCTTTATCGCTTTCTCACACCTTGTAACACAGTGCCTGACATTCTCGTACCCCCGTTCAAAAAGAAGTTTACCATATCAGTTTCACACCTGCTCACCAAGCTAAAACTTACAACAAAAATTATTAATAATCACATCGGCGAATGCCAAATGTTACTGTTTAGTTAATAAAAAACTAACAAAAAGCTTTTTCATACATCATTATGGGTACCACAGCCATCGAAGTCCAATTTTACTGAGGATGCAATCCGTAATTCCAGTAAAATAATTCAGTAAAACACAGGAAGCATGTCAGTCACCCAAGTATGAAATTGTAGAAAAAAACGTTTGAAATTCTCAAAGCTAAAACAGGCAAAGGTAATAATCTAAGGCAGGGTGGTAAAAGTGTATTGGTGCAGGTTGCTGGTCTGAGGCATGGGCAATAGTTAGTCACAGCAGCGTAAGACAGGTGGGCTTGGCCCTGCATGCGACTGGATGTTTCCAAGTTTCTTAGTGCTATAGCCAGTTATAAATTTTTAAAAGTATTTGACAGACACCCAAGAAATGAAATTGATTATAAAGAGATCAATTAAAATACTATAAGCTAAAACAGGCAGAGATATAACCCAGGGCAGGGTAGTAAAAGTGCAATAGTGCCGGTTGACAGACTGAGGCATAAGTAATAGTGAGACAGCATGAGACAAGAGGGATATTTGCCTTGATGTAGCTAGGTGTTTCCAGGTTTCGTAGTGCAATGGTCAGTTATGAGTTTTTGTGAGAGTTACCACAGTGAGAGTTGATGGGTAGACATTAAAGGTGAGCTCTGAGAACTTTGGCGAATTTCCCGCACCTCGATAAGGATCCTGCATCAGAATGGGAAAAATATATCGCATACTATGTTATGTTAAAATGTTATGTTAAAAATATTTATAGAGCGCACTAACACCAAACGGTTTCATGGCGCTGAGAGCAGAGGAGCGACAATGTTATAATGAACAGAAGCTTTACTCGTAGGCCTGAGAGAACAAAAGAGTCTTAAGAAGTGTTCTGAACTAGGCGTAGGAGGTAGCTAACCTCAGTCCAATGGGGAGAGCATTCCAAAATTGAGGGGCCAAAAAAGAAAATCCAAGGCCACCATGTTTTTTGCGTTTGAAAGTGGGGATGGTGAGCAAATTCAAATGAGAGGAGCGTAGTTCACGGTAGGGGACATAACGATGGATCCTAGATGAGATGAATACTGGGCCAAGACCGGCAAGGGCTTTAAAGATGGTGCAGCCCAGTTTAAATACACACCGTTTAGCCACCGGGAGCCAATGCAGGCTCTTCATCAGGGGGCGGACGTGTTGGTATCTGGATTGACGAAAGATGTTTTGTACCAGTTGCAAACGGTGGAGTTGGTATGCCGGAATGCCAACATAAAGTGAATTGGCATAATCAATACGAGAGATAACCAAGGCCAGGATGACTAAGGTCAAGGCCTCAGTGGTCAGAAATCTACAGATCTTCCGAATTCTGCGTAGGTGGAAGAAGCAGGTAGAGACCACTGCACTAATCTGAGATTTCATGGACAAATCATTACTGATTATGACCCCTAGACTTTTTACAGATTCTGCTGGGCGAGGCGGGCTACCTAAGAGAGGGGGCCAAAATTTAGAATTCCACGGGTTGGCAGTACCTCCTGTCAGGACCAGCTCAGTTTTATCAGGGTTAAGTTTTAGTTGATTAGCGTACATCCATTCGCTAATATAACTCATGGTGGACTGGAAATTGGATACTGTGGTGTTAGAAGAATCAATTTCAAACACTAATGCTTGTTTGAGTCAGTGTTTACTTATTGACTGTCATTTGAAATGCTGTCTTGAATCTCAACTTAAGGGACACATTTTCTCATCTATTCAGGAGAACGGAGCCGACAATGGGCGCTTATCTTACGGATTTCCTGAGAGATAAAGGTCACAAAAAACACTCTTATGTCACGGGACTGGAAATCGTTTAACTGTAAAACTGTCCATGTTCCGTTACCAAAACCCATCCGTGTAGAATGAGAACAAAGACGACCGGAGGCAGCACAACTGCCGCCATTAGCCCAGTTTACCGAGGTGGTTCAAAAGCGTACTGTAAGCCTGCGTTTTGTTATTTATTTATTTAAACAAGTGAATGGACATGAGAGCCCAAGGGGAATAAAAGCAGCGACCACCGAGACAGTGTGTAGACGTGATTAAGCGGTAACATTTAATAATGCGTGTTTAACTGACCAGTGGACGACAGGATGTGGATGAAACGGGATTGTGCGACGCAGAAAGCTACCGTCATGTCACACGTTACCTCACAGTGCCTGCTAGGTCACACGTTTTACGTAACAGATGTTCTTGTTCCGAGCGGAGTTAGTTGATGTGCGGTGCCTGTGGGGCCCCGCTCACACTCCATTCTTGTCTGCCGCTTACAAGGTGGCAATTCCCGTGCCTCCTAACTTGTCTCTGACACTCCATCTTCTCCATGCATGATCCCTCACAGCCGCCCAAGGGACGTACCCGCCCCTGCTTGCTCCCAGACCTCACCTCGCAATGGACAACGCTCTAAGCTCCGCCCTAACGTGGCCAGCCGTCACGAGGAATGCCGTGCCTCTAATGCACGGGTGATTCGACCGCCCGCTGTCTCTCCAGGGTGTCTGGCCCCAGAATTCCATGCCTGTCTTGGCAAATCTCGCGGTAAACCCAGCTCACTCTCCAATAACTCCTGCTGGGTTATACCCGACGCCTCTGAAAAAGAATGCCCGTCCATGGACTCGGGAATAATCCGCCCTGCTGCTATTGATCCGGGTATTACCAGGCAGGCACCTATCCGCCAACGCCGTGCCCATGAGGGTCCACCTGAACCCTCCTCGCAGGTTACAAATCAATCAAATAACTCTTGGATTACTTCGACCTCTCCTGTTACTTCCGGGATTATTTGTCCCTCTGCTCTTTCCCCACGCATTACCTGCTCTAAAACTCCCCTTTCTGCAAGTACCCCGGCCAGCACGTGCACCCCTGCCACCTTGTCGGTGAATTGTAGGTCCTCGGCAACTCGCTCTAAACTATCCGAACCCACAGCATTCTCTTGAGGGGGAGCTAGCTCCCCCTGAGTTGGCATGCAGTGACGCGGCGTCCTACTTCTAATTTCTCCCTTTTATATCCACACTTGGCTACACAACGAGCACATGTTCAACCGTCTCCTGTACCGTGAAGTGCTTGTATATATATATCTCTCATGGCGGTGTCTCGGTCTATCGCTATCCTTAGAAACCCCTTGCCTTCCTGTTGTGTCAGCAGTGTTACGTTGTACCCTCAGTTTTCTCACAGGGGTTTAACTGTAATCCAGAATAATTTGGTTCCCCAACCTGCTCCCACCTCCTTTCAGCCCAGGTATTATTTCTTATTCTAATTGACCAATGTTACAGCTGGTCCACCTGTTGCTCTGTGACTGACTAAAGGAAAATATAATAACCTTTGACCGTTGGTTTCCCACACTCTCCATTTCACATTTTTATGATGGATACCTCTAGTGTACCTTCTTGCGCAAGAATGGCAAAACATTCCTTTCCACACTTGCTCTTGGAGCTGAGCTAATTTCTGCATGTTGCTGGCCTGTTGCTGTGATCACTGACGACGAATCCTGGAGGCAAACTGGATTCATGCTCATAAAGGTGAGACGTTCTGGAGGTGCTGTTTAATGGTGGACGGGTGACATGTCAGAGCCCACAGTGGCTCAGCAGATTGTAAACTCAGCATATTTTTGTTGTTGTTTGTCATTGAGGATGACCTAATGAGTGAGAGGTTTTCAGTAAAGTAGGTACTCAGCTTGTAGAATTGAGTACAATTCTTTGTATGCTAATTTAAAAGAGAGACTGCCCCCCAAAGTGCATCACTGAACTTGTTTCAGACTAGTGGGGGATTATCAGTGATTTACATATGTGGACTCTGGCTTTTTGTGTAATGTCAGCATTGCTAGAATTTCTTGCAGAGGCATTGTCTGAAGTGTAAGGTGATCTTAATCATGGGCCACTAACAGAATAAAATAGTGTGTCAACAGAATATTGTGTCAAGAATATCGTGGACCAAAATATCTAGAAGGTAAGTGCAAATATTGAAGTATAGATTTACTATTCTTAACTCCACATCTACCTGCCGTGAAGATATATATCATCAATGTACATATATGTGGAGTTATATATAGTATAAGTTTGCTTGAATATAGAAACTTAGTCACAATATTTTTGTCCTTGATATTTTTGACTCAATATTTTATCCACATGATATTTTTCATCCAATATTTTGTCTAAATACCCTTACGCACTCTTGTACAAGATTATCAGTTTCTCCCTCATCATTTGTAAGTTATATTGTGAAGAAACCACTGGTCAGGATCACTTCCAGTGAAGGACATCATCAATATAAAAACTAGAGTTCCGTGTTCTCTTACCCCAAGATCATCAGTGTTGTAGAATCTGTGTTGGCCAGTGGTGATTCAGGGCAAATACTGTATTCTTACCCAGATCCCATAAGATTATGGTTTAGGATAGTTTTTATGAATCTGATGTTAAGTGACCTTGACAATGTTAGGCCTATACTATTGGCATGACAACCACCTACCAGCGTTATACGACGTTTGAGACAAAGTGAAAAAGGTGTTCTGATTGTTCTGCCATTAGATAGCAATTACCTCCATATCCCAAGTGTTAAAGACACACAGAACTCAGTCACAGCTGCAGCCAATTTTTTTATAAGATTGACTCCTTCTTAGGTCTATGTTCCCACCCTTTTCCTGGTAAAACAGTACCCCCACTTGTGTTGCTGAGTCCATCGCCCGGTACACAATAGGCTTCAAAACGCAATATGGAGACAAATTGGTTTTGACATAAAAATGGATCTCTTTTGGCAATGTGGGTAGCAGTGGCATTTGGACACAGGCTTGGCCATCATCCAGAGAAACCTACCAAACCCAGGCATTTCGAAATAGTAGACATGCAGGGGAGTCACAACTGGTGACTTGTGTGGATCCCACTCCATTGTCCTACCCAGAAAGCTCTGCAAACCTCTCACCATTGCTAAAATCATGCAATTGTCCTCACTTTCTGTGAGGGCATGTTCTAGGATGTGCAGAAATCCAGAAGATTCTCACCACCCAGCATTCCCATTCTTCTCCCTGATAAAAAACAGTACCCCACTTGTGTTTCTCCTTCAGGTAGAAAAGACACAGTGGCTCAAGTTTAATTTAAAAATAAAACAATCTTGGGGTATTGTACTTCATTGGTTGTCAGCTGTTAGAAACATTTTCCAAATTAGATGTAACAGTTTGAACAGTTGCATAGTGAAGTAATGAGCCATGGGAGGTATGAATCATGCACAGCCATTTAAAGGCGCATACTAACTATTAATCTGACTACTCAATTTCCCCAGCAATTCACTTTTGTGTGGTGTAAAATTGAACAAGTTGGAAATCACAGGCCTGGCTGAGATGGGCATTGAGGACAGTACTAACAACTCTCCGGTCTCTTTCCTCGCATGTTACAAACTCTGCATCAGTGATATGGGTTACTCTTTTTGTCAGTTGTGGGACAGCAGTTGGCAGAGTGCTGATCCTGCAAACTTGCAACGTCCTGCAGAACTGATGAAGGATATGTTTCACCATCTACAGTAGTAAGACGGCCAACTGAGAGTCAAGGAAAGGAATCAGTCTTCCCATGGTACTCTGTAGATAGACAACATACACATTGTACGTTGTAAGGTGGATCGGGGTTAGCCAACTTCTGATACCATGTGCATGTTTTACGGCATTATATGGTTGGGGTACCTCGTCATTTTTATCCATTCCCTCCATGTATCTGTGGTAATCAAGCATACAGTTGGGTGTGTGTACTTATGCAATCCGCTCCAAACTTTTACTGACGATTTTACGTTTTTATTTTATATTAAAAGTATTTTTATATATTTTGTTTAAACAATAATTATTAAACTATATTATTTTTCTTCCCTATACTCTACCATAAGGAGATCACTGCAGTGTGGCTGTGACCTCAACCTACATGTTAAAAGTTACTAGGAGTAACATTATACTCCTAAATATTATTCCAGCATGCTCAACTCCCCCTTTTTTTGAGGGTGTAGACACGTAAGCCTGCACCTAGTAGTGAATTTACACTCAGAACTGGTGAATAGCAAACTAAGTGTGTTACTAGTATGTGCAGTGGTAAATTTAAACATGAGTAAATCTGCACATGCAAATTTACCTTTGTGAATAGGTGCCAGTGACATTACATTTCACCTTTCATGCATGAGCCCTACTGTAGTGTAGACTAGATGCAGGGTTTAATAAGTATCACTATTGTATGGCAACTCCCCACACAAATACTTTCCAGAACACAGAACTTGAACAGTGCTGACTAAGTTGTCACTTTTCAAGCTACTGCTTTTCAAGGAACGAATCCCCTCATTTCTACTTTGTTGCTGAATGTTCAGTGATCACTAATGAACTTGATTGCCCAAAAGAATTAAACACTTAATTAAATTGTTTTCATCTCAGCACAATGTAAAATCATGGGTAATTGAATGAAAATGAAGTGTGAGCTACTGTCTGTATGCAAAGCCATCTAAAAGAAATAATTACAGGTGTATAAATCTTTAGTTCATTCTATTAAAATGCTTATTGTTTAGCCAGAATTTCCAATGCACCAACTGTGCCATGGAACCTTTTATTGTCCAGGAAGAAAGAAAACCCCTTTCCATGATTATGGAGATCACTGCTTAAGTGTAGCTCTTCCAAATGATAGCTCAGTTCTTTACAAAAAAAGTTGTCAATTTAGACTTACATTGTTAGCTCCTGTTAGCTTATACTTATGAATATACAGGTTCCTGGCCTGCGGCTCTGCGTTATAACCTTTTACACTAACAACTTTATTTTATCTGTTACCAGTTCAACTAATTCCTGATCAACCTCAACCATGCATCATTTCCTTGAAACCCTAGTCACAGCCCAATTAAAGAAAGAGTTTACTAATTGTGTTCACATTCACTTAAAGGTACAATAGTCTAGAAGCTTTAATGCTGACTACAGCATTTTTTTAAATGTAATATTGACATATTTATTTAAAATGTCTCCATTAAATCCATCAGACCCAGCTAATTTCCCCAAACATAACTAGCCCTTTCTCAAAATTGCTCAAAAGGTAGTGACAGAGCTCATTAGAGACTCGTGAAGGACATCAATTGACTGATGCATGTTTCCACCCTGTCATTGGAATTAAAGCTGTATTGGTAACTCTACTGGGTAATTTTCATTAGGTATCATGTGACACCTGTATCAGGATGCTGATAGTTCTAGATCTTTGAGCTGTGTTTGACAGCGACAGCAACCCACTACCATTGGATAACCCACAGCATGTTGGTTTCAGAGGAAACATTCTTGATTGGCAAAACTTTTTTTGTTTGAATATACATAGGCGGTCAGTTAGTCTTCAACCTTTTTGTTGATCAACAATCTAAGGTAAACTATGGTTTCCCCAGGTCTTATCTTTCTAGCTGATTATTTTCAATTGGTATGTGTGTCCCACGGCAGCGCTAGTAGCCACTTTTCCACTATCACACGTACACTGAAAACTCTTATGCAATCAGTCAGTATACAGAGGTTAACTGAATAAAATTATATGTGCATACAAATTCTGTTTAGAAGCTGGAGATGTGTGGCCTCTTAAATCCTAATTTCTGAGCCCACCTCATGAGTCTGTATTCTTTATCTAGTGAAATATTTCAAACATTTTCTAAGAATTAGCCATTTACTTTTTGCTGCATGATTACATTTATTCATTTGTGTCTATTTTCTTCAGACACATTTTTCTGCTTCTCATTCCTGTTCTTAAAATCATTGTAAGTTTTGTTGTTGCTCTTAGTACATCCCTCCCTCAAGACTGGTTTACTTTTTGGCCATTGGTTTTTAGTTGAGGAGCTGTACTAACTAATTACCACTGCTTGTAAAAGTTGACGTTTACAGGTAGAGGCAATATCAATACTATCCCACCGATGTTAACTATCCTAGATAAATTTGATAAATATACTGGCCTAAATATTAATGAAGGGTTATAGGACAATGGGGTAACCCGAGAAACCACGGGACCCAGGTAAGGTGCAGTACAAAAAAAAGTGGTCACAGTGGAGATTAATTTAACAAAAAAGTCAAAACATCACCATAACAAATCAATTAAATGCAATTTATTCTTAATCATCACATGATTATATGTTCAGAGGACAGCACACTTGTCTGTACATTTCTAAAATTGGTGCTCCAGAAAGAGGAAGGAGAGAGTGCTCAGGAAGAAATGTGCGCTTGTGAGGGTTGTAGAAGAGGAAAGGCAATGTGCAATATATACATCATAGACTGATGAAACCTATCCAGCCATATGAAGGCAAATCTATACAAGACCGCATAGCATCTTAATGACACAGATAATTAATTTCTGTTGTCTGTGCTTGAAAAAACAAAAAGGACCGTCGACGTTTCGACCCCTTTGTAAGATGTAGGTTAATTGTTCCTTAGCCTGGGGTCTTCACCAGGACAAAAGAGAGACACCCAGGAACAATGTGATCGGTTCTTATATGTCGGGTGATGGAGAGTACAAATTTTATGGTTATTGATCGATAACATTGAATGTTTACCAATTAAATCCAGCTAGATCAATCAGGCGGTAATCTTTCAAAATGGTAGGCCCGTAGGCTCTTGCGTCAGAAGGGCGAGTGGGGAGAACTCACACTGTGCTGAAAGCGAAATGAAGCATGTGTCAACATTAGTGCTAAGGGGGAAAGGGAAAATTACTCCCTGACCGTAGAAAATAATGGCACTTACTTCATGGTTGAATACTGTATCAAGACAAATCTTGTAGGATCCTCAGTGGGATCAAAGGTGCTAAAACATGTTGAAAGACGTGAATTGAGTTAGACTCCAACGTAGCCAATGGCCCAGTAGGAGACCTTAAATGTCATCATAGGTAATGAATTACCAAAATCCTCCTAAACAAATAAAGAGGCGTGTAAATAGTCATATAAATAGAGGGACTGAAGAGTAATCTAAAAGGTGCCTTATGGACACCAAACACTCACTTTGTCCAGACGTGTTCTGCGACCTTGTGGCTGCCTGAAACAATAAACACGAGATCAGGGCTGTGACTCGTGTCTGTATGTACAGATGAACAAAGCAGTGAAAAGCCATCAAGCAATCAATTAGAGGTAAAAATAGTAGACGCAACATACCTCTGTATTGAAGCGGTGATTGAATCAATTAATTCTAAACGAGAGGCAAAAGAAGGGGAAGTGTTAATCACCAATACGGCGATGTCCAGATCAAATTAAATTCCAAGGAGAAAGAAAAATGCGCGCTCTAACTTACCCGTCTGCTCCGTCCTAAAGAATCCTGAAACTGACAAACGGGCCCGGGAAGAGCTGCCGCTTAAAACGCGTTCAGAAGCGTGCACGCGTGGTGCGCTGTCACGCTATCTAAGGATATCCGCTTCTACGACAAGAAGCTAACCTACCCTTACCTCCAGGAGGATTATTACAAGCAGGATACGCAGAGGCGATTCTCCAATAGAGGCAGAGGAGGTTATAGGGGCTACAGGCGTTCTACAACTTTTTCTGAATTGTCAGGCTCCAACAGTGCTGGAAGCGAGGGTGAGCGACCGGGCACGAGCTCAGGGTACCAACCCTAGGAAAACTGGTACCAGCCGCCACAAGGACCGGCTTTTTTAGAGAACGCCCAATGGAGACCACCCAGAGGGAGAGGATACAACTGGAACCAAGGCCCGCAGAGGGGCCAACAACAACGAGGACAGAATTGGGATGGAGGCAGACCCCGGGGTCAGAATCAGAAACAGGTTCTATTCTCCCAGCAGAACCACAGGGAAATCTAGACCCGACGACGTGTATATCGATGGTGAACAGATCACAAAGCCCAATCATCAACGTATCTTCCTACGAACTCACAGAGGATGAGAAAAAGGTTCTGAGCAAAGGTTTGTCGTTTGTGCCGACCGCCCCACCCAAATCAATTCAACATAAAGACTGAATTGCACCATTTCTTCTGTAAAGCCAGACTGAGATACTATTTTAGGCATTCCCAGTCATCACCATCAACGTCGCATACAGGCTTAAGGGTACCCTCTAAATTCATGGCACCGACGCACATGATGCCACATAAAATTCACATAAAATTCTCACCTATGAGAGTGTGGTCTTGAAGGTTGTATTGAAGATATGCTCTACCAAACAGTATATCAAACATAACATCACTAAAGGTGAACGGGAGGCACTGAATTCTCTTAAAGGGAATAAGTCGATTGTAATCAAGCCAGCCGACAAAGGCGGAGCCATCGTGGTTCAGAACACCCCTGACTACAAGACCGAGATCTACTCACAATTGAGGGACGGTGTGAGTTACACACGCTTGAATTCGGATCCCACAAAAGAAACGAGCAAACTTATTCTGCGAATCACGGAAGAAGGAAGGCAATTTGGTTTTTTGTCTGACCTGGAGTTTAATTATTTGAACCAGAAGCAAACACGCCTACCCACTATTTACACTTTACCAAACGTTCATAAAAACATGGAACACCCACCGGGACGCCCCATAGTGTCTGGATGTGGATCCATTCCCTGCTGGAACCACTCTGTAAATTTGTGGATTTCTTTTTAAAACCTTTGGCGGAGTCAACCAGATCCTACCTTCGGGACACGATGGAAGCTATCAATTTGGTTGATGGTATGCTTTTTGACCCTACTTGACAGTTATTGGTCACCATGGACATTGTCTCCCTTTACACCAGCATTCCCCAACGGCCAGCCCTCGAAGTGATTGGCAGAGCTTTGGATAAGAGACCTCTACCAGCCCTAATCCCGACGGAATTTATAATCCAACTCTTGGAGTTAGCCATGATGAGGAACTTCTTCTATTTCCAGGGCGAATCCTACCTACAGACTAAGGGTGTCGCCATGGGTGCTAGTTTTGCTCCGGACCTAGCGATCCTGTATATGGACCACTTTGAGGACACTTTCATTTACAACCAAACCAATCCATTCATGAACCAAATCACCACCTGGAAACGTTATATAGATGACGTGTTGCTCATCTGGACTGGGAGCCCAACAGAGCTGCAGACATTCTTTAAGTGGCTTAACAAGAGATCGAGTGACATCAAATTCACATTCCACTGGGATTCCAAGACCATTGACTTTTTGGACATCACGTTCAAGTCTGAGAACAACTACTTGTATACCACTCTCTTTAGAAAACCCACGGACAGGAACACCCTACTCAGATATGACAGCCACCACCCCAGGGGTCTACGAGACAACTTACCCTTCGGCCAATTCCTCAGAATTCGTCACAATTGCTCTCATAAGGAGGATTACTTCACAGAATCCAATGATCTTCTAAATCGACTTGTGGAACGCGGGTACCCCAAAAGATTGGTGAAACGAGCCAGAAAAAGGGCATGGTTTAACCCGAGGGAGTCCCTCTTGACACCTAAGCAACGTATCAAGGACCATATGGACTGGCTCATATGCGTCACCACATACTGCACAAGCAGCAATGCGATAAAACGGATCATCAACAATCATTGGAAGTTAATCTCTGATGACTTGGAACCTTCAGACCCCCCGATGCATTCCTTTAAAAAAGGGCAAGAAGATACGGGACCAGGTGGTCCACTCGCTCCTGGAAACCCCGCCACAGCCTTCCATTCAAACCTTGTGGCACTTGCCTGAGATTGTGGGCCATTTCAAGTGCGGCCATTGTAAGGCATGTAGGCTCACTATTGAGACCAAGCAGTTTCACTATAAACAACACACAGTGGATTTACAAACACACACCAATTGTAACACCACTGACGTAATTTATGCCATCATATGCCCATGCAAACAGATGTACATAGGGCAGACACGTCAGAAAGTTAAGGCATGCATCCTCCAACATTGTAGTAGGATCAGGTGTGGCACTGTGGGGGCACCCCTAGAGGAACATTTTCAGGCACTAGGCCATCAACCTGAAACCGTCAAATGGGTGGTACTAGAGAAGGTTAAGCTTGGCGTCAGGGGTGGTGACATTAATTCAGTCCTTAATATTCGTGAATGCAAATGGGTGCACTCCATGGACACTGTTCGTGATGGCTTAAATGAATTGGATGCCACCAATGCTCAATTATCTTGTTTAAACAATGAATGAACATTATGTACACAAAATATGTATACAACGGTATCTGCATGCTTAACTTCATACATCGTGCTGCATTTGTGCACATGAATGTGTCAGTATTGTTTACAAGATTCTCTAATGTTGCACCCGACGCAGTTCGCCTTTATTGTATAATTTCTGTGGTGACCGCACCCATGTTAAGGACTGACTAGATTATGATGCTTTACGTTACCTTCAGTGAATCATCCAGTAGTTGCATGTAAACACGGTCTCTCCTGTCCTCTCTGTGATGACGTTGTGCTCGCAATTGGGGATTCCATTGAGATATATTGCCTCTCCACTTGGTGGGTCCCATACTACCCGTGGTATACATATTTTGCCATAATGTGAGGAACATGTCACTTTCTTGTTCTTTAGCTTGCGTCACGGCGAGACTTTATGAAGCATTATGTCTAGTAATGGAGCGTTTGACTCGGCTGGGTCATTCGTAATTTACCAATTCATTTCACACAATTTGTACTTTCCCTCATCATCTTTGGGATATATAAATCAATTTTTGTATGTATTTTTAATGCATTACCATCATGCCACTATGACTGAGGCCACCAGTCATTCTTCTCCATGGAACCATTAGCCGTTTTCTTTGAACCAAACAGACCCGGCTGGGTTCGTTTTTTAGTATCATGGCATATTTTAATCACTTAGCCTGCTGGAAATCAACGTAATCCAGAGCCTCAAACCGACCCGGCTGGGTTCGGTTTGCAACATCATGTTTTCTCTATGCCCAACGATCTCCTTTGAAGTCATGGATTCGCTTATCGTGTTTCAGAATCAACTGACCCAGACGGGTTGGGTTGATTCTGTCATTCGTGACACAGGCCGCTTTCGAGCGTGCCTGCATTCAGCGGCTGACCTGACAGCGTGCCGCGCATGCACGCTTCTGAACGTGTTTTAAGCGGCAACTCTTCCCCAGCCCGTCTGTCAGTTTCAGAATTCTTTCGGACGGAGCAGGCGGGTAAGTTAGAGCGCGCATTTTTCTTTCTCCTTGGAATTTAATTTGATCTGGCCATCGCAGTACTGGTGATTAGCACTTCCCCTTCTTTTGCCTCTCATTTAGAATTAATTGATTCAATCATCGCTTCAATACACAGAGGTATGTTGCGGTCTACTATTTTTACCTGTAATTGATTGCTTGATGGCTTTTCACTGCTTTGTTCATCTGTACATACCGACACAAGTCACAGCCCTGATCTCGTGTTTATTGTTTCAGGCAGCCAAAAGGTCGTAGAACATACTGGATTTCTAACAAATCCAAGTCTGGACAAAGTGAGTGTTTGGTGGCCGTAATGCACCTTTTAGATTACTCTTCAGTCCCTCTATTTATATGACTATTTACACACCTCTTTATTTGTTTAGGAGGATTTTGGTAATTCATTGCCTGTGATGACATTTAAGTTCTCCTACTGGGCCATTGGCTACGTTGGAGTCTAACTCAATCCACGTCTTTCAACATGTTTTAGCGCCTTTGATCCCACTGAGGATCCGACAAGATTTGTCTTGATACAGTATTTAACCATGAAGTAAGTGGCATTATTTTCTACTGTCAGGGAGTAAGTTTCCCTTTCCCCCTTAGCACTAATGTTGACACATGCTTCATTTCGCTTTCAGCACAGTGTGAGTCCTCCCCACTCGCCCTTCTGACGCAAAAGCCTACGGGCCTACCATTTTGAAAGATTACCGCCTGATTGATCTAGCTGGATTTAATTGATAAACATTCAATGTTATCGATCAATAACCATAAAATTCGTACTCTCCATCACGCGACTAATAACCGATCACATTGTTCTTAGGTGTCTCGCTTTTGTCCTGATGAAGACCCCAGGCTAAGGAACAATCAACCTACATCTTAAAAGGGGTCGAAACGTCGACGGTCCTTTTTGTTTTTTCAAGCACAGACAACAGAAATTAATTATCTGTGTCATTAAGATGCTATGCTGTCTTGTATAGATTTGCCTTCATATTGCTGGATAGGTTTCATCTGTCTATGATGTATATATTGCACATTGCCTTTCCTCTTCTACAACCCCCACAAGCGCACATTTCTTCCTGAGCACTCTCTCCTTCCTCTTTCTTGAGCACCGATTTTAGAAATGTACAGACAAGTGTGCTGTCCTCTGAACATATAATCATGTGATGATTTAAGAATAAATTGCATTTAATTGATTTGTTATGGTGATGGTTTGACTTTTTTGTTAAATTAATCTCCACTGTGACCACTTTTTAGTACTAAATATTAATGAAAGCAAAGTAAAAATAATGCAGATTGATCGCATTTAGGTTCCTATGGGGGAAATCGCTATTTAGGCCTGTTAGGTCCAGATGTCCCAGGGCCAGAACCCCTGTAATTTTCTTCCGAACTGCTGTATTTGCATATGTTTCTCCCTCCCATCAATTTTAACTTAACCTTACACATTCCTCCTGCAGGTTCAATAACTGACCACAGAAGTTGTCTAATTTTAATTCAAGGAATCCATAGCCAACTACTTAATTTCAGATAGGTATGCTCCTTTGGTGGGATCTTCACTACTTATTAGATGACCCCCAAAGACCCCTCACATGCGTATTTGGCTAAAGGCTAGATTTCATATAGCAGTAATTGTGGCTTAACAGTGCCTCAAGGAGTTGGACTTCTACCACCCCTCATTGGAACCCATACTCCATTTACTGGTGGCTTCAGAGTGCCTCCAGTGGTTAAGCTTCCATCTTTCTTTGTTGGCCTTTACAGTAGTTACTGATGGCTTAATAGTGCATCCAGGGTTTGGGCTTCTGTCCCTATTTTATGGAGTCTGTATAGAATTTACGAGTAGCATAATAGTGCCACCAGTAGTTGGGCCTTTGTCTTTGCTAGATGGACCCATATGTTTTTACTGATTCCTTAGCAGTGTCTGCAGGGAATGAGCCTCTGTCGCTCCTAAGTGTACCCAAATCATTATTTGCTGGTGGCTTAATAGTGCTACCACAGGTTGAGCTTCTGTCGCTCCTGGGTGATCTACATATACCATTCCCAGGTGGCTTAATAGTGCTTTCAAGGGTTGGGATTCTGCAACTGGTTACTGAACTTCCTCCAGAAGCAACATTGCTGCACTGCTCTCCAGACTTTCAGACCCAGGGACACTATCCCTAGAAGAATACGAAGAACAGCCATTCTACAATTCAGAAAAGCAATAAAGACTTCGAGATTCCCGTAATCAAGACTCAACTGACTCTCAGACTACAAGTCATAGTGATAGTATATGTAGCCTACAAAGCTATCCGTGACCTTCCCTTTGGATAACATTCCACACATAAGATACTGCTAAATATCATTGCTACTTGTTGCTGCACCAAGTCTGGAGCACAACTCTGGGCCTCAAACATGCTACCAAAATGGACTACTCCTAGGTGTTACAGCTACTAGAACACTTCAACCATGTACAAAAAACACAATGGTTACTTACTTAACTAACCAGTGAAAACCTTTTGGTATCTCATCAAGGAATGGGAAAGTGCTGTAGAATAGCTGTGTTACAATACAAACAAGTGTTGGCAGTGTCAGCCCATCTGGCTTCCATTATTATGTATGCCTGCAACACATCCAAGAAGGCACAGCCTCATGTCATTATTCAATGCATGTGAGATTCTAAAATAGAACAAGCATTGGCAAAGCCAATAGGTCAGGTGTTGGCAGCCAGCTTTTTGGCAATTCATCTTATGTTTTGCCATAGTTTTTTCAAAACGTTATTGTTCGGGAACCTACCGGACCCTCCTCAATCTAAACAAAAACATTGGCTAAAGACAAAAATGTTGGTTTGGACTAAAAAAAAGCACATATATTGCTATATAGTACTCCCTGGCACTGAAGGTAATTACTTTGTAACTTTGTGTATTGATGTGCTCCTTGTGAAAGGGCAGCATGCCATAACTCATAGTGAAGTCAGCCAGTGGCTGAAGTGGGCTGGCACATTGCTCTTAATGCATGCTGAAGTGGGTGGAAAAATGTGAATGACAGAACCACAGAATTATGGACAAAGTCTGGATGAAAACCCCTTCAAATAACTATGTTATACACACAATTTTAGTAAAATAAAAAAAGGTCTTGGCTAACAAAGACTTAAAAAAAGCCAATCAGTCTGGCATTGGCTTCCAGCTTCTTGCCTTTGGGAAAGAAGATGAGAAAGAAAGAAAAAATGAAAAAGGAAGGCAAGAATAAAAGAGGAAAGGAAGAAACCAAGAAAGAATTAAAGAATATGGCAAGGAAGAATGAAAGAGCAAGGCAAGAAAGAAAGGCAGGAAAGAAAGAAGAAAGAACGAAAGAAAGACTGAATGAAAGACAAGCAGCTAGCTTAGGTTGCAAAGATAGAACACACTCACAAGCTTATTGAGAGTTCATGTGAGCTGTGGCTATGGTGTGAAAAAGCAGAAGTCAGATAAACACTTCAAAAGGAATCTTTAACAGCATTGGTAGAAGACAAGAACTGATAACGCTGGAATGTGCCCTGTGATCTTATCTGGTTGAAAGCGTCCTTCCGTTTTAACAGGCTATACGAAGAAAGGCAACATTAAATTAATAATAAAGTAAAAACAAAAACACTGGCACTGAAGGAACCTACCTTGTGTGTGAATGCGCTCCTTGTGAAAGGGCTAAATGCAGTCACTCAAAGTGGCCAGCCAGTGGCTGAATTAGGCTTCTCCATTGCCCCATGCCATAGTGAGCGGAAGCAAAATGTGAATGACACAATCGAGACCAATGGATTAAGAGAGGTGGCTGAAGGCCCCTTTATGTAAGTGTATTATACATATTATTTTAGAAAAATCAAAAGGTGTTGGCTAATGCCAGACCTAATACTGACTGTAGAAACTAATTTCACTGTGCAACCATCCATAATATGCCACACCCCTGTATTGATGACATGTGTAGCCAGAAGCTAAAACAAGCATTGACATAGCCAATAGGTCTTGCTTTGGGACCTTATTAGTGTTTAGCCAGAACTATTGGCTTTGCCAATTTCTTTGAACTATGTTGTAGAGCAGCGTGGGGAGAGGGTGATATGTAAGACAGGGGACAGCAACTGTAAGACCCTCTGAACAATGTGTGTACAGGAACACCAGAACAAAGTGCATAGTACAACACGGGGTGCAGAGGGTGCCCTGAAAGTCATGGAAGAGCAAAACATGCTCCGTGGGGGAGTTTAAAGAGAAAGGTCGTCTTTGTTTACCACAGGAGCTCGTGATGGCACTCACAACAGGTGCCAACATGGGCCCTTATGTGAGAGTGAACACTATGAGCCATAGTGTAAAAGTGCATAACCAGTGCATCATGGGCAGATTACACAAACGCACTTTGTGGCCTGCTAACACCTTGCCATACTGTGCATATACCATGCCCTGCTGTACAACTGCAGGATGCATCCACCGCAATGCTTAATTTGAGCCAGTGGTTTCTGGTGCTCGGCACCAGCAATTAATAGTCAACTCCGACATTTATGACAGTCTGCCACTTGGTGACGCTGTTTGACTAATTTAGAGATAAGCACGACAGTTGTTTATTAATTCAATATACATTCGAAATGACTAATACCTGTCCTAAGCCATTTTTATAGCCTTGGGGGCCTGGAATAGTCTAAATTGTCACACTTGTGGGAGTGTAATGGTTAATAGGTGTGCTTGTGCTTTTATTGGCAGCGGTGGCAGGGGCAATGGTGCAATCTGCAGTGGCCTCCTGACGAGGGCCCTGACACTTATTGTTTTTACAAATTAAGCACTGGCCCAATGTGATATTCAACAAGCTGCGCCCTACTGTAGAACTGCACATTCTAAGCTCTACTGCACAACACACGAGCTGCTGCCCTCGGCTCAGCAGTAAAGCTGGAAACCTGTACCCTTCCCATAGCCAACACAAATAATGCCCAGCTGCCATAGCAGTGTCTGGACACCATCTGCAACTAAGGCACAAAAGGCAATAAAATAGGAGAGAAAAAAAAGAAAAGAACATGGGGAATAGAAAGGCAGGAAAGACAAGAAAACTTGAAAAATAATAAGAATTTAAATATTGCAGTGGTAACAAGATGCAGCAGGAAAAGTATGATAAAAAATTTGGGTGGACTGTATGGTGGGGCGGGAGAATAGTTTACTTCAAAAGTGGGTAGTGTGCACTTTGCGACAGGACACTCACTACACAAGGGGCGTGTGCACTATAAATCTTTAGGATACGAGGGTCGCCATTCACTGGTGTGCCGAGAAGTGCACCATCTGTCAGACGTGAGGGCGGCACTCACAGCAGGGCTGGTAACAGTCAAAGGAGGGAGGAGGAGGGCACATGGTGCACTTCAAAGACCTCTTTTCATACAGACACAGAGATTCGTCTCCACAGACAGAAACATGACTGTCAGTAATAAAAAAAAAAAGCATGCTAGCGATCACACAAGTTCACTCAGTTACACACTGGTTCTTCTCACCGACAGACAATTTAATTGACCAACACACACGCTCGTCTCACAGACGGGTGAGTTCATCTTTGCAAACAAGTAAGTACATCCTTACTGACACAACACAGACGCTGTAGATTATTCATCACTGGCACACGAGTTCATCAACAGAGAGACTGTATGCAGTCATCACAGGCACATTCTTCATCACAGCCCAATCAGTTAATCCTCACAGACACACAAGTGCATCCTCACAGACACGCAAGTGCATCCTCATCGACACACAAGTGCATCCTCACAGACACGCAAGTGCATCCTCACAGACACACAAGTGCATCCTCACAGACACACAAGTGCATCCTCACAGGCACACAAGTTCATCCTCACAGGCACACAAGTTCATCCTCAGACACGCACATTCATGCTCACCGACACACAAGTACATCCTCACAGACACGCATGTGCATCCATGAATACACACATGCATCCTCACAGACACAGTAAGTAATCAATACAAGTGCACAAATTCATCCCTGTTGTCATAGTACATAACCCTCACATGCACACCTGTTTGCCACCACAGACGTACAGTTTTGCTCTCATATATTCACCTTCGTAGACACACGAGTTCATCATCAGAGATGCACAAAGTTCATTTCTAAGCAGGGCCGGCTCTAGGGTGGTGCGACCGGTGCCACCGCATCAGGTGCTGACTTACCATGGGGGCGCCTGTTTGCTAGTTTATATTGTGCTTAAAAGCACCTGCTGCCGCGTTCCTGGCCTCCAGCAATTAAAATGTCAAGAAAACTCCGGTGATTAATGTTCTTCCTGGCGAGATCGGAGTTTTGTCTAGTAGAAGTTTTGACTCGTGGAAGTTTTGATTCATGGTAAGTTAGCGCAGAGGGTTAATATGCCTGCTGCAAAGAACATGTACCATGCAGATCACAAAGTGAATATAATTTAAACAGGTCAGTGGGTTACTGCTTTTGTCAGAGACTTCCTTTTGTTAGTTGCAGTTTACAGTGAGCTATTAACTGTCATCAAAGAACTGCGTGCAGACTTCAAAGTATAGATTAGAAGGTATGGATTTTTTCCCCAGACTTTCATTATTCTAATGTTGCAAAAAGGGTTCATTTGCGTACAAATTAGTTCTTGTTATTAAACAGAGCCCCAATCCATTGTGTTACATTTTAAATTCAGAGTTTGTGCTTCTCCAGACCAATTAGTCTTTAACTATACTGCCTACCTGTATGGATGACATTTGAATCCACCCATTGTTGTCCTCTGTCTTATGTAATATTTCCTATACACTGATTTACACACCTATGATTGATAGTCTCTGTGTAATGTGTGTGTTATGTAAAGTGCTCTGACACCCTTCACTTTTATGAGTGACGCTATAAAATTAATTAAATGCATCTGAGAGAGAGTGGTTATGGAGACTGTTAAAGGGTGGTAGGGAGGGAATACGTGGCGGAGGTGGTCATTGGGGGGCGCCAAAAAACATTGGCGCACTGGGCGCCACCAGTGCTAAAGCCGGCCCTGTTTCTATGCACGCATGTTCATCCTTGCAGACGTTCCCTCGCACGGTCACAGAGAAGCACACATGAGTTCACTTTAATGGGCCATCCAGCTCTGCTCGAGACAGACGCTTGTCCTCAACGCACTGTATGGTTATCCTCACAAGCAGGAGTTCACTCTCAGAAATGCTCTACTTCACAGATGCTCATGGAAACCGGGCAGAAGTGGGCAAACACAGCATCTGCCTATCTGATATGTGAAAATACTGTACCATAGGAGTGCACAATCGTGTACTACCATAACACAACCTCACTGCTGCGCTATCCTGGGTACTGGTGTGACACCAGTGGTGTCTCTTGGGTGGTGGGGAAGACGGGGGCCCTGCCCCAATTCTGTTTGTCCTGGCCCCACTATCACAGCTGGTGAATGTGTCCGAGGGCAACGCAAAATAAAACAGATGCTGCACCTTGCCACAAACATGAACTTTCCAGTTTACCTTTCACTGCGCAGCAATGCTGTTTGCTTACAATGTGTAGCTCTGACGTTGTATGCTTGTGTGTACAGATATACACACACACACATATATATAAAGTCACATTTAAACATTGCTGGTTGAATCCTGACTTTGTACGTATATGTGTATCTCTTTACACACATGCATAAATACACGGACAAACGTGCATATATATCCTCTCTTTTCTGTGGCTCAGTATGTGCCCCTGGTAACATTCTCTTCTAGAGACGCCACTGTGCAAGCAATGCCATGCTCGAATGTCACCGCACAACCTGCGCACTACTGTGAGAGTGAACACCGTGAGCCGTACTGTAAAAGTCAGTCCTGCCAAGTGTCACGCATCAGGCGTGACGCTAACGCATTTCAGTGTGGTGTTCCGCATCACCGCACTGAAATGCATTGTCACGCATTTTGCCCAGTCTCTGACGCTCTGAAACTGGCCGCTTAATAATAATGCCAGGGTGCTGCAGCGCTGGCGCTGCCTGGCTGGTCAGAGTAATTAAATGAATGAATGAATCCCCGGTCCGGGCCCAGCTTGTGGCGCTTGGTACAGCTACAATGTTGCAAAACACTGCAGGCTGCTGAGTGCCTCTCATTCCCGCCGCAGCGCTGACCACATGACAGAGTGAGTCATGATGTCTAAGACTCACTCTGCCAATTAAATTACCGGGACGGCCGGGGCCTGCCCTCTCAGAGGATGACTCGTGCGTTAACTGGCTGCGGCGCCGGCCTGGCGCCCATACCTCACGTCCTGCTGTAGTACTGCCGCCCGTCATGGCTAGAGAGATGAGAACAAGAAGATGAAGACAGTAAGTACTGTACTAACACTCGTCAGACATTCAGCGCCCCCAGTGTATAAAGTGCACCCATGCCCTTGTCTCTGACCTCTCACATGTGCAGGCACTATTACAATATGTTAAGTGGTTCAGTTCTTGTGTACAGTTGTTAGTCTACCATCAAGTTTTCAGGTGATGCAAACTGCATAGAGGTGGCTTGTTTCACAGTACTCGATATAAGACATGCTGTTACATAACCTTGCACTCCCTAACGTTGCCAGATCTTTCATGCACAGCCGGTTCAGGTCCTCTGTGGTTCAAAGCATACATGTGAGTTTCTCGTTGCACAAATGGTTTTAATTTGTGATATTTATATGTTTTCTTCGTCTTCATTGTGCTCACGAGGTGTCACTCATACTCGTTGAAATGTCACTCATAATAACAGTGAAATTATGAAAACGTCACACATGGCAATCTGAAACCTTGGCAGCTATGCAGCCGATCTAGGCTTCTTTTGTTCCGCCTACTGACGAGGTCACCTCGGGATTGGGGAGCGCTTGGTATGTCCCGGGTATGACTCAAAAAGCGTCTGGGGTTCCAGTGCGAGACAGTTATTATCTACATTACAAGGGATTGGTGTGCCTGCCTCGTGATTTACTGCGCCGATTTTGCCACATGCCTGATGTTATAAACAACACCCTAAACATCCCCTGCCCTCTTCAGGATCCCCTTGTCCTCCCCTCCGCCACTCTGTCAGGAGCTACTGGCTGTCACTGACTCTCTGCTGTCCTATCACCCAGCCTCACTACATGGTCGGCCACTCGTGCAGCATCCCTCCGTGGTGGCAAACTACATCAACAGTTAATGTTTTAAACAGTGTTTTAAACACGGTGCGGCACCCCCTGCAGGTAGCTGCTGTAGTTAGCCACCAGTAGGGATGCTGCACGAGTGGCCGACTGGGTAGTGAGACGGGGGGATTACGATGCCCAGATGGACGACTGCAGATACACCCCCACCCCACAGATGAGAGAGACTGCCCTCCTGGCAAAAGAAAACACCCGCACCATTGACCACCCGCCGCACCGCACGCACCAAAAAGTCACACCAGATCTATGTGTAGTGTGAGAGTGACACAGCAGCGTGCAGCTCTGTGTGACAAACACACGCGCCGCGCCGACACAAAACAGGGTTTAAACGCTATGAACCCAGGGCCATGCAGGAAGCCTCTCGCAAGCCAACCCAATTACAGTGAGGCCATACCGATGGTAGACTAACAACTGTACACAAGAACTGAACCACTTAACATATTGTAATAGTGCCTGCACATGTGAGAGGTCAGAGACAAGGGCACGGGTGCACTTTATACACTGGGGGCGCTGAATGTCTGACGAGCGTTAGTACAGTACTTACTGTCTTCATCTTCTTGTTCTCATCTCTCTAGCCATAATGGGCAGCTGGCGGCAGTACTACAGCAGGACGTGAGGTATGGGCGCCAGGCCGGCGCCGCAGCCAGTTAACGCACGAGTCGTTCTCTGAGAGGGCAGGCCCCGGCCGTCCCGGTAATTTAATTGGCAGAGTGAGTCTTAGACATCATGACTCACTCTGTCATGTGGTCAGCGCCGCGGCGGGAATGAGAGGCACTCAGCAGCCTGCAGTGTTTTGCAACATTGTAGCTGTACCAAGCGCCACAAGCTGCGCACGGACTGGCGATTCATTCATTTAATTACTCTGACCAGCCAGGCAGCGCCAGCGCGCCGCGCTGCAGCACCCTGGCATTATTATTAAGCGGCCAGTTTCAGAGCATCAGAGAGTGGGCAAAATGCGTGACAATGCATTTCAGTGCGGTGATGCGGAACACCACACTGAAATGCGTTAGCGTCACGCCTGATGTGTGACACTTGGCAGGACTGCGGCTGTCAGGAAGGACCCAGAACCTGTAGGAGGACCGAGTAGTCCATACATAATCTCTGTGCGGCAGGCGGAAGACGAAATCAAAGGTGCTCTGCGACATGAGAGGACGCTCCTGGAGGGAAATCAAGTTTTCAGGTGATGCAAACTGCATAGAGGTGGCTTGTTTCACAGTACTCGATATAAGACATGCTGTTACATAACCTTGCACTCCCTAACGTTGCCAGATCTTTCATGCACAGCCGGTTCAGGTCCTCTGTGGTTCAAACCATACATGTGAGTTTCTCATTGCACAAATGGTTTTAATTTGTGATATTTATATGTTTTCTTCGTCTTCATTGTGCTCACGAGGTGTCACTCATACTCGTTGAAATGTCACTCATAATAACAGTAAAATTATGAAAACGTCACACATGGCAATCTGAAACCTTGGCAGCTATGAAAAGTGCATAACCAGTGCACTGTAGGCAGATCGCACACCAGTGCGTTGGGGGCCTGCTAACACCTGTGGATACACCGCGCACTGCAGTACAACTAGGGGATGTACCCACAGTTACAGTCAACAACCTGTGCCGTACTGTAAAAACGGCACGTTCTCGGCTCAACTGCACAACACGCGAGCTGCTGCCCTCGGCTCTGAAGTAAAGGTGGAAACCTGTGCTCTTCCCATAGCCAACTCGAACAACGCCCAGCTGCCATAACACAGTGACTGGACACTCCGTGCAGCAAAGGTATACCAAGAGGGTCTCTTCATGACGCCTGACGTTAATGCTGTCATCGCCCACGACGTGCAGCCGCCATCTTAAACTGGGGCAATATTCATTTAAAATTGTAACGGTAGCGGATTTTCTCCTCCTTGGCAGCAGGTAACTGGAAATCAATGCAAATAGTTGTGATCATGATTCTCTTTCTGAGGCGGGGGTGGAACCAGGCACCCTCGTAAAACATCCTCTAAAATTTGACCTCGCTCTTTGAATGCACAGCAAATGTAACAAGAGAAGAACATGATTTACAGCCCTGTTTACAGAAAAGACCTGGAGTGACTGAAAACATCCAGGGCTCTGGTCAAATGGTCTTAGAGAAAGGCAAAAGTAGTCCCTAAACAGATGCTACAATGAGTCAAATGGAAGGGTACAGGTACTAAGGCACCACTCCATGGACTGAAAAGGAGGGACAAATAGGAAAGATTGACCACTAGCAAGCAAGGATTTTTAAAGGACACTGAAACCAATGAAAAACAGTAAGCCCACAAAGAAGTATACAAGTATATACTAAAGTATATACATGAGGTCTCGAAAGCTCGACCTAAAAAACATTTGGTCTGATCCTCAGGTTCATAAACCTGGGCCTGCAGGTTTTTCACTTTGCATGTTTGTAGACGACTGCTTAGAATTCTCAAACTTTTCCAGTTTATGCTTGCCTGTGCCAGTTGCAGTTTTCCAGCGATTACCTGAACATATTTTCTGAATTCCCTATTAACATTCCAAAATATACATGTGTACATTTTCGGATATGAAATAAAGATAACCGGTTCAGATATAGTGGCTAATTTGTTTCTCCATAAGAAAAACATGTTTCTACATGGAGAATCTTTCTCCCCTACAACTCCATGAATTTGTGGGGGTGTACCAGTTCCTTCCTGACCTAGAAATGGATTTACTGTTTCTCTTGTAAGGAGTAAATGCCTGACTGTTTCGAGGACCGAAAGAGGTCAGAGAGGAGTTTGCAAATACGCACAAACATATTTTTGGGGGTAATTACAAACATCCAGGGCGTTCCCGCTCTGTAATTCACAAATTCTTCAGTGGAAATAGATTTACAATTGCGAAACCAACACTTGTGAATTTTTAAAGTTGGTTTGTACTTGTAAATGAGTCTGTGTGTGCAAGTTAAACTTACACATATGAAGTAGTTTTCTGAATGAGGTTGTTAATCTCTACTTGAAAATAGCCAAATAGTAGACAAGAGGAATTGAGTCGGGCCCATCACAAGCTGCAGTTAACACAGTTTGTTACATCATATTGTGTATTACAGCCTGTACGTTTGAAGAAGACCAGTATTATTAATTCCACTGTACGTTGCAGACTAGCTTGCATAGCCCCTCATTACTTCCTCATCTCAGCCCTAACTTTATAAAGAGGACTCCTGCCCTCCACCATAGATCATCACAACTTTCTAAAATAGAGTGTTATTACTGGGCTGACACAAGGACTAATGCCCTGCCCTTCCCAGATACTGATACAAACAATGGACTAACCTTCTCTCTCATCCTGCTTTTTTTGTTTCTTATCAAAACCATCCGTTAGGTAATTACATTAACTTTATTTTTGGTGCCGCCTTAATTGGTTTAAATTGTATAGGTTTGATGTGGCTAAGCTAAGTCAGCAAATTTTTTTAATGTAGTATTCATAATTGTTTATCAGGAGGCGGGCTGTGTTATGGTCAGTGGTCTTCTTTGGTTTATCTTGTCAGATCGCTTCTTCAGCACATTCGATACACTGTCATGGCAGGAAAAGGCGCACGCAGCTGTGCTGAGACAGTGCGTCCTCCTTTTTTAGGTTTCGCCTGCACAGCGGCTGTGCTTGTAAAATCTATTATTTTTAATATAAATCTTAAAAGGGGCTTACATCCCAACCCCTCACTTTCCTGGCTTTTCATTGGTTCCTGTGCTTGCTACTTCTTCCTTTTCTATTGGCTGTGGCATATTTTCCTGCATTTACCAATGCTTGTTCCTCATCTGCTTCTCTTATCAGTTTCCCGTAGCCGAAATACTGTTAACATCCGCTTTAGTGGAACTAATGTTTCATAAAGTTTTGCCTTTTTCTGCTTTTTTGTCTTGCAGCAGATTTATATAGTGCAACTTACCACCCAGTGAGATTAAGGGCCTCATTATGATGTCGGGTGGATGTTTTGCTGTGGATTTGGAACCGACCGACCTTAGGTCGGCAGTTCCGAATGCATCATTTGCATGCTACCGCACTGTGCGGTTGGAAACATCCATTTTCCCATGGCAGCTTGTGCGGCGGGCGGAAAACGCCCACAGAATAAGCACCCATAGAAAAATAGATGTTTCCAAACATCACTGCACCATGTGGCAGGCACCTCACAGCAGTGGCGGCTCCTCGAGGGAGTGCTGCGGGGCGGGGGAGGGGCGGTAGTAAAGTTCGGCATTCGGCCGAACGGAGTTAAGTACATAAATAAATAAAAACAAATTACATTGCGCGCGCCGCATCGCCGATTTGGCGTTGCAGCGTGCAATGTAATTAGTTTAATTTATTTATTTATGTACTTAACTCCATTTGGCCGTATGCCGGAGTTTACTACCCCAAACCCAGCCCCGCCCCGCAACACTCCGAGGAGCCGCCACTGCCTCACAGTACCTGCCACATGGTGCAGGGATGTTTAGGGGCACCATAGGAGGTCCCCCAGATGCGAAGGGACGGGGGCCCTGCTAGAGGCCCCCAATGTCGCTTTCCGACAGCCTTTCCATGTCGAAAAGGCCGACATGGAATGGCTGTCGGAAACTGACATCATAATCCCGACGGCAGAAACGCCGCCCTTAAGGGATTATGGTGAGTTTCCGACCGAGACTTTTCCGCTGAGACTCGAAACGAGATCCCCAGCTCTCGAGTCAGCAGCTCTGTCTGCTGCGCCACATCCTCTCCACTCCTGTGATACTTGTCAGGGAGTTCTTTCCTTTGTCCCTTTGTCCCCGACGGTGATTGAGAAAAACAGCTTATTATTCATCACATAGGCGAACCCGATTCATTACCAACGCTTGTGTAGTGTAATTGCTGCTCATGTAAAGTGCCCGAATCAGTACCTTCAGGTAGAGTTCGCACTATATATAATCAAAACAAAAACACAAATTGATGGCTATTCGCTTAAGGCGGAGTGGCGCGGGCCAGTAGAGGTAAGAGATCACTTCTGTGTTGCATCCTTTATAGCTGAACAATTTATCTTGCCAATAGTTTCACTAAAAGTAGTTTTGAAGACTGTTACATAAAGGTTACTTTTTTTTTTTTTATTCTTTTTTTTTTTTTTTTTGAGTTTTCTATAGCGCGAACAAGACCCCGGGTAGGGTATCAGAGCGCTTTACAAAGAAAGCAGAGCAAGTATAGTACATTTTGCAAAACAACAGAGCAAACAGGTTAACAAAAATATTTCTAACAAGGTTCGGTGTGTAGCAGCAACGAAAATGGAGCAGTAGGAACAAGTTCGAGTTAGCTTAAGTCATAGAGGCGAAGGAGTCATTGAGGGAAGTGAGGAAATCGGTTTGAAGTAGACAACTGATTCCATGCCTTGCGGAGATAAGGGAGGAATTTGCTCATCAGGAATGATTTTGCTTCCCTTTTAAATAGTGGTGTAGAAGAGATTTTTCTAATGCACGGAGGTAGCGAGTTCCATATTCTTGGCGCCGCTCCGGTGAATGCTCTGTCAGACGTTTTTTTCTTGCTGAAACAAGAGGGTTTCAGGAGTAGATTTTCGGCGCTCCTTGAGTGCCTGTTTCCTCCTGATAAGGTAAGTATTTGGGATAGGTACTAGGGGGTATTGTGGTGTAGAGCTTTATGGGTGATGCAAGCTATCTTTAGGTGGATTCTAGCTTCATAGAGTAGCCAGTTGAGCGCCTTCAGGTGTGGCGATATGTGGTCAAATTTCCTGAATCCTGTTAAGAGTCTTGCTGCTGCATTGAGACAGGCTTTTAAAGGGGCTGTTGAGATTTTGGGAAGCCCTGAGATGGTGGTACATCCGTACTCCAACCTTGAAATGACTAAGGCTTGGACTGCAGTTTTGAGGTCAGGGTTCTCGATGAATGGTTTCATTTTTCTGAGATAGCTGAGGTGAAAGCGGGCATTTTTAGCCAACAGGTTGATGTGCATTTGCATGTTAAGGTTCTTATCCAGTGTAATTCCAAGCGATTTGGTGGAGTCGACGAGAGTCGGTGTGCAATTCAGAGCAGTGATCATCTTGGTCCAGTCCTTTATCTCCAGAAAGTTTTTAGGGGGGGAAATTAACAGAAATTCAGTTTTTTGCGAGTTTAGCTTGAGGAAGTTGGTCAGTAGCCAGTGAACGGTCTTTTCAAGAGCTTGATTCATCATCTTTATCTATTCAATGGAAGAGATCTTGATGTAAAGTTGAGTGTCGTCTGCGTACATGTGGTAAGAGATATTTGCTTGCTGTAGTAGCTCGGTTAGTGGTTCGACATATAGGTTGAATAATGTGGGGGATAGGGTTGAGCCTTGTGGAACTCCAAGTAGGTTGGGTGAGGAGGGAGAAAGATTTTTGTTCACCATGAACGATTGCGTTCTGTTTTCCAGAAAGGATTTGAACCATTGGAGGACTGTGCCAGATAAACCCATCCTATTTTCCAGTCTTTTTAGAATTTTGTCGTGATTGACCGTGTCGAATGCTGATGAGAGGTCGAGCAGGACTAGTAGACATGTTTCATTACGGTCAAGGGCGAGGAGGGCGTCGTCTTCTATATACAGAATGGCTGTTTCTGTGCTGTGGCCGGGTCTGAAACCCGATTGGCAGTCGTTCAGTAGTTTGAAATCCGTGATGTGCTGGTTCAGTTGTTGCTGAACTCATTTTTCCAGGACCTTGGCGAGCATGGGAATGTTGGTTATAGGTCGGAAGTTATTCGGGTCGGAGGCTTTTGCTGTCGGTTATTTTAGGATAGGGGTGACTTGATCAGTTTTAAGGCAATCCGGGATGTGACCTTGCGTAAGCGAGGCATTGATGATTTTGGTCCAGAGAGGGGAGATGATATGGTACATGTGGGGTAGGCCGTTTGAGGGGACAGGGTCATTGAAGTGGTTGTTGGGTTTGATAGTTGCTAATGTTTTGGTGATGTCACTGAGATCGTAAAGTTTGAAGGTGTACCAGTGGGAGTTATTTTTGGGCAAAGGTAGATCCGGTTGTTTAGGATTTTAAGCTTGTGTGTTCTTTGGGGCGGCTGAGTTGATAGCTGCCGTCCTTAGCTCAAGTTGGAGGGAATTGGTTTTTGCTGTGAAGAATGAGGAAAATTCCTCACTGCTAAGCTGTGATTTCGATGTCAAGAGTGCGGTTTTGGCCAATTTGTTTGATTGTTGTTTTAGCATTTCAAAGAGTTTCTTCGGTCTATTTTTGGCATTGTCTAGTTCTGATCTAAAGAAGTCTTTTTTTGATTGAAGAATACTTTTATTATAGGAGTTTCTAGCCTTCCTAAGTAGTTTGAGTTGGAGGGGGGAGGGATGTTGTCTCCATTTGCGCTCAGTTAATCTTAGTTTACGTCTCTCTTCATTCAGGGCTCCTGTGAACCATGGGTTTTTGTCTTTGTTCGGTATTCTTTTGAGTTTTCAGGGGTGTGGAATTTAATAAAATATCTACTTGTCCATGGGGCAGGTTGCTTCATAAATCTACTTGTCCTGTAACAAAAGCCACTTGTCCCTATTGTGCCATGTAATGCGGCGACAAATTATGGCAGCAATCTCATTACATATAAGAGCTCTGAAATATCCTCTCTGATTATGCCAGGGCTCCTTCCATAGTAGGGTTTGAATACTAGCAATGTTATGTTGTCACGTTTCTGCAGATCTACATACCGGGCCTGAAGGTAGTGGTAAGCA
This sequence comes from Calotriton arnoldi, assembly GCA_963921515.1. Classification (NCBI taxonomy): domain Eukaryota; kingdom Metazoa; phylum Chordata; class Amphibia; order Caudata; family Salamandridae; genus Calotriton; species Calotriton arnoldi. Next base: position 1,796,867 of record CAWUFW010002788.1, on the reverse strand, counting down.
ACAGTTCCAGGATTTGAATACCCTTTTGAGTCTGTGCAAACGTACTAACTTGCACGTTTTAAAGGTTTTCACTAACTCTTCTCTAATCTTTTCCCATACTGAGAAAGATTGGACATTTACTCCTGACAATGGCAGATATAAAACTTCTTCCAGGGTTGGGAAAAAAAGTGGTTGGAGGGAAAGTGAACTTGCAAACACTCAGATTTGCGCATGAGCAAATCTACACCTGGATATTTGCTCATGCTGAAATGCAGTTCACAAATATTTTCTAGGAGTACTATTTCTTGGCCTACTTGTGTATAGTCTTGTGAATTCACAAAAGTAGTATATCTGCACTTAATGCAAGGACATGGGTGCGCTCTTGAGACTTTATTTAATAATTGGGCCCCTAATTAGGTCTGGCGTTAACCATGACCTTTTGTGTTTATTAAAATTCTCTCTCTCTCCCTCTGTCTCTCTCTCTCTTTCTGTCTCTCTTTGTCTGTCTCTCTGTGTCTATTGGCTAGCTTCACTGTTAGTGACACCATTTTGTTCTTTCACAAGGAGCATAACACACAGTCTTTTTGTTCAGTGCCAGGAACTACTGTGGCAATGTGTGCTTTTGGAGACCAAAAATGTTTTGCTTTTGCCAATGTTTGTTATAATGGTGAGGGCCCGGCAGCTCCCACACCAATAAGGTTTTACAAAAACCATGCCAAAACAAGTCACGCATTGACAAAACCAAAAGGCTGACCAACAATTTAAGTCCTACTGGCTTTACCAATGCTTGTTTATTTTTATGTTTCCCATAATCTTATTAAAAATGGTTACACTGATTTTCCATTATACATATTTTTGGGAAATACTAGCATACATCAACACATTTTACTAAATGAGTTTGCAGAGAAATGGTGCCTAAAATTTTACAGTAGTTTAGAGAAATGTTTTTGCATTTTTTTGTGAACATTTTATTTTGAAAGCAAAGAATCATCAATCTTGCTTTCAAGCTTCTGAAAATATTTGCATCTAATCAGAGAGCATTCTGGGAGCAGTATACATAGCCTCATATTGCTAAACATTGAAAATGTGTGTACATGTATTTATACTGGAACAACTGTTAGTACTGCAGTCTGAGCTTACAACATTTACCTAGAGCGCTCACCCTAATAATAAAGGCTTCGCATTAATGAACCATAAATACAAGTTTGAACAGCATTAACACATGGACACAAATATTACCTTAACTGCAGTCAATGCATTTCCCTGATCTATAATGTGGTACAGTAAAATGGCAGCCAAAGGGTTTGTGCTGTATGGGGTTGGGCCTACTTGTCCCAAGGACAAAATACACATGAAAGCTTGTTGCCCTTCACCCCAAACAATATGTCCCGGGCGTCGGGCTATAGGAATTCCACATCCCTGGTTTTAGTGGGGCTACTTGTTTCCAAGATATTGGTCATCGTGGAGTTGTAGTGAGCAGTGAGGTCATTGACGTCTGACAGGTTATTGGGAGGAGTGAGAACTTTCTCATAGTTGGAAGCTAGGTCGTTCCAGTTGAGGTTTTTCATGTCTCTTATCCAGTGTTTAGGCTTGACTTGCTGTGAGTACGTTTTCTTTCTGTCGGAGGGAATTTGGAAGGTGATAGTGTGATGGTCTGACCAATCACACGGGGTGATCGAGATAGATTCAATCATTTTTTCTTTAGAGATGATCCAGTCAAGTGTAGCACCTTTGGAGTGAGTGGGCTTTGAGATGGCTTGGATCAGGGAATGTTCTGCTAGGAAGATTTTGAGGGCGTTTACCTGCTTGTCTAGGGGGTTTTCCCAATGGAGATTGAAGTCGCCAAGGAATATGTCGTTGGAATGGGGGGTCGAGTTCGTGGTAATGATTTCCATAAGTTGGTCTGTGAATTCTGCATTCTTCCCTGGGGGATGGTAGAGTATGTGTAGTTTGTGGTATTGGTTGTCTGAGGATTTTATGGAAATCCCTAGATATTCACAAGAGTCCAGGGATTCGGAGTGAAACTGCGAGATGGTGATGTCGGATCGATGTATGCAGGCTATGCCTCCGCCCTTTTTGTGAGGTATGTCTAGTCTTATGATGTTGTAATTTGGGGGGACTAGAAGGTCAAGGCATGACGAGGATGATTCAGTGAGCCACGTTTCCGTGAGGATGGTTATGTCCATTTTCAGTTTTAGGATGAGGTCTGCTATGTCAGAGGCGTGTTTTGGGGCTGATCTGCAGTTTAGTAGGAGGCAGGAGATCTGGTTTGAGGCGTTCTCTGATGAGGGCTCGTGATTTTCGGAGGTAGGGGATATTGTTTGAAGGTTATTCGGGTTTATCGTTCCGTGATTCGGTTGGGATGTTCTGTTTGGGTTGATGGGGACTGGGAGAATAGAGAATTCTTCCTTATTTGTGTTGGGGCAGATAGGGGTTTCGTAGAGGAGTAGTAAAGTTTGGATTTCCATGTCCGATAAATAGTTGGGGAGTTTGCGTGTACGTAAGTGGCGATTGGTCAGAGGCATTGGGATAGAGTTTATCACGTTGTTGGCTGCAGCTAGAGAGTTTTGAAGATGGTTGAGTTTAGAGAGAGAGTTTTCTGCGAGTTGTAAAATGTTTCTAATTTCTAGGATAACGTTTTGTAGGTTCCGCGAAGTGAGGTTAGTATAAGTTTTGAGTGAGTCTAGTTCCGGTTTGTGAGAGGGGGGAGGCAGGATCGGTGAGCAGAGAGAGCTGGGGATAGTATTGTTGGGGGGTTCAATGGTAGACGAGAGTGGGAGGGGTATGCGCAGGCTGGGGGCTTTTATACGATTCGCTGGAATTGCCTTGTCGTGGATAAATTCCCCGGCGGACGGGAAAGGGGGGAGAGGGGTATGGGGATAGGAGTGGTGGCGGAATGTGGAGATGGGGAGGGGCGGAGAGTGGGAATTGAGGGAGGGGCTATGATGTTGTTTCTGTTGATGGTTCTAGTTACGGGTGTCCGTGATATGATTTCTGAGGTGCTACTTTCGAGGGTTCTAGGTAAGCGTGAAGGACGCTGAGGGAATAGTTTGGTCCTGTAGGACACTGGGTGTGGTGTTGGTGTGGGCTTTTAGTGTGAGAAAGTATTTGTCGAATAGATCTAGGTCCTTATTAGCTGCTTGAATAAGAACAGTGCCATTTTTGTAGGAAGTTATATTCAGGGTGGCTCTGAGGTTTTGTGCGGGTGTCGTTGTGATCTTGGTTCCGTAGGGGATATTTTTCTTGCCTTGGATGGTTAGTAGCTTGGAGAAGGCAGTGCGCCATTTGGCCATTTTTCTTGTGAAAAATAAGAGGTCATTGATTATTACACCTTTCTTGGCGTTGAAGGAATGGTCAAGGAACAGTGTTTCTGGGTTTTTTCTGAGAAGGTTGTGTTTGAAGGTTTTAGAAGCAGTTTTAGATAGTTTGGGGGGTATTGAATGGAATATGCGCTGTTTCCTGTGAGTATCATATGTGGTCCGGCCATGACGTGATTTTCCTTGTTCTGTGACGGGGACCACAGTTTAGCAGGAGGTTGGGAGCCGTTACAAGATGGCTGCCACTTTGTTGGGGGCCGTTACAGGATGGATGTCACTTTGTGGGTGTCGTCAATAGATTTTCTGTTTAGTGTTGGGTGTCGTTTCAAGGTGGTTGTCACTTTGTTGGGAGCCGTTACAGGATGGCTGCCACTTTGTTGGGAACTGTTACAGGATGGCTGTCACTTTGAGGGTGTTTTCAGTAGACTTTCTGTTTAGTATTGATATTCGTTACAAGATGGCTGCCACTTTGTTGGGAGCCGTTACAAGATGGCTGCCACTTTGTGGGTGTCTTCAGTCTTTCTGTTTACTGTTGGGAGCCGTTACAAGATGGCTGCCACTATGTTGGGAGCTGTTACAAGATGGCTGCCACTTTGTGGGTGTCTTCAAGCTTTCTGTTTAGTGTTGGGAGCCATTACAAGATGGCTGCCACTTTGTTGAGAGCCGTTACAAGATGGCTGCCATTTTGTGGGTGTCTTCAGTAGACTTTCTAAATAGTGCTGGGTAGTCCTTTTTTTCTTTTGTTTTTATAAGTTCAGCCATTTTGAGTGCTGGAATTTTGTATGAACATGTATCTCCTTTTCCAAAAGGGCGTAAAAGCTCAGATATTCCTGAACTGAAGGAGGTAGGGGGTGGGGGTGCAGCACTCAAAGCAGAGGCTTCCTTGGACCGTACACTACAAAGTCATAAAATGTGCAATGTATGTCTGCAGTACGTAGAGCAGAGGCATCCTTTCTCAGCCCCCTACAAAGTTCTAAAAAGTGCACTGAATGAATGCAGCACGCAAAGCAGAGGCTTCTTTTCTCAGCCCACTACACAGATATGAGATGTGTAGTGAAATACCCGCATGTTCTGAGCTGCATTAACTGTCTTGCTCATTTACTACCACACCTGGCATATGAGGTAGGAGCTGCCAGAGTTTTGGGCATAGCAAAGGCTCTTTGATCCCCTGTGCAAAAGCTCTTTGATCCCCTGAGCGTCAAGACACAGGTGGAGCTGAGCGCGGCAAGGCACCGTGAGTTCTCTCCAACTCCGTGGGCCAGGCGCTGTCATGAGAGGAGTGGGTGTGTTTGTTTGGTGCCGTACAACAGACGCACTCGACTAAGTACAGCTGGCGCTGGGACTCCCGGAGCTACAGGATGCAGGCGGATTCCGGCGCGCCACAGCAACCAGGAGCTCTCCCCAATTGGTGAAGGTGGGATGTGTGGACGGATCCAGCGCTGTGCATCAGATGCGCTCGATCCGTTACAGCAACCGGCGTTGGGATTCCTTCACGGTTCAGTGGGCACGGTGCAGCGGGGGCGGGATGCGCTCGATTCAGTGCAGCATCCGGCGTTGGGATTCCCTCACGGTTTAGCGGGTACGGTGCGGCGGGGGCAAGAAGGCACAGGCGAAGTCACCGCAGTGCAGGGCAGATAGCCCATAGAGCCTTTCATGAGTCGACTCAGCTGGCAAGGCACACGGGTCCCTCCTGACGATTCCGGGACGGTGATCGATGGCGTGGCGTGACTCTCTGGTCCCGGCAGGGGATTACTGCTGTAGGGGCCGAGCCTCGGGCTGGTGGCTGGCACATCGATGATGAGCTTCGCAATCGGGCCGGTGGCTGGCACATCGATGATGAGCTTCGCAATCGGGGGTAAGTCTGCCCGGTGTGTTGTGTTGGTCGGGTTTAGTGGGAACCGAGCCTCGAGCTGGGGGACGGCACACCTCCGTCGAATCTGGTAACGACGAAGCAACCGGTGGTGGGGGCTCGGTGAGCGGTCATCTGGGCAAACTGAGATTTTTACTCCTTAGAGTGATCTCCTGCCTCTGGAGCTCGCTTCTGGAGCTCCTAACCGTCCGGCGGCCATCTTGATGTTACTAGTACTAGTACTAGTACGTGTAGTTTCACTTATCCATTTCAGTTAAGCTGTAAAAAACCCAGTATGCTTAATGATGTTCATTGAAAAACCGGCCCTGCTTGATTGACACTTTCATGACTTGGAACAGGTGGCATATTTAGTGTAGTTCTCTCCCTCATAAGCACTACTTAAAATAGTTGAAGAGGATCAGGTTTTTAATTCAGCATCCAGCCGCTTGTGCCTTCGAATACCAAGGCTGCATGGACATGATTCCTGCCAATACTTTTTCGTACACTACCCTTCCCTTTTTGTCCCTGCCCCACTTTTAAAGGTTCTCTAAAGGTGCAGGTACTGAGTATCATTACTTTAATTTGAGAGGGAGAGTACTCCCACTTTCTACGTCAGTCCTGATTTCATCCCCAAATCGGCAGAGAGCAGTGCCTGAGAAAGGTGTACACTAAAACAGCAACAGTCCAACGTGGAGCACATGCGATAATCCTGCGATTAGTTTAAAGACCTAGACTGGCACCGCTCCCCTTAGCCAATCAAGACCTGTGACAGCTGAAATAAGACAGCATGTATGGCCAGTTCAGAGATTTAAGGGAGAGGAAATTGATACAAAGATTAAGAGCAACTACGTGCCCTGGTTGTAGAGTAAAACTGGGTTTGGTATAATGGAGCTGTACTTACTGTAAGTGGGTTATATGCAAACGCAGCAGTCCAAAATTCTCTTGAAGTCCCCCTTATGTCTTTTGTCCTCTGAAGTGAAGTTGGTGTTCCACTACACTAGACCGATTGTACTTTCTAGCCTGGTTGTTTACTTGCTTCCCCCATCCCCTGTGCACAAGTACCTATGTCATCATATCTTGCCTTGATCGTTTTTCGTTTGTGGTGCAGGCTGCACTACTCTCTGTTCCTACGTAATAAATAAAAAGCTTTGTCTCATTGTGAGTGATACTGCACTAGCTCTCTTTTCTGTTTGCTCTCTCTGCAACCAAAGGCTTGCCAATCCCTGGCATTTGACGCTGTAGTATAGTGATGCCACTCGCAAATTGAAATCATTTAAAATACATTAGATTTAAGGCAGGTTAAAAGAAGAACAGGTGCAAGTGAACACATGTAACTTGTATGTTAGTGTACATGCTTAGCTAGTCCTACAAAAAAAACACAAATTCAAGGAAAATGTCATTTGTAAATGCTTGTGGTTTTTTCTGTTGCATAGTCTCTCTCTTCTTTATTTCTTTAAAAATGCGGGACAGGGTCCAACATTTTGGAGTGACAGCCCTCAACGATTACAGTTTTTCAATTCCTCTTGTCGTGGTGAGTTTTCTCCGCAAATCCACCCCGACATGTTTATTTGGTACTTATTCATGCACATTTTGTTCTCTCTCCCTGTCCTGCCTTAATCCACAGATTTAGCCTCCATGCAAGGGTGACGATTTTTGGCATTATCACTAATTCCTGTTGCAGTTACTTCTGGTACGAGTAAGATGCAGAGTAGAGAACAACTTGGTGCAGGAGTGTCATGTGTCCATTCGTCGTGTGTAACTGCTGTTGAACAGATGGATGAGAAGTGGCACCACCCTTAACCTCTGGTTCAGGGACGCAGCACTCTCCTCAACCCCCACTCAGGCTGTGCACATCTGTCGTCAGGACTCTGTGACAGGCTTCAGATACTTGCCACCCACATTGTTATCCCTGCATAGCACCAGCTTACTAACCAGCAGAAGTAGCCTAATGGGCTTTCTGATCACTTTAGCACTTTAACACTTTCTATTCTTTGCTTTCTTGCTATTTAGAGGATATGTTCTTGTAATTGGAGCAACACCCAAAAAATTAATATTAATCACATAGGCGAAACCTAATGCATTTACCAATGCTTGATTTGTTTATCTGTGGGTAATGCGGCTGTGCAGAGCCAATGCGTTCTCTTTCTTGTTTTGGATCAGGGAGCGACTTCCTGAGTTGTATTTGCAAGGGAAAATGCTGTTCAGCTAATCCAGCAGATCAGCCTTCTCGTTGCCGGTATGTATTTATCGAGAGGACACGGCTTAGCAAAGCAGCGCGTCCTCCTTGTTGTCTGGAATTTAATTAACGTAAGAATGAAGCTTAACCAGCGCGTCCTCCTTCTTGTTGGCTATTTATCATTAGCGTGCCCTATTATTGTTATCTCTGACTGCGAGTACTCCGAGTTATTGACAATATATAACAGAATGAGTGGTACGGCTGTGCTGAGCCTGTGTGTCCTTAATTTAAAATATTGTTTATATAATTTAGCTAACTGCGTCGTCCTTTTCAAAAGCTCAACTTTATTTTCAGACTTTGTGCAGAGCCCTTTAGGATCATGATTTGCTTTGTAACCTCTAGAAATCTCAGCTGGTACCCTTCTAAACTTTCCAAAGCATAGGAGCGATCTTTCAGCCACTGGAAGCCAAGGTGTTCCTTCTAGATTAAATGAAACTGAAGTTGACTCCATGATTGCACAATCTTTTGTTGAATAATTTCGCAACTGCAAGAGAGTAGCTCGAAGTTCAGGCAGAAATGGCCGCCATGTCTAGTTATCATTCCATGGCCCTGTCTGTACTTATTTCTGTGGGTCAGCACCAGTTAGGCCATTAGAATCTATGGTCACAGGACTAAGCAAACATCCTTTTTAGTGACACAAACTGTACGAGACTTGAACTGGTGGCTAATTCCAATCAATCTGGACAGGTTGTTGTCTTTGATGGTTCCATCTCCAAAGATCATCACGGCAGATGCCAGTGTGATGGGTTGGGGGGCTATAATGGACAGTTGCTCAGTCCAGAATATGTGCTTTCAGGTAGAAAGGAAAAATGTCTCAAATTGGAGAAAACTGGCAGCCATTTTCAGAGCTCTCAAAGCCTTCCTTCATGTCATTCAGAAACAGGCAGTCAGACTAAATACAGAGAAGCAGGTAACTAAGGTTTAAATAAATCTCCAGGGTGTAACAAGGGTTCGGGTCTTGGCTCTAGAGAAAAAAAGAGCTGGGCAGAGTTCAGTCTTCTCTCGCTGGAAGCAATTCATATTCTGGGGAGGGAAAATGGGCCTGAGGATCGCTGCGCAAGGTGTTCATTCATCGAGGAGTATGAGCCCCTGCAATCATCCAGCAGATCACTCAGAAATTTGGTCTTCACTCGATAGACATAATTGCCACAGGACAGATTTCTATACTTCCCAGATTCTGCTCACGAGTCCTTCTAAGAAAGCCTGGGTTAAGGATGCCCTTTCAGTTCACTGTCCAAAAGCTCTTACTTATGCCTTCCCTACAAATTCCTTTCTTTCCAGAGTTTCCAGAAAGGTGAATCATGAAAAGACTCAGGTTTTCTAATTGCCCCATACTGGGCTCAGAGACCTTGGTTCCCATTACAGCTATCCCAAGTTAGCTGTGGAGGTTTGTCAGATTCTTCCAACCAATCCATCATCTTTGTGAATTCCTCTTCGTCCAGAAGCCTCCTTCTTGAATCTAGCAGTTTGAAACAGCAGAGGTCACTACTAAGTGCCCTGGGGTGTTCTGAAGAAGTAGCCGGTTCAATTCAGCGAGATAGAAAGGCTGTGTACCCTTAAAAATTATTCTAGAACTTGGATTTGAAAGAACTTTGAGGTTTGGTGTTCAAGGAGTTTAATAGCTACCCCTTTCCCCTACTCCTCTTATCCTAGATAATTTAGGAATGCCTTTTTGCTTGGACTTGCGGCTTCTACCTTACGCAGTCAGTGTGCTGTTATTAGAGCTTTCTACGATGCAAAGGATTTTTAAGTAGAAAAACTAGTTAATTGATTGCTAAAACAATTTTTTAATAAAAAACTTGTTATTCATTCTCCATACAAGGGTGGGATCTTCCTTTGTTCTTAAAACTCTACCGGGCATCCCTTTGAACCTTTAGATTCTGTTGCTTTGAAATACCTAACTCTTAAGGGTTTTTCCCTAGTCGCCATTACTTCTGACAGAAGGTTGGGTGAAACACGATTTTTTAGTAGAAGACCTATACCTTAAATTTCTTCCCGATAAGGTTGTATTAGGAACAGATCTGGCTTATCGTCCAAAAGTGTCTTCCTTTCATGAGGACATTGTTTTGCCTGTTTTCTTTCCCTCCCCCTCTTCTGAGGAAGAATGTTTGTTATACTTGCGAGATGTTCACAAGGCCTTTCCTATCTATAAGGTTCACTCTTTTGAGTTCAGAAAGGGTCAATTCCTGTTTGTAAATTTTGGGACTGCCAACAAGGGTCTATGGCCAAACTCTTCTACGTTGAGTAGGTGGGTTAAGCCGACAGTTTCTCTAGTATGATTTGAAATGGGTCATCCTTTCACACTTCAGTTAAAGGAAAGTCAACAAGAGCAGTACATTCTCATTTGTAAGGACTGGGACGAGGAAGACAGATGAGGAATTAATGCTCATTTTACGTACCAGTAATCTTCATTACTCCGAGTTATAGCCTGCCTCGTTACAGCCCTATGTGGACTTCCCTCCCAGGTTCTTATATAGCCTATAGCTTGGTTTTATTCTTGGTATTACAGGATGTGAAAGAGGGTTAGTTCCTCATTTGTATTAGTAGGTGGGAATGGCAGTATCTAGCCCTTGTGTTAGCCCAGTGATAATGCTTTATTTTTAGAAAATTGTGATGGTCTATGTGAATCCCTCGTTAGTAAGGACTGTGATTAGGAAGACTATAACTCAGAGTAATGAAAATTACCGATAAGTAATCTGAACATTTTTTTGCTGCTGGGTTTGGAGGGGTATAGGGTAGGAAGGTAATTTAAATAATAATACATTAACATTTAATTATTAATTGTTAATTATTTAAATTATTAACTGTGTAAATTGTTTAATATTGATTTATTTCAGTTATATTTTAGGTGCGGGCTGATGAGTTTGTAGAGCTATAGGGTGGAAAGTTACAGCAAGTTAAATAAAATGTTAATTCAATGTTGATTTTTTACATTATTTGATTACTATGTAAATTAATTAAGTTATTAATAATTTTGTAAATGTTCTACTGTTTAAGTAATTTTACTATGTATTTTAGTATTTATATGTGTATTACACATGTATTTTTAAATGTGTTTAACTTTTTTGGGATGAATTAGTTGGGAAGAAAATACATGCATTGTTTTATAATAATTAATATAATGTATTAATTGGTAAGTATTATTTTTTTTATTTTGAATTTATATTTTGGTGTTTGTGAAAGTTTGTGCTATGATATTTGTTATTTGAATTGTTTTGTTATGCATTAAGTGAATTTAAATCTATTACTAATTATTTTATCATCTTTTTGGCAGTTAGGGATGTTGAATTTATTATATGTAATTTGATTTTTCCTTTCTTTTTATATGTGTGTTACACCAAATTTGGCAGAAAGCACTGACTGACATCAACTTTGGCAGAAAGGAAAATCTTGGTGCACAAAGAGTGCTTTCTGTGTAAATCAGTTCAGTAGTTTTGGAAAAATTAAGGTTAAATAAATTGTATATCAGGCAGCAGAGGAGCTGCAGAACTGACATATCTCATGCTGAGATCTGATTGGTTGCCACAACATCAACCAGAAAGTGGTGGCAGCCATCTAAGGATTTGGGTTTGAGTCCCAAGTCCTAAGAAAAAAACGCATAAAAAGATATATGGGGCAGGGTAGGGCTACCCTGACCCCCTAGACCTGGTGGTGGCGTCAAAGCTGCTCTTGCACATGGGAGAATAAAACATTTGCCTTCCGACGCTCTCGGACAGGGAAATGCTTCCACCCCACGGGAGCAAAAGAAAACTGCTTCCTCAGAGTTGGAGCAATGCCGGCTCCCGCTACAACTATAATGGGTGGAGGCAGGGGAGTCGGTGGTGCTGCAGGGGGCCTGGACAACCCCCGCAGCCCCCAATGAGGGACGCACTGTGGGGTGACCTGGATGGGCACTGAGGCACCCCACATACAACAAAAATAACACAACTAGTTGTGGCATCTCATGGGTGGGCACCGGAGCACGCCATTTTATTATTAAAAATAAATACATATGCTGGGCTCCTCCCGCGGCCCCCAAATATAATAATGGTGTGGGGTGCCCTGGTTGGGCATCGGGGCACCCCATAGATAAAATAAAGTGCCTTCTCCTGCGCCTCACTTGCTGGGGACCTCAGGGCCCTAAGGCTCTCCCAGCGGCCCCTTATTAGAAAAAAAAACTTTGTATTTTCCTGTGGGACGGGACACCCAGAAAAAACATTTAAAAAAAAGAAAAAAGTGAATAATAAATAAGTGGTCACAGCTACTCATTTGTTATTCACTGCTCCTTCAAGACGCACCCCATAATACCCTGGGAGGGCTATTTACATTTATTTTGTTTTTGGTGATGTCCGTAGAAGGGGCAGGGACAACACCCCAAAATGTTTATGTTGTGGGGGGTTGTATGGAGTTCAGCAGCCCCCCAGCAACTCTGGAAAAAAACATAAGTCTCCTGGTTCATTGAAACCATGACCCCAGGAGAACTCATCATATTTTTCAAAAGGATTTCCCAGGCTGGAGTTTTTGCACTACCTTTTGTTTTGCGCCTAGGGTCCTATGGTTGCATTTCATATGTTGAAAATATATTACAAAAAATACAAGGCAGGCCTCGAAAAATCATAAAAATTTTACTAGACCTGCAGGTCTAGTGACTTAAATAATCTACTTGACCTATTTGTAATGCTCTTGATCCATAAACTGGTTTCAAATGTTGTGATCGTGGGCAAATATTTTAACTCATTGAGCTGCCATTTTCTTCATTATCACATATGAGAGCACTTCAAATGTGCGAGTTCAGCATGCCTGCTGTACAAAAAACTCTTTTTGATTTACTGGGCTAAACTTTTATCCATATATAATACAAATCTAGCCACATATAGGATGCACATGAACCCTAACTTGCCTCTTAGTTCATTAACAGCATTGTCATCAGGGCGGGGGCAGGAATGTTTCTCAAATCACGTTTAAAAACTATCACATTTAATAAATACATAACTAAAGCATGAAGTGGTAGCACACTGTCATTTGTAATCCGCAGATTTTACATTGAAATTGCCAGAAACTTTCCCACTGACATGCGGCTTTACTGATTAAAGTATATAGTGTACAAAGAATAATGTTTGGAAATGGAGTTTCTGCAAATATGTGTCATTTGCACCTCACCAAGTAAAGTGTTCTGGTTTATTTTGCTCCTATTTAACTCTTTGTTTTCATCACACTTCTTAATTACAAAAAAAGTACTTTTGTAATTCCTGATATATTTTGAAATATTTGTAATATTCATTTTCAGGCTATTTATATAAATGTTATGTGTTAGAGAAAAATAGCTGACATCTTCAGACAGCTCACTTGACAAAAACCTCTAACTCTAGTAAGAGAGAGAGAAAAATAAACCTAATTTTCCAAGCAGCAATTAGTTAAAAGACAAACTAACATTTGACCTCTTTCCTTGAACAGACAGCAAATGTGTCAAGATAAAAACAAAATTTAATGGCATCTTTATTGCTCATTCACTTTCTGAATGAACAGAACACCTGTTTCTTTTCAGCCTAAGTTTACTCGCCAGATGGGACTAGTAGGTGCTAAAAAAAAGCTCGACCTGATGAAAGTTTATTCGCAACTGCAAGTGGGTGAGTAGATTTTTCGGGGCCTGAAAGGTCTTTATGCGATCATTTTTATATATGCATGTTTTGGAGTGTAAAAACTTAATAGGTAGAACAAAAACATATTTGTATTATTTTGTTCTTAAAACAAATATGTCTCCGACTATTTATTTTTGCATTTTTCACCCTAAAAATGTAATGATAAAAAATATGTAAAAAGAGCCACAGACATGTAGGTCAATAAAACTTTATTAAATATTTTAAGTCATTATTGAAATATACATTTGATTAAAATTATTGGGAATGTTTGGAGAAAGATGATAGGTCTGCTTTAAATAAAGGGTAGATGTTGGGTGCGCAGGAGGGAGGGTGAGTTTGGCTGCCTGCGGCGGTTGGTAGCAGGGCCTTGCTACATGCCAAGCCCTGATGCCAACTGCCAGCTGCACACGGCTGAAGGTCATTCGTGGTATGGGGTTGGCTTTACATATGGTAATAAAATATTAACCCCAGGTCCCTCCAGTCCTCGTCCCATTCATTACAATATAAGATATATATATCTTGTGGACAGAAAAAAGAATAAAAGGAACGCTGGACTACCGACTCACCCTCCCACCCACCACCCCCTCGGGAGTACATAAGATGTACTTAACCCAGCATTCCTTCTGTTCTTTTTTCTGTCTGCCAACAGAATAGGACGAGGATGTGCTGGGTGCTGCTCCTGCTGGGCAGGGGTGGCGTTCTTCTTTGTGCTTCTTGGATTACCTGTTGGACTGCTAAGCTCTCCGCAGCAATGTCTGGTGGTGTCTCTCAGCCTACCGGGCTTGCCGGGAGGCACGCTGGTGTACGGATGGCCCTTTGCAGCTGGGGAGCTGTAGCCGAATGACCGTTCCAAGTTACGGGCACGTGTCTTCCTAGGGCTGGGCCGGGAGGAAGATGCGTTGCGGTGGCAGCTGGGGGGGCTCAATGGTGCATGTCTCCCATTGTGCTGGGAGGATGGGAGGCATGCAGTGGATATGCGGGCTGATGCTTGTGGTGATGGGCGCTTCCGGGTTGCTACGGCTGGCTTCCGGTTGGGATGCTGCAGGCACGCTTCGAGGCATACGCGCCTGTGGCGGTGTGAGTCGGCGTGGGATCTGGGGAGTGGATTCCTGACGCCTTATTATGCCGGCAATTGGTGAGTACCGCCTAGCTGTGGTGTTGCGAGCCCTTTCTGTTGTGAGTCAGTTGTTTGCTGTTCTTCTGGGGCAAGTGTGACCTCTGCAGTTCCTGGGCAGCACTATTCTTTATCATGGGGAAACATTCCAGGAAGCGGAGACATGTTGAGGAGTCTTCTCCTTCTACCTCAGTTTCATCTCCTTTTTCTCCTTCTCTGCCCAGCTCTAAACGTAAGAGGGAATGTGATGACGCCAGGCTGAAGCATGTGATCAGGGAGGCCTTGCTGGTGATTGGCAGTGTGAAGCCCAAGGACTTGGTCCTTGTGCCACTTTCACATTACTCCGATTCGGAGGAGGAGGGTCTGGGTGCGGAGAAGCACAAAGGGAAATATGTTGACAGAGACATGTTACCAGAGCTGTTGCGACATGTCAAGTCCAATATGGGCTTCCTGGAGGAGGAGGTCCCAGGCACTTTGGCTGGGTCACTGCTGCACCAGTTTCAAAGTGCGACCACTGTGGATGTTCCGTGCACCCCTCCATCCATGAGGTGTTGAAAAGGAATGGAGGAACACTGATAAGATTATGCTTCCCAGGTTTATGGCCAAGTTGTACCCTCTTCAGGACATGCCTAAGGACCTGCCTGATTATATTCCAATTGATTCTTTTGTGGCCAGTCTCACGGGACAGACTTCTCTGCCTGAGGAGGCTGTGATCCAGGACACGGTGGACGAAAAGGTGGGTACTTCGCTGAGGAAGGTGTACTCAGGTTCTCATTTGGCCCTACATGCTGGCATTTAAGAGATTTATGTAGCCCAATCTCTGATTTCGGAAGCCAAAGCCTTTTATAGGTCACTGGATGACACTTCTGACTGTTCTGGCCTGCTGGAACAGATCAAGCGGCATGTTGAATTTCTGTCGGATGTCTCTTGTGACATGGTGAGGGCCTCTGCTTTGTCCGGTGGGGCCTGTGTGGCGGCTCACCGTAATTTGGCCTTGAAGGACTGGAGGACGGATTCCATGCAAAATGCTTCAGCCTTGAGATTACCCTTCCAGGGGAATATGCTGTTTGGTGAGGAGTTGGAGGTTAAGCTGCACAGGTTTTTCCAGGGGAAGAAGCACTTCTCTTCTCTGAAGCACGCCACTTCAGATAAGAGGCTTTCGAAGCCCAAGTCTCCCTTTCATCAGCCGTCTCAAAGGCAGTATCCCCATGGTCAGCGCAGATTTCCTTCTGGCAGAGGTCGGGAATGGAAGGTCAAGTCTCTTCCTCCGAAGCCCTGCTCCTGACTATCTGATGGAGGTACAGGAATTTGTGGTCGTCAGACAGATTCAGCGCTTTCTTCAAGCCTGGGAAAAATTGTCTTCAGATGCTTGGATGCTGGACATTGTAAGGCAGGGCTACATGATAGAGTTTGCTGTGACTCCTTCAGATTCCGGGGTTCGTCCGACTCCTTGGCTCTCCTCTCGGGTGAAGAAGAGTGCGTTGTCAGAAGGGATTTGCTTGCTGGTGCAGAAGTGTGACATTCTGGAAGTCCCGCCTTGGGAGAAGGGCAAGGGCTTTTACTCGATTAATCTTCCTGGGGGCCAAGTCTAAGTGGGGCTTTCGGCTGGTGTTGGACTTGAAGGCGCTGAACAAGTTTGTCATCCACCTTCCCTTCAAGATGGAGACTCTCCAGCGAGTGTTCCCATTGGTGCTCAGGAATCATCTGATGTGCACTCTGGATCTGCAGGATGCGTACTCTCACATTCCAATCCATACCCTCTACCAGCAGTATCATAGATTCAGTGTTCACAGCACTCATTATCAGTTTTGTGTCCTGCCCTTTGGCCTTCGATCTGCCCTGAGGATTTTCACCAAGGTGGTGGCTCCGTTGGTGGCTTCCTTGCATCTCCGGGGCATCCTCATCTATCCTTATCTGGACGATTGGCTGCTCCATGCTCCATCTCGGGAACAGCTTCTTCTCAATCTACTGGTGGTTTGTTCGGTCTTGTCAGATCATGGGTTCCTGCTGAACCTTCCGAAGTGTCAGCTGATTCCATCTCCGGACATGACATTTATTGGGGCCAGATTTTGCACCAACCTGAACCGGGTGTTCTTGCCGGTCCCCAAGGCTCTGGTCTTGACGTCCCTGGCTGTGAGGGCGATGAGGGGTGCTTGTTTTCAGGCTCAGCTGTGGTTGTGGCTTCTGGGTCTCATGGCAACGGCAGTGTTCACTGTGCCCTTGGCCCGCTTCCATCTCCGGCCTCTGTTGGTACATCTGCTTGTGCATTGGAATACGGTCTCTCGGGACCACGACTGGCTGGTTCCGGTGACTCTGGCGATCATACCTGATCTGCGCTGGTGGACAGTCCTGGACAATCTTTCCAAGGGGGTGCCATTACAGCCCGATCCTCCTGGGGTCCTTACCACAGATGCCAGTGCTTTCGGATATTGTGCGACAGTGGGGGACAGTTCCTTACAGACTCTTTGGTCCCTGCAGGAGGTCCTCCAATTGGAGGGAGCTGATGGCCGTCTTCCGGGCAATTATAGGGTTCCGTCTGCTTCTGGTGGGGCAGAATTTTGTGGTTGGGTACGACAACATGATGACTGTGGCGTATCTGAACCATCAGGGGGGATTCATTCTTAGTCCTTGAATGCTGTGGCTGTTTCTCTGTTCTGCTAGGTGGAGGGGCATCTTCAGTCTCTAGTGGCTGTTCACATCCGGGGTGTGGACGATGGGGTGGCGGATGCTCTCAGTCGGTTCTTTACACCCTTGCAGGAGATGTCTCTCACCCGGTTGGTCTTTCGGCAAGTGTGCAGGAGGTTTGGAGTCCCTTTCCTGGACCTCTTTGCATCCGGCAAAATACTCAGCTGCCATGGTTTTGTGCTCGCTCATATCAGGAGGGGGTTTGGGGCGTGGATCCTTGACCCTTCCTTGGCCGCCCGCCTGTTATATGCCTTTTCACCTCTGGCTCTGATTCCCAGGTTCCGTGCACGTTTGGTGGGGGAATCCAGGGAGGTGGTGGTTCCCTTTTGGCCTTGGAGGTCTTGGTTCCCCACTCTCAAGCTCCTGGCTGTTCAGGGTCCTTGGGTGATCCCCTGCTTCCCCTCTCCCCTGAGGTCAGCTTCTTTGTTGCCTCTCCAGCGGCTGCAGCTGTCGGTTTGGAAGTTGGGAGGAGGGGGTTGCAGCGCAAGAGTCTCCCCAGCATTTAGGGATGGCTATTCAGCAGTCCCGTAGGCCTTCTACTCAAATCCTATGGGCGGCACTTGGGGAATTTCCAACTGTGGTGCGAGGCTCTCCTTTTGTCCACTCTGGAGTATTCCCTGAGTTCTGTGTTGCAGTTTCTTGGGACGGTTTTGAGAAAAGGTTGGCTGTGTCTACCTTACGGGCCCAGTGGGCTGCGATTTACCCCTTCGCTGCTAGGCCTTTTCCCCCCTTGTGCTAATCCTTTTTTTGGCTATTTGGGGTAGTTTGCGCTTACGCCCCTGTAACTTTTTGACCACATAAGGTATCCACGCCAAATTTGCGTCCTTTTCTTCCATCATCATGGGGATTCTAAAGGTACCCAGGGTTTGTGGATTCCCCTGGAATGAACCCAGAAATTAGCCAAAATACAGCTACATTTTTTTTGGGGGGGGGGGGGAAAGGGCTGCAAATGAAAGCGTCTGGTTTTTTCCCTACAAATGGTATCAACAAAGGGTTTGTGGGGCTGAAATCACCATTTTCCCAGCTTTCAGGGACTGACAGACTTTTGTCAGAAAACCAACATTTTTTACATAGTTTTGGTATTTTACTGGGACATTACCTATTTTTGCTATTTTTTGTGCTTTCAACCTTCTTCCAGTTAATGGTAGAAATGGGTATGAAAGCAATAATGGATCCTGGAAAGCTATACATTTTAGAAAAGTAGACAACATTCTGAATTCAGCAAGGAGTCACTTGTGTAGATCCTTCAAAGTTTCTTTATAGAAACTAACAGTTGAAAATAGGAAAAATTGAAAACGAGTTGAAAAAACAGCCATTTGTGACAACGTTTTCACCTGTAACTCCTTCTAATTATGACAGATGTTTGAAAGCAATATACCGTTACATCCGCTGGACCTTTCTGGTTGTGGGGATATATAGGACTTGTAGGTTCACCAAGAACCCGACAAACCCAGAGCCAATAACTGAGCAGCGTCTTGCAATGGTTTTTTATTATGTACCGGGTATATAGCAATTAATTTGGGAAAATATATACAGTGAAATATCGGGATGAAAGACACCTATGTATTTCTGAAATTGGAACAAAATATAGAGTTTAGAAACAGTAGCTATTTGCACATTTCCGAAATTGTGAGTACGTATACTAGCATGAGAATTATAGGACCTTTTTCAAAGTGACTTCTTTTTTACACATTGTCTTTCATTTGGAAGGCAGAAATGCGTCGAAAGTCAATGGGTAATAACAGTGGGTTTGGTAGGTTTCCCAAGATGGCTGCCGAGCCCGGAGCCAAAAACCCAGGTGACCCCCCTTGCAAAACCAGGTTGTTTTGTGATGGGTAATTTTGATGTCGTCTCGCTACGTTTTGGGCCCTTGTCTGTCGCGGGTACTTGACCCACCCACGCGAGTGAGGTACCATTTTTATCGGAGACCTGGGGGGAATGCTGGATGGTAGGAAAATTGTGGTTTTTCTGACACCAGAATATTATGACACAGTAATGTAAGGAAAATGCATGACAATAGTCACATTTGGAGGTTTGCATGGCATTGTGAGTAAAAAACCTTGTTGAGATCCATGAGAGGCACACCACGCAGCACTCCCTATTTTTTTTGCTTTACAGAAATATCTAAAGTTGGTAAATTTTCCCTAGAGACAGACTACACCTTAGCTTAGAAAGACAGATGAGACATATGACTGCCTATCCATCTGTTCCTCAAGTACACGCACATACTGGTTGGATTTGGCACCGAGGGTGAGTGAAAGGTTCAAAATGTATATTTTATTAACAAGAGATTTCACAAAAAGGAAATGCACTGTTAATAATTAGAAGGTTAAAAACCTGAACCAATGACTCACAGCTCGTGAGGTGTAAAGCCACGGAAAGACACCAACCTCTTTACAGGCCATTCACACACCTTTCATACTTGACACACACTTTCACACCACCAGCTGCGGCCCCAGTACATTACAACACTCACATCCACAGACAATGTGGAGACAATGTACACCCTGGCAGAAAGAGACAGAAAAGACAAATATTACTTCAAAATGAACAATTCCTTAAGTACTCACACATACTGGTTGGATTTGGCACGAGGGTGAGTGATGGTTCAGAGCGTAAAATTCTATTAACAAGAGATTTCACAAAAAGGAAATGCATTGTTAATATTTAAAAGGTTGAAAACCTGAACCATTGACTCACAGCTCATGAGCTGTAAAGCCACGGAAAGACACCAACCTCTTTACAGGCCATTCACACACCTTTCATACGTGACACACAAGACCATTCACACCGCCAGCCGAGGGCCCAGCACATTACAACATTTACATCAACATACAGCGCCATTCAAGGGCCCATCACTGTCATACACCCACATGACTGACACCGCAATCACACCGGCTGGTGGTTGACATAGTGTCTGCAGTGGCGTTTGACTAGCAGAGTGTGTAATGACCAGCAACAAGTCACTACTCACACACTGCCAGCCAAATGCCAGCCCACGCACACCGCCAGCCAAGCACCAGCCCAGCCACACCGCCAGCCAAGTGCCAGTCCACGCACACCGTCAGCCAAGCGCCAGTCCACGCACACCGTCATCAAATTTCTTTTAACAAGAAAGAAAACACAAACAAATTGCAACTTGATACAAAACTAGAACTACAAAAACAACAGCAGTAACTAAAGACATCATTCTAATGCCAACCGTGAAACTGAACAACAACTGTATAAAACCATACAGACCAGGCAGTACACTATTAGACTCACGGTTGCTCCCAAAAACTCTTTTGTGCGATACAATCTGAAACATGTGGGCACACACAGCCCGGGATTAGAAGGACAATCAGCACAGTGCAAACAACTCTCCTTCCGCATACCTCTTCGCAAACAGACTCTACATCTCTTACAGGGATTGTTTTTTTGGGGCGTGGGAGGAATTAACTCAGGAAAGTGGCGATCTTTCAATATAGCTACATCCTCCACCACTCCAACTCTAGGAACACTTGCCGGTTCCACTACAACAATGCTGCCTATCGCAGACTCCTGAAACTGAACAAAAGTCATCTTTGACGCAGGAGAACACTCCTTGAACACAACAAAAGCATTAAAAGTTGCTAAATTGAAGAGATGGATGGCCAACTTCTGATCTACTCTATCGACACCACCCATGTGCTTATTGTAGTCTACAATGCACACAGGTTTGCGCACTTCAGCAACCTGACCCCAAACAGTCACAGGTGAAGTACTGTCATCATGGATGGTAGTCAGCATGTACACATCCCTCCTGTCCACAAATTTCACAGCTAGCAGTTTCTCACTACGCAAGGCACTGCACTGTCCCCTCTGAAGCTTTTTGCAAACAAGCTCTTTTGGGTAACCTTTACGGTTAGAGCGGATTGTGCCACAAGCAAAACTGTCCACTTTGAACAATTCCTTAAACAATTGCACAGCAGTGTAGAAGTTATCAAGGTACAAATGGTGACCTCTGTTAAACAGTCCTCTAGCAAGTTCCCACACAATTTTCTCCGAAACTCCAAAAGTGGACGGACAACCAAGGGGGTCAATAGTGGAATCCCTACCAGTGTACACCCGGAAATTATAGACATATCCTGTCTTACTCAGACAACATATACATCTTCATTCCATAACGTGCCCTCTTGCTAGGAATGTACTGCCTAAAAACCAAACAGCCCTTGAACAGGACCAAAGACTCATCAACAGCTATTTCTTTCCCTGTAGTATAGATCTATGAAAATCGATCTACAAAGTGATCAAGAACAGGCCGAATCTTAAAAAGACGGTCACAGTCGTGGCAACGCCAAAGCATTATCAACAAAATGCAGCATCCGAAGCAAAAGTAAATACCGATCACGACTCATAATTGCAGGAAATATGGCCGTTGTCATCAAGGGACTGGTAGACCAATATGAAGCCAGGGACGGCTTCCTTATCAAGCCCATCAAAAAAGTAAAACCCAAAAACTTCTTTAGCTCATCCAGATTTGTGGGAATCCACCGGGTAGCTCTAGAGCGGGGCCTAAGTCTGGCACTGTTGTCCCTCAAAAAATGTTCAGTATACAAATTAGTCTGCTCAACAATCTCAACCAAAAATACATCATCCATAAACAACTGAAAAAACTGTATAGGCCAAATGTTTTCACAATCCACTCTACACCCTGCATCACCACTAAAGGCAGGCAACACCGTCTGCACCATGTTTGGATCAACCCAGAGTCCAGCACTTCCAGTAGGAAGCCTTGCAGCCTCAGGCTGCAATCCCGATGTCTCTCGCTGCACCATCAACACATCAGTGTCCTCCTCTAAAACAGGCACTTCATCCGCACTGAGAGTAGCTTAATCTGCACTGAGAGTAGCTTCATCATCAGATGATTCCTCGTGGACAGAAAACTCACTGCCAGAATCTTGCACTCCCTCAGACGCACTGTCAGTCTCATAATCCTGCTCAGAGGACGATTCAAAAAGCATACCAACCAACTGCTGAGCAGTAATTCTACGGCTAGCCATAATCCTTACTAATAAAGGTAACTTGTCAAACAAGTCAACAACAACACTTTGTAAAATAAGTAATAAACAAAATGTGGCTTTATCACAAAGACCTATATACTCCAAAACTATACCACTCACTTGCCAGAAGCAGCTAGACTCTCCACCACCTACTCTGCACAGACACAGTAAGGACCAACAATATCCCACAGAAAAAGAAAAGAAAATTACACATAAGACAACGCAAAACACATCGCAAAGAATTTCATGCTCAAAACACTAACTAAATATGCTGCTGTTATGACACCACTTACAAAAAATTCATTCATGCATGACAATAATACTGATTTGGAGTAAACACAACAAAAATGTTTTCCTTACCCAAAAAATGCAACTATGCAAAACTGCAGATCAACCACTGCCGAAACCGCAAACAAGAATCAAAAGCTTTGCACTAGAATAAAAAGGAGAAATAAAACATTACAATCACATATGCAAATAATGCACTAGTCCACACACTATCCCCCAGCCAAGCAAAGGTGGTAGGTGGGCCTAAAAGCATAAGGCCGATCTGCCCCCACGGGGAGCAGAAACAGCGAAAAAATTCAACCTCATAAAGGGGGAGCAACCCTTGCCCAAGGGGTCACTCCCCAACACCAACATTTAAAAAACCCTGGTGTCTAGTGGCTTCTGCCCCCCTTGGGGACAGATGGACCTGAAAACATATGGCTGATCTGCCCCCAAAGGGGGTAGAAACTGCCACAATAATCACCCCATAAAGGGGAGCTACCCTTGCTCAAGGGGCCGCTCCCCAACAACACAAACACAATCCCTGGTGTCTAATGGGTTCTGCTCCCATTAGGGGCAGATGTGCCAAAAAACATAAGGCCGATCTGCCCCCAAGTGGGGTAGAAACGGCAAAAATATTCACCCCCATATATGGGAGCGACCCTTGCCCGAGGGGCCGCTCCCTACAACACTAAAACAATCCCTGGTGTCTAATGGCTTCTGCCCCCCTTGGGGGCAGGGGGCAGATGGGCCTAGAATCACAAGGCCGATCTGCCCCCAAAGGGGGCGGAAACTGCCAAAATAAATGATCCCCATAGGGGAGTGACCCTTGCCTAAGGGGCCGCTCCCCACAAACATATTTTAAAAAAAAATCCCTGGTGGCCTAGTGGGCATACAATAAAATTAATAGTTTATTTGGGCCGATCTGCCCTCCCAGGGGGGCAGAAACAGCCCAAATAAATGCTCCCCAAAGGGGAATGGCCCTTGCCGAAGGGGCCGCTCCCCAAAAACATATTGCTCCCCCAAGGGGAGCGACCCTTGCCCAAGGGGCCGCTCCCCAACAACACTAAAACAATCCCTGGTGTCTAATGGCTTCTGCCGGACAGATAGGCCTAGAATCACAAGGCAGAAATGGCCAAAATAAATGATCCACAAAGGGGAGCGACCCTTGCTTAAGGGGCCGCTCCCCACAAACATATTTAAAAAAAAAAAAAATCCCTGGTGGCCTAGAGGGGACACAATAAAATTAATTGTTTATTTTGGCCAATCTGCCCGCTCAGGGGTGCAGAAACGGCCCAAATAAATGCTCTCCAAAGGGGAGTGGCCCTTGCCTATGGGACCGCTCCCCAAAAACATATTTTAAAAAAACAATCCCTGGTGGCCTAGTGGGCACACAGCTATTTAAAAAAAAAAAAAATGTAATCCGATCTGACCCCCCCCCCAGACCCAGCCAAACAAATTGCTCCCCCAAGGGGAGCGACCCGTGCCCAAGGGGCCACTCCCCGACACAAAAGGCATAAAAAATAAATAAAAAAAACCCCGGGCATTCCTGCTGCACGATCGCGCCCCATGCACGATCGTGCAGCAGGAATGCTTAAAGAGACATTGGAGGAAAGGAAAACCCTTTCCTCCGATGCCTCTTTTTAAACCCCCCCCCCCACCCTCTCTGAGGAGAAACTTAACCTCCTATCCTGCGGACGTGCTGGAAGCAAATGGTTTCCAGTGCGTCCGGTATCCTCTAATGACATCAGCGCGCCTCGCGCGCTGACGTCATTAGATGACGTGGAAGGGGGGGCGGGGGGGCAGCGGAAGGGCTTCCCCTACCTTCCCTGGTGGGGGCAGCTTGAAGGGCGGCCCACGGGGGGAGCGCCAGCACTTCCTCCATGGGTGGGTGCTAGGACGGCCGGGAGCCGTCCGACTCACACGCCCACTGTGACGTCGGACGGCTCCTGGCCGTCCGACGCACGCAAAGGTTAAGGCATTTAGGTCCCCATGGCGTAATCTGTCTGATGTGGATGATTTGGTGTCCCATTTGCTGAAGGGGTTTTCTTTGTCTCGCCTTTTGGTGAAAGCTTTGTTCCCTTTGTGGGATTTACCTTTGGTCTTGAAGGCGTTGGTCGCGGCTCCTTTTGAGCCTTTGGAGCTGACATTAAGTTTGTCACTTTGAAAGTTGGGTTTTTGGTTGCCATCACTTCGGCCAGGTGCCTTTGTGAGTGGGGGGCTTTGATGGCACAGGAACCTTTCCTATCCTTCTCTGAGGATGGGGTTGTTTTACGGTTGGATTCGTCCTTTGTGCACAAGGTGGCTTCCCAATTTCATCATTCCCAGGAGGTTGTTTTGCCTGCCTTGGTGGCTGATCATTCATCTGAGGATGACCTTCAGTGGTCCTTGTTGGATGTCAAGAGGGTCTTGCTCATCTATTTGGAGCTTACTCTGGCGCTTTGGAAGTCTGATTCCTTGTTTGTTTCTTTTGGGGGGTACTCCCGCGATGAGAGCTTTTTCCTTGCCCATTTGTCGATGGTATAAGCAGGTGATTGAGATGGCTTATTCTCTTTCAGGTTCTCTTCTACGGGGATGCAAGGTTGCTCTTCTCGGTGGATGGCGGCTTCCTGGGCTGAATTAAGGTGGGTTTCCCTGTCTGACATTTGCTGGGCTGCTAATTGGGCCTCATCTAACACCTTTGTGCAGCATTACCGGCTTCGGAATTTGCTGTGTGAGGATGCTAATTTTGGACTGGAGGTGTTGCAGGCTGTTAGCTCCTGATTTCCTTGTTTCTGTTGCAATAAATCACTTTGAGTGCTGCTGTGGTGGTTGTGTCCATTGTGTTTTCTGTTGTTATCAATGCCGGGTGCTTGGCTTGGGTATCCTCTTACTTACCGGTAATCTTCATTACTCCTGGTCCCGTTGTCCTCGTCCCATTCATTAATCCTCTCCCTCCCGTGCGGCCTTCCTATTCTTTTTTCTGATATATATATATATATATATATATATCTATCTATCTCCTACTGGCAGTCGCCAGTAGGTATTATAGTTAGGACCTAGTTTCCATAGGAAAAGCGTTTTTTGATTTGCCAATAGCTTTGGCGCCGTTTGACGAATCTTCGCGAAATTTTCAAAACTATTGGCCCACTCCGGTCAGCTCCTGTCTTGAAAGTTTTGGGGTGATTCATCAAGCAGGGGCCGAGAAAAAAGGGGGGGTCCCAAAACACGTTTTCTCCATGTCAATTTCCATAGGAACTTTGGTCGCGGCTACAGCCCGAACTGCTGAACGGAATTACACCAAATTTGGCAGAGAGGTAGCTCGTGGTCCAGAGTACACTCTTTGCTTTAAATGGTGTAAATCAGTTTAGTAGTTCCTGAGAAATTAAAAGAATATCGATATCCGGTGTCTGCAGTGGATCCGTGAACCGTCCCGATAACGAGCTTGTCTCTGATTGGCTGCCAACACTTCAAACCCAAGAAGTGTTGGCAGCCATCTTGTGACTCAGTAGAACCGAGTCACAAGAAAAAACATCAAAAAAGAAGATAAGGGGGCAGGGTAGAAACACCCTGACCCCCTAGGCCTGCTCATCAGTGCCAAAAAAAGCATTTTAAAAAATCAAAATTCGGCGGGATTTGTGCTGGGTTCAAGAATCCCACTGAAAAATGTTTTAAAAACGAAGTGCGGGCTCCCGCACTTCGTTTTCTTGAAGCCCCAGGGTGGGCCAGGTCCGGGGGTATTAGATTTGTTGATGCTAGGGCCTTGCGGGACCCCACAGCCCCGGGGACCGCCACCTCCCCGGGGCGATACTTATGTAACAACTACAGCAACATAATAATAAATATGGTAAGTGTAAGGCTTTAATATTAAGAAATATATACATGCATTTCTCCATACTGTCCACGGGCAGGGCGAAAGATTAATGTTTTAGCCCAAAATGTTTTTAGTGCCCAACTTTTTAAAATAACTTTTGAACCTGATGCTCTGCTCGGTTATTAAGGATCTCAGTTATTGGGATTTAAAGTTTGCGCGTTGGTAGCACCGAAGCTCTGCTCAGGAACCCTCGCTTTCTTTACATTAGTGATCGCATGTGTATGGTAGCCCTCCCTTGCCCTCTGTGCTTGTGATTCCTCCCAGGGTGCTTCGAGTGCAGAGCCGGATCTGGTGTTGTGAAATCGATCCGAGCCTGTGGCTCGGGAGGCTGCTGCTCGAGGAGCTGGTGTCTCTGTGCGGCTCCTGCAGGATGTAGCAGATGTCCCGAGAGACAGCGGCGGGCGAGTGAGCGGCCTCGCGCTGCTCTCAGCATCGCATCCGGATCAGAGGAGTTCCGAGGGGGCCAGGAGTGCTGCACTTGCTCGGCCTGTCCGGTCTGTCGGACGTAGCCGGGGTGCAGGGGAGGAGGCAGGACGGCTAGGAGGCTGAGGCTGTGAGAGGCGAAGGGAAGGAAGGTGCTGCAGGGGAAGGGGTTGATGGGACGAGTGAGACTGAGAGGCGCAGGTAAGGGCGCTGCTCCCCGAGGGAGTGGGGGGTCGCAGGGGTCTGTAAGGGGTGCAGGAAAAGGTGTTGCATCTCGAGGTAGTGATTGAACGAACGGGTCTCTGAGAGGCGCACAGAATGGCGCTGCACTCCGAGGGAGTGATGGGACGAATAGGAACATGAGTGAAGCTTGGCCTAGTACTGCTCCCTGCGGGAGTGATGGAAGGGTCTGCAAGCAGAGAACACCAGGGTGCGCACCCCGAGAGAGTGTGGAGAATAGGAGGCTGTTATTGGGGTAAGGCCGAGTGTCGCACTCTGAGGGAGTCACGGGCCTCCGTAGGAAGAGCGGGTAAGGGTAGGTATGTGCGTTTTGCAGCACTGCATGCCCCTCACCCCCACTCAAGCCAGGCCCGGCGGCAAGGGAATGCACCCTAGGGTACGACCCCAACCCTACAGAAGCGCACGCCGTACTGAGAGTCTTCAGAGTGATACCCGCAGTGCCTCGGACCAGAGCACAAGTGCACAGAGAGCTCGTGAGAAGACCACCAGAGGCTGAGGAGCAGCGGGCGCGCCCCAGTCAGCGCCAGGAGCTGAGTACCAGCTAGGGGCTAAGGGCTCTGCCCAGGAAACCTGCACCGTTCATTTCTTCAAGTTTACTTCAAGTGCGAAAAGCCTTGCCATTTGGCTTAGTTCTGAACTCAAAGGTGTATGCGCGTGTTTTTCAATGTATTTACTTGCTTGACAAGGTCTGTACATATGTAAGACACCAAAACAGCACTATTACTCCTTTAGTAGAAGCAAGAGGGCATGTGCTCAGCACGCACCGACCACCCGTCTACAAGCACCTATAAACTCGCTGCTTAGCATCTGGAGTGTTGTCAACGCAAAACTAAAACACCGGCGGATTGTCACTTGAATCGTTGTATCTATGGGGTGTTATAAAAACAATTTCCCTTTACTAGCCATATCCCGCAAGGCATCTTAATTGTCATTCACACAACCCCGTATGTCACGGTTTGATGAGCAGTACATGTGCAAGGGAGCTGCAGGCTTTACCGTACTAGAGGAGACGGAGTGTTGCACCTTACAGCTCACTGGCTTCTGCCATGTCTGTTTCCACAACACATGCGTCTCAGAACGCTGATCACTAGTGCTCGAGATTAACGCTTAGTTTCCAAAATAAATCCGGCGTAAACGCGGTAAAAGAGGCTGCGAGTGAATACACGTGTGTCCCCCTGCCTCAAAATGTATTCGATCATTTTTAAAAAATAGGCAAAGCCCCGGGGGATGAGGTCCCCGGGGCCGAAAATGGCCTCAGGAGGAGGGCCGCGCGGCCCCCCTCAAAATATAGGTTAATTAGAAAAATAATTGAAGTGGCCAGGCACTGGGGAATGGGGTCCCCGGGGCCAAAATCGGCCTCGGGAGGGGGCCGCGCGGCCTGTGGCCCGTGTTTAAAAAAAAAAAAATGTTATTTAAAAAACGGGTCCAGCCCTGGGGGATGGGGTTCCCAGGGTCCTAAAAATATCAAGGGAAGGGGGGCCACACAGCCCCCCTTCTAACACAAAATAATAAAAAAGCCAGCATCTCGCCGGAGGCCCCGCCCCCTCCCTGCACCACTCTGCAACGCGCCTCCTGGTGCATTCTGGGTTGGGGGGATTAAGTCCTCTAGAATCTTAAGGGTCCTTAGGGGCCAACTAGCCCACCAGGTACCTCCAGTGAGCCCCACACAGTGGGATTGCTGAGAGGTGGTCCGAGGCCATGCCCCTTTTTACACCACTCTGCAAACGCGCCTCTTGGCGCACTGCTGGTGGGGTGATGAGGTCCTCTTGTGTCCTGATGACCTCAGGACTAAAGTGGACTTCATCCCCCGAGCAGGAGTGCGCCAGGTGGCGCGTTTGCAGAGTGGTATAAAAGGGGGGCGTGGCCTCGGACCACTCTCAGCAATCCAGCTGTGTGGGGCTTACTACAGATAACAGGAGGGCTAGTTGGCCCCCAGGGGCCCTCAAGAGGCAAGGGGACTTCATCCCCCAACCAAAAGCGGCCAGGAGACGCTTTTGCAGAGTGGTGCAGAAAGGGGGCGTGTCCTGTGTCCACCTCTCAGCAAACCCACTATCTGGGACTTACTGGAGGTGCCAGGTAGGCTAGTTGGCCCCTAAGGACCCCCAGCAGCAAAGGGGACTTTAATCCCCATCCAAGAGTGCGCCAGGGAGCGCGTTTGCAGAATGGTGGGGAAAGGGGGCGTGGCCTGCTATGAGAACTTACCAATGCTGCTGTTTGGGACTTACTGGAGGTAATAGGAGGGGTAGTTAGCCCCCAAGGACGTCCTTGTGGGCCAACTATCCCTCCTGTTACCTCCAGTAAGTCCCACACAGTGGTATTGCTAAGAGGTCTTCGGAGGCCACGCCCCCCCTTTCTCCCCCACTCTGCAAACGTGCCTCCTGGCACAGTATGGGTTAGGGGATGAAGTCCACTTCACTCCTGAGGGACTTTGGGGGCCAAGAACCCCTCCTGGTACCTCCTGTAAGTCCTACGCTGCGGAATTCCTGAGCGCTGGTCGGAGGCCCAGCGTCCTTTCTGCACCACTCTGCAAATGCGACTACTACGTTATTGTTATAAATTAGCATTTAAAAAAACGTAGAAATTCACTGAAAAAACCATAGGTTTCAGGGACATTATAGTTAGTAATTAGCATTTAAAAAACCTGTGAAATTCACTGAAAAAAACATAGGTTTCAGGGACATTATAGTTAAGAATTAGCATTTAAAAAACCTTAGAAATTCACTGAAAAACCACAGGTTTCAGGGACGTTATAGTTAGTTGAAGATGTCATCAGTGATGTCATCAGTGATGTCACTGACCATGTCATGAGTGATGTAACATGTGACGTCATCAGCAGTGCATTGCGGGGGCGCAAGTTATAGTTAGCTCAAATAACTATAACAGCCGAATTTCTCTGGTTTTGTACGAGTGAAATGTCCATCTAACTATAACGTCCCTGAAACCTGTGTTTTTTTTCAGTGAATTTGTAAGGTTTTTTAAATGCTAATTTCTAACTATAACGTCCCTGAAACCTATGCTTTTTTTCAGTGAATTTCAAAGGTTTTTTAAATGCTAATTACTAACTATAACGTCCCTGAAACGTATGGTCTCCAGTAAATGATAATGACAATGCTAGCCTATCAGGAGAGGAAGATGTTGGAGCAGAACCAATAAGCGAAGTAACATCACTAACCCTGAATAGTGAAGATCGAACACCCTTTCGTCCAAGATCAAGATTTATACCTCAAATGGCGAGAGATAATCTTGACATTTTCTCTGAAAAAGTAGTAGGGGACCTGCGGAGGCTATATCAAAATATGGGGGATCAGAAAAGAAACATGGATCCCAGAGAGACACGAATTCACAAAGTCTTGGGAAAAATCAAGACGGAAGAAGGAATTTTGGTGAAACCCTCGGATAAAGGAGGGAACGTAGTCCTTTGGGGGAGGGACCTCTACAAAAAGGAAGCTTTAAAACAACTTAATAATACGGAATGTTATAATAGAATTACACCAACAGAATATGAAAATGTGATCCATTTTTTTTCTGAGAGGCTCAAGGAATGGAAAGAACAGAATTTTTTGAGCTGGGAAGAGTATAAATTTATCAAACAAGAAAATCCGGTAACTCCGGTGTTCTATATGATACCTAAGGTTCATAAAGACATTTTTAACCCACCGGGTAGACCGATAATCTCATCCTGCAACAGCATGTTTGAGAATGCCTCTTAATATATTGATTTTTTTCTTAATCCTATTGTGAAAACACTTCCATCATATATAAGAGTCTCGGCTGATTTTCTTAAACACATCTACGATGTAAAATGGGATGACAACATGGTATTGGTTACTTTAGATATCTCAACCCTCTATACAAGCATAAGGCACTTAGATGGCCTGAGGGCTGCACAGTATTTTTTAAAAACAAAACCAATGAGATTTGCAGCACACAATGCCATGTTGGTAGAAATGATGGAATGGTGCCTTACTAGGAATATTTTCATGTTCGGTAATGAATTGTTCCAACAGGAACAAGGGACGCCGCTGGGCACCTGCTTCGCCCCCTGTTATGCTAATTTACATCTTGGCTGGTGTGAGGAGCGGGTGCTCGGAGGGCCGGAATTGGAACAATGGGCAGAAAATGTTTTAGTCTGGCTAAAGTTCATCGATGACGTTTTCGTGCTGTGGCAGGGCACGGAAACGGATGTGGATTTATTCATCAATGACCTAAACAAGAATATGTTGAACCTGAATTTTGTAGGGCACTATAGTAAAAGCACCATCGATTTCCTAGACGTAAGAGTGTTGGTGAGGGGAGATAAGTTGGAAACCACGGTTTTTAGAAAGCCCACGGCTGGAAATACGGCCAGCTCACATCCAACACCCCTTATTAGAAGTATTCCATTTGGCGAATTCTATAGGGCGCGAAGAACGTGTAGTACAATGGAAGATTACAAAAGTGTGGAAAAGGAGATGATGACCAGGTTTTTGCAGAGAGGGCTTATCCAATTAAGATCTTGGAAAGTACCTCCCAAAAGGCTAGGATGTTAACTAGAGAGAAATTGTTATTTGAGCCATCCAAAACAGCTGTAAAGAAGAATGAACATAGTCAGGAAGAGAATACACATAGATTAATAACAACGTATAACACAAAACATGAAGAAATTAGGTTAATTTTAAAAAAGCACTGGCACTTTATTAAATGTGACCCTATAATAGGATCACAGGTTAAGAAGTATCCATAAAAAACCTATAAAAAATCTAAATCCTTGAGAGAGCATATGGTGACAAGTGAATATAGAGAGAGTACTGGAAGACAAACCTGGTTACAACAGAGAGAAGGTTTTAAAAAATGTTTGAAATGTAAAGCCTGCCAACATGGGGAAAATCTTGCAAATTTTAAGACTGTTTTTAACAAAACTGTGAAAATAAGATGATTTTTAACCTGTAAGTCAAGTTTTGTAGTTTACATTTTAAAGTGCCCATGTGAAAAAACATATGTAGGCAGTACTACTTTGCCAGCCCATAAAAGGATCCTGCAACACAGGAGAGCTATAAGTAATAACGATCAAAGCTATCCTGTGGCTAGGCACTTTGAAAAGAAGCATCAAAGTGATCCTGCACTAATGCATTATAGCTGTACAGCAGAAGTACCCAAAAGGAAAAGAGGCGGCAATAGAGAAAAAGAGTTACGGAAACTGGAAACCTATTATATCCTGGAATTAGACAGCAAGGAGCCAAATGGACTGAACGTGGACGAGGATTTGTTCACGTCTTTACTAAATAAGCTGTAAGAACTGCACATTCAAGGAAGTCAATCTTTAGTTTTAACAAAAAACTAAATTTACAGTTAGGAGGACACTGGCACTACCACTTTATTAATATTAGCACTGCACTAGCACTTTATTAATATTAGCACTTTAGCTATAAATAGGAAGCACTAGCACTTGCAACAAGAAAAAGATAAATATAAAGAAAAAGAAATAAAAGGAGATATAAATGTATGAAATAAATACATTAATTAGTCACTAGCACTTTAGATACGAGCGGTATGAATTTGAGGTTAATACTAGAGGAAACTGAGTGAAAAAATTAAGGCAGCTTAAGGAACAATTAGCACTAACACACTTTATTGAGAACAGGATTTGATACTTTCTTTCTCCTGTCCTACTCATAGTAATACAAGTTCATGTTTCTGATGTCTATTAATACATTGAAAATAGATAAGAGTGAATGTATTAGAATGATGTGATATTAAATAGAAAAAATTTCTTTAATATGTGCAATATAAATGTTTTCAAATTTGAAGCACTGGAGCACTTTAGAGATAGGGGAACTGTCCCATTTCTATTGATCAAATTACAAGTTTTAAATTAGTTTTTTTTTAATATCATGCCAACATTGAAATAATGCTTTCTTTTTGAAATTTGTTTACAAATTACGATCAAAATGAATCTTTTGTAAATAGTTTCAAATAATTGAAAAGAAATGTGAAAGTATTTTACTATATAGGAGCGTTGAAAGCAATATGAACATGTTCCAAGATGGCGCCAAAATACTTTAACCCGAATGCCTCACGTTTACACTGGGAAATGTCCTCTGTCTATGTTAATTTCCTGTCCTTTCCCCTCCCTTTATGGGGTAAAGGTGCATGTATTTAAAAAAAGAAAATAATGTGGCTTAGTATCGTGACCAAGGCTGCGGGGGGCAGCTGAAACGCATAGATAATGCCATCACTGTAACAATAAAGGATTCGAGTGGAACAAACCTCTAGAGTGCCGGTCTTTTCCTTGGAACGAAGGAATTTGAATTTGCTGATCCTTTTCCAAGCCGACGAGGAGTTCGCTCTAGTGAGAGCATTACAGATCAGCCCCCTGCGACGAAGAAATACCGATCCGCAGTGTGGCGGGTGATTTTCAAGAGTCGGAGGACTCGTGGGATCGCCAAGTACACGCGGTAAGTGGTGTTGTGTCATTTCGCAGGTGGGGAGGTGCTGTATGTGCCAGTACGGACTGTAGCAGCAAAATATACAGTTCTACAATATAAAAGTACATTATAATCTGGTGCAATGTCTGAAGACGCGCTACGGGAACGGGAGATGGCGGCAGAAGAATTATTCCTGAATTTGCCTAAAGTCCCACAAGGTGGCAGTAGTAACAAAACAAAGGATAGCAGCTCCAGCAATGATGTGAAAAGCCTAATCAGAGTGCTGGAGAAAAACAGCAAAAGCGAGTTAACCAAATGGTGGGAGATTAAGTCCCTTGAAAAGCACCATGAAGTGGGTAGAATTCCCAGGGGGCTGGGCATAATGTTGGCGCCAAGTTTCGAAAGCCCGAACCCCCTTCTCCTTAAAGAATGGGCAGACAGCAATTTAGAAGCGTCTATGCGCCTGGTAAGCCTGCTAATTAAATACGCACGAATTGACAGAGACAAAAATATGGAGGAAATAACACGGATCAACAGCGAGCTGTGCAAACCTGAACATTAGAGCAGCAAGGAGTTTATTGAGAAAAGTATAAAGGGCATGAAAGATCGCCTGAAAAAACAAGAGGATGTTATAAAAACCCGGAAAGCATTTAAGTTTGCTCGGGACAAAAACGACTACGAACTGGGGCAAATATTTACGTTTGCACGTAAGTTTGACAAATTACGCAAACAAAAGGGCACCATTTCAAACAAAGTACCGGGAACCGCAAGACCAGTTATTGCAATGGGGAGCAATTCCAGTATTTCCACCTCTGACGCCAGCCTAATACCAAGTGAAACAGAATCTGAAGATGGTGTGTCAGGAGCAGAACAGGGCGATCTGGGCCAACTAACCCCAGGAGAAGAAATTGATTTTTTAATAAAAAAGAACGTATGCAGTCGTTACGACCCCGCAATCGAAACGCCTCAACAAACAAAGGAGGAACGCAAGAAGGCGACAACGAAGAAAATGCCTCCGGAACAAGAGGACGGCGACAACAGAATCAGCGCTGGAAGAAACACCAGTAGCTGATGACAACACCATTATATATCTTACTGACATCCAACTAAACCAGGCAGAGAAACAACTCCTTGCCCTAGGCCTTTCCTTCTGCCCGGAGAGCAATTTCGGATATTGCAATACACGTATTGATGTATATAAATTTATCAGAAAGATCAAGTTAAGGAAATATTATACTATCAAAAAGCACCTTGAAGAAGCAAAAAAAGAAAAAAAAGGAAGTGCTAAGAACCCAACCTCGAGTATGGGACTTCAAGTAACCGATATGTCCCTCATTCAAACCATGTATACACTCAGTGATGTCTCTGATAACACCAATGATACATCTACAAGCACACAGGAGGTTGCGGATGCAGAAGGCATCAACATTGCCAAGTCAGGGAACAGTCCCTTTAAACCAGTCTCTACTTTTGTTCCTACTATGCCCCGTGACGCGTTAGATATTTTTCACGATCGCATCATTGAGGAACTGAAAAAATTACAACGCAAAACTCAAGCATTACGGACTCCCCCCAAGTATCATACAAGACAATACTTTGATTTGATGAATAAATTAAGCAACAATAACACTATTGTTATCAACAAATCAGACAAGGGGGGGAATGTCGTCATGTGGAACAAACAAGATTACATCAAAGAGGCATATAGACATTTAAATGATCCAGCTTGTTATTGCAAATCCAACATGGCACATGCCAAGAAAGTGCAGAAAAATTATAAAGACGAATTGCCAATGTGGAGAAGGGAAGGATTAATTTCGAAAAATGAATTTATGTTCCTAAATAATGATCATCATGTGTTACCTAATATATACTTTATTCCCAAGGTACATAAGAACGAACTCCCAGTGCCTGGCCGACCTATAATTTCAGCCATTAAAAGTACTTTTGAGAACACATCAAAATATGTTGATTTTTACCTCCAAGAATTTGTGGTCAATCTCCCAACATATATTAAGGACACCACAGATTTTTTATTTCAACTAAATCAACAAACGTGGTCTGAAGAATATCTTTTACTTACTATGGACATAACAGCCCTCTATACCAGTATAGCGCACTCAGATGGACTTAATGCTGTTGAATACTATTTAGGAAAAAGAGCTATTGAATTGTACTGCCATAGTCAAATGCTTTTAAAAATGATACATTGGTGTCTTTTTAATAATCTTTTTATGTTTGACAGTACAGTATTCCAGCAATTGCGTGGGGTTGCGATGGGGGCATGCTTCTCCCCCACCTACGCCTGTCTCCATGTGGGATGGTGGGAGGAGCATGTCCTCATGGCGCAGTATTCCCATGAGTGGTCGTCCCATATAATTAAATGGTGGCGCTATATTGATGATATTTTTGTTATATGGAGGGGGACCAAAGAGCATGCCGAAAAATTTGTTGAAAAGATAAATGTCAATAATCTCAAACTGCAATTTACGGCCCATATTGATGCGACAATTGCCAATTTCTTGGATATTACAGTGTATGTGAAACAGGGTAAATTGGAAACGTGCCTGTTTAGAAAACCTACGTCAGGGAACACAGTTCTACATGCCAGCAGTTTCCATCTACAACATACAATCACTAGCATTCCGTATGGTGAGTTCCTTCGTATCCACAGGGCGTGTAGTACATCAGAGGCCCGTGAATACCACCAAGGGGAAGCAAAGACGAGACTCATAGCCAGGGGATATAACATCAGGAAACTTGACACAGCCATGAATAAAACACACAAGATGATGGACGGAATGCTGCACATTGGCAAACATTCACCCCCAGTCACAGATCTGGGTTTAATCCATCGTTATTTTGCTTCACCACGCCACCCTAGTTCAGACACAGCCATATGCAAATCAGTCTTGACCCTGTGCCTCATGGGAACAGTCCAGACCGAACTGCCAAGCTATGTCTTCCCTGGACCGGAATCAAGCATCCTAGGACCGGTTTCAGGCTATCAGCCTTCATCAGCCAGGATAGCTTGACTCCAGTGGCGCGGTGAGCACGGGACCCACGTCTGGGCATACCCTTCCCACATAGGGCGAAATGCAAAACACACAAGATGATGGACGGAATGCTGCACATTGGCAAACATTCACCCCCAGTCACAGATCTGGGTTTAATCCATCGTTATTTTGCTTCACCACGCCACCCCAGTTCAGACATAGCCATATGCAAATCAGTCTTGACCCTGTGCCTCATGGGAACAGTCCAGACCGAACTGCCAAGCTGTCTTCCCTGGACCGGAATCAAGCATCCTAGGACCGGTTTCAGGCTATCAGCCTTCATCAGCCAGGATAGCTTGACTCCAGTGGCGCGGTGAGCACGGGACCCACGTCTGGGCATACCCTTCCCACATAGGGCTGAAATGCAAAACACACAAGATGATGGACGGAATGCTGCACATTGGCAAACATTCACCCCAGTCACAGATCTGGGTTTAATCCATCGTTATTTTGCTTCACCACGCCACCCCAGTTCAGACATAGCCATATGCAAATCAGTCTTGACCCTGTGCCTCATGGGAACAGTCCAGACCGAACTGCCAAGCTATGTCTTCCCTGGACAGGAATCAAGCATCCTAGGACCGGTTTCAGGCGATCAGCCTTCATCAGCCAGGATAGCTTGACTCCAGTGGCGCGGTGAGCACGGGACCCACGTCTGGGCATACCCTTCCCACATAGGGCGAAATGCAAAACACACAAGATGATGGACGGAATGCTGCACATTGGCAAACATTCACCCCCAGTCACAGATCTGGGTTTAATCCATCGTTATTTTGCTTCACCATGCCACCCCAGTTCAGACATAGCCATATGCAAATCAGTCTTGACCCTGTGCCTCATGGGAACAGTCCAGACCGAACTGCCAAGCTATGTCTTCCCTGGACCGGAATCAAGCATCCTAGGACCGGTTTCAGGCTATCGGCCTTCATCAGCCAGGATAGCTTGACTCCAGTGGCGCGGTGAGCACGGGACCCACGTCTGGGCATACCCTTCCCACATAGGGCGAACTGCAAAACACACAAGATGATGGACGGAGTGCTGCACATTGGCAAACATTCACCCCCAGTCACAGATCTGGGTTTAATCCATCGTTATTTTGCTTCACCACGCCACCCCAGTTCAGACATAGCCATATGCAAATCAGTCTTGACCCTGTGCCTCATGGGAACAGTCCAGACCGAACTGCCAAGCTATGTCTATGTCTATGAGGCACAGGGTCAAGACTGATTTGCATTTCGCTATGTCTGAACTGGGGTGGCGTGGTGAAGCAAAATAACGATGGATTAAACCCAGATCTGTGACTGGGGGTGAATGTTTGCCAATGTGCAGCATTCCGTCCATCATCTTGTGTGTTTTGCATTTCGCCCTAAGTGGGAAGGGTATGCCCAGACGTGGGTCCCGTGCTCACTACGCCACTGGAGTCAAGCTATCCTGGCTGATGAAGGCTGATAGCCTGAAACCGGTCCTAGGATGCTTGATTCTGGTCCAGGGAAGACATGGCTTGGCAGTTTGGTCTGGACTGTTCCCATGAGGCACAGGGTCAAGACTGATTTGCATTTGGCTATGTCTGAACTCGGGTGGCATGGTGTAGCAAAATAACGATGGATTAAACCCAGATCTGTGACTGGGGGTGAATGTTTGCCAATGTGCAGCATTCCGTCCATCATCTTGTGTGTTTTGCATTTCGCCCTAAGTGGGAAGGGTATGCCCAGACGTGGGTCCCGTGTTCACTACGCCACTGGAGTCAAGCTATCCTGGCTGATGAAGGCTGATAGCCTGAAACCGGACCTAGGATGCTTGATTCTGGTCCAGGGAAGACATGGCTTGGCAGTTTGGTCTGGACTGTTCCCATGAGGCACAGGGTCAAGACTGATTTGCATTTGGCTATGTCTGAACTGGGGTGGCATGGTGAAGCAAAATAACGATGGATTAAACCCAGATCTGTGCTTGGGGGTGAATGTTTGCCAATGTGCAGCATTCCGTCCATCATCTTGTGTGTTTTGCATTTTGCCCTAAGTGGGAAGGGTATGCCCAGACGTGGGTCCCGTGCTCACTACGCCACTGGAGTCAAGCTATCCTGGCTGATGAAGGCTGATAGCCTGAAACCTTTCCTAGGATGCTTGATTCTGGTCCAGGGAAGACATGGCTTGGCAGTTTGGTCTGGACTGTTCCCATGAGGCACAGGGTCAAGACTGATTTGCATTTGGCTATGTCTGAACTGGGGTGGCGTGGTGTAGCAAAATAACGATGGATTAAACCCAGATCTGTGACTGGGGGTGAATGTTTGCCAATGTGCAGCATTCCGTCCATCATCTTGTGTGTTTTGCATTTACGCCCTAAGTGGGAAGGGTATGCCCAGACGTGGGTCCCGTGCTCACTACGCCACTGGAGTCAAGCTATCCTGGCTGATGAAGGCTGATAGCCTGAAACCGGTCATAGGATGCTTGATTCTGGTCCAGGGAAGACATGGCTTGGCAGTTTGGTCTGGACTGTTCCCATGAGGCACAGGGTCAAGACTGATTTGCATTTGGCTATGTCTGAACTGGGGTGGCGTGGTGAAGCAAAATAACAATGGATTAAACCCAGATCTGTGACTGGGGGTGAATGTTTGCCAATGTGCAGCATTCCGTCCATCATCTTGTGTGTTTTGCATTTCGCCCTAAGTGGGAAGGGTATGCCCAGACGTGGGTCCCGTGCTCACTACGCCACTGGAGTCAAGCTATCCTGGCTGATGAAGGCTGATAGCCTGAAACCGGTCCTAGGATGCTTGATTCTGGTCCAGGGAAGACATGGCTTGGCAGTTTGGTCTGGACTGTTCCCATGAGGCACAGGGTCAAGACTGATTTGCATTTGGCTATGTCTGAACTGGGGTGACGTGGTGTAGCAAAATAACGATGGATTAAACCCAGATCTGTGACTGGGGGTGAATGTTTGCCAATGTGCAGCATTCCGTCCATCATCTTGTGTGTTTTGCATTTCGCCCTAAGTGGGAAGGGTATGCCCAGACGTGGGTCCCGTGCTCACTACGCCACTGGAGTCAAGCTATCCTGGCTGATGAAGGCTGATAGCCTGAAACCGGTCCTAGGATGCTTGATTCTGGTCCAGGGAAGACATGGCTTGGCAGTTTGGTCTGGACTGTTCCCATGAGGCACAGGGTCAAGACTGATTTGCATTTGGCTATGTCTGAACTGGGGTGGCATGGTGAAGCAAAATAACGATGGATTAAACCCAGATCTGTGACTGGGGGTGAATGTTTGCCACTGTGCAGCATTCCGTCCATCATCTTGTGTGTTTTGCATTTCGCCCTAAGTGGGAAGGGTATGCCCAGACGTGGGTCCCGTGCTCACTACGCCAATGGAGTCAAGCTATCCTGGCTGATGAAGGCCGATAGCCTGAAACCGGTCCTAGGATGCTTGATTCTGTTCCAGGGAAGACATGGCTTGGCAGTTTGGTCTGGACTGTTCCCATGAGGCACAGGGTCAAGACTGATTTGCATTTGGCTATGTCTGAACTGGGGTGGCGTGGTGTAGCAAAATAACGATGGATTAAACCCAGATCTGTGACTGGGGGTGAATGTTTGCCAATGTGCAGCATTCCGTCCATCATCTTGTGTGTTTTGCATTTCGCCCTAAGTGGGAAGGGTATGCCCAGACGTGGGTCCCGTGCTCACTACGCCACTGGAGTCAAGCTATCCTGGCTGATGAAGGCTGATAGCCTGAAACCGGTCCTAGGATGCTTGATTCTGGTCCATGGAAGACATGGCTTGGCAGTTTGGTCTGGACTGTTCCCATGAGGCACAGGGTCAAGACTGATTTGCATTTGGCTGTCTGAACTGGGGTGGCGTGGTGAAGCAAAATAACGATGGATTAAACCCAGATCTGTGACTGGCGGGTGAATGTTTGCCAATGTGCAGCATTCCGTCCATCATCTTGTGTGTTTTGCATTTCGCCCTAAGTGGGAAGGGTATGCCCAGACGTGGGTCCCGTGCTCACTACGCCACTGGATTCAAGCTATCCTGGCTGATGAAGGCTGATAGCCTGAAACCGGTCCTAGGATGCTTGATTCTGGTCCAGGGAAGACATGGCTTGGCAGTTTGGTCTGGACTGTTCCCATGAGGCACAGGGTCAAGACTGATTTGCATTTGGCTATGTCTGAACTGGGGTGGCGTGGTGAAGCAAAATAACGATGGATTAAACCCAGATCTGTGACTGGGGGTGAATGTTTGCCAATGTGCAGCATTCCGTCCATCATCTTGTGTGTTTTGCATTTCGCCCTAAGTGGGAAGGGTATGCCCAGACGTGGGTCCCGTGCTCACTACGCCACTGGAGTCAAGCTATCCTGGCTGATGAAGGCTGATAGCCTGAAACCGGTCATAGGATGCTTGATTCTGGTCCAGGGAAGACATGGCTTGGCAGTTTGGTCTGGACTGTTCCCATGAGGCACAGGGTCAAGACTGATTTGCATTTGGCTATGTCTGAACTGGGGTGGCGTGGTGAAGCAAAATAACGATGGATTAAACCCAGATCTGTGACTGGGGGTGAATGTTTGCCAATGTGCAGCATTCCGTCCATCATCTTGTGTGTTTTGCATTTCGCCCTAAGTGGGAAGGGTATGCCCAGACGTGGGTCCCGTGCTCACTACGCCACTGGAGTCAAGCTATCCTGGCTGATGAAGGCTGATAGCCTGAAACCGGTCCTAGGATGCTTGATTCTGGTCCAGGGAAGACATGGCTTGCAGTTTGGTCTGGACTGTTCCCATGAGGCACAGGGTCAAGACTGATTTGCATTTGGCTATGTCTGAACTGGGGTGGCGTGGTGAAGCAAAATAACGATGGATTAAACCCAGATCTGTGACTGGGGGTGAATGTTTGCCAATGTGCAGCATTCCGTCCATCATCTTGTGTGTTTTGCACAGCCATGAATAAAGCCAACAAGAAAAATCGGTTAAATCTACTTAGTCCCAAGCGACATGAAATGAGGGAAGTTGAGGCTACAGCCAGCAGTCCGATAGATGAAAGCGCAGAAATCAGACTGATCACTACATTTAGTAAGCAGGCGAAAGCTATTAGAGCCATAGTGAATAAGCAATGGCCCATTATCCTTACGGATGTCACGCTTAAAAAAGTTCTTCCCAATAAGCCAACCATCACTTTCCGCAAAGCCCATGCCATGAGAAATGATTTGGTGAGGAACAGTCCAGAAACCATCGGTAAAGGCAGCTGGCTCACTCCGAGAAAGGGCTTTTTCAAGTGCAGCTCATGCAGAGCCTGCAAATTTGGCATAAATACCACTGTATACAAGACCGCCTTTTCAGAAAAACTCATTGAACTACGAGAACATTACACGTGCAGAACAGACCACGCGGTCTATGTTCTACGATGTAGCTGTGGTCTGTCGTATATCGGTAGCACAAAATTGCAAGTGCATGTTCGCATTTTACAACATCTACGTGCGATTGTCAATAACGATCTTGCATATCCTGTCGCAAGACATTTTAAAGCTATCCATGGTAATAACCTTAACTGTCTACAATATTTTGTAATAGATGCAGTGCAGCCCAACAAACGGGGAGGTAACCGAGAAAAGAGGTTACGCCAACTCGAAACTAGATATATCATCGACTTGGATACGAAGTCCCCATCAGGTCTTAATATCGGGGATGATCTGCTCAATTTTCTGTAAACACGGTGTCAGGATTACCAGTTGGGCTTTGCTACCGATACAGTTCCCACACAGCTTCTATTTTTTAATTAAGCAGTATGATGATGATCGCAGTTAAGATAGGGGGTTTCTGTTTGACCCTGTCTGCTATCCAGAAATTCACGTAACTTTTGTATTATTGCCACTTTGTAACGCACAAACATAATCAATGGCCAGTTCCAGGGGGCTCCCTGGGTATAGATATTGACGTAGGGGATGAAGATCAGCATACTAGTATTTGTACTGTGTAGTTTATCATTGCATCCAGTTCTACCTAAGAGCCAATCTGTCCTATAACTAGCGGCTGATAGTTAATTTAAGGAAAGGAATCCGTTTTTATCAATCTTTTTGCACAACATATTTTCCCTCTGCACTTTACACGCTTCAGCACTTTATAAGCACTGGCACTTTGGCATACCATTAACATCAGTAAGCAGGGTCTAAATAACCTGTAGTACCCGCATATTACATACGTTACATAGAGGCGTACAGACAGGACCCATTGAAAATGAAGTATTGTGGTGTATGTACACATCTATTAGACATAGCCAAATTTGCACATGTTTTTTTAGCATGACATCCAATATTGTAACAGCAGAAAGCATTGTTTTTTCTATTTTTTGATGTGAAGTTGAACATCAAATTGCACTATGCACTTTATAAAATATGTGCTAGACATAAGCTGCTGGAATTACTTTTGCATGAATAACTACACATGTTGGGATAGTGTAACAATTTGGTATACACAGATGTTTACAATTTTAGCCTGTTTTATATGATTTTAATATTTAACAGTACTGTAAGCACTATGCACTTTATATATATGAACATCTGTGTTACTACAACTGATCTTTAGGATGTATCATGCATTCTTATATCCCACGATGTGTCATGTTTTAGATATATGCCAACTATGCTTTTTACAATGCTGTACAAATATTTGTTCCGCCATAGAAATGAATTATATTATATATATATATATGTGCTCTACGCCACTAACGACTTATATCCATATCAAGGCCTTACTGTAGATGTGCAATAGTATTTTTACTATGTTTGTCAGTGCTGATTTACGTCACTGGAAGCTCCCCTTTACCTTTAAATTCCCGTTCCTGATTAGCGCAAGTCATGTGATCAAGGCCACCGTCTGTGGCCGAAACGCGTCAGAGACAGCACCCATAAAATAAACCTTTGAATTTTGGCACCAGCTATATACGTTGTCCGTGTCCACGTTTGTGCGGGACTGCACAAGGGATTGCTTTGCTTCAAAATATATATATATGTGTATATATATAATCTCATATTGTAATGAATGGGACGAGAACACCAGGATCAGGAGTAATGAAGATTACCGGTAAGTAATAGTGCATTACTTTATGTAAAAATATAAAATAAAAACACTGAAAGTCACTGAAACAACCAAAGGCTAAAGTAATTCTATAGTTAGGTGAAATGTTCAATAACAGTGTAACGTTTTCAACAAAAAAAAAAGTCAGAAATTCACCAGTTCTATTTCTCTCAAGTAACTATAACTTGTGCCCTAAGGTAACTATAACTCGTGCCCTCGCCATGCACTGCTAATTACTGCACATATTACATCACTCATGACATCTTTTAAATCTCCATTAATAATATCATTGCAGCATTTGCAATTTAATTATTGAAGAGAAAACTGTGCATGGCAGGGTCGCGAGTTATGGTTACCATAGGGCGAGAGTTATAGTTACCTTAGGGCCCAAGTAATAGTTACTTGAGATAACTATAACTGGTGAATATCTGGGGTTTTTAGAGTTTAAAACATTACAATATTACTGAACATTCCACCTAACTATAATGATATTTCAACCTTTGGGTTGTATATATATATATTCACGTATCCTTACGTACCAAGTCCTTAAGAAAGAGTCGCTCTCAGGATTTTGAAGAGAAAATCAAGTATTTATTGACTGACGCATTTCGACAGCACGGTCTTTGTCAAAGTTATACAATGACCCGGAAGTGGCAGTGACTTTTAAAGCATTTCCTTGGTAATGATAAACATAAAAGAAATATGCACCAAAAGGAGCGTAGCAATTCAAACAGAAAACAGGTTCCAATCAAATGATTAGCATTTATAAATATAGAATGCTACAATGTATAACACTCAAAATCGAGTTATTTTATAATAGTGCATGAAACATTTCATAAAAGCGGGTACCAAAGTTTATGCACGGCCAAGTTGAGTAGCTGGCAGCCAAAGCAAGTGCTAGAAGTGACAGGGAGCAAAGTAATGGATGCGTTGCGCGTGTAGTAAGTACTCAGCGCCTGTAGCTATGAAGTAGGCAAGTGCCTAATGTTACTTACATGCCTGATAAATATATACTGACACACTACCAGGTGGCATCCTGCTACTGTGGCTGGTAGCATATAGGTCCATTGA
Source organism: Calotriton arnoldi (assembly GCA_963921515.1). Lineage (NCBI taxonomy): Eukaryota > Metazoa > Chordata > Amphibia > Caudata > Salamandridae > Calotriton > Calotriton arnoldi. Next base: position 1,752,687 of record CAWUFW010002788.1, on the reverse strand, counting down.
CCTTACTTAGTTATATACAGCAATCCCTATCAAGCCCCCTAGTGCCAAAGAGACCGGTTAACCCTCCATTTAATGAATGGAAATGCCCATTAACAAAGAAACTGAGTTATGCCCACCTTGGGTCTATTTAAAGAAAGAGGGTGGGGGAAAAATGAGTAAGCAGGCATTAGTCGACAGAGCAGCCGCTCTGAGGACGTGGGTGTAGTGCGTTTAGTGCTAACTAAGAAGTTAGACACGGTGTAGAAGAGGTGGAGCCCTTAGACCGCTGGATCTAGGGGGGGTGGGGGGAGGGTGGGGAGAATACCCACAATAGAACGATAATATATATGCAGTGTCCAGGAAATCTGCGAGGGCACCAGAGGTATATAATATCATCTCTGCCCTAACCTAGATGCACATGGAGGTCCTCCTCATGGTTGAGGCCTCCAGGGATCTTGCTCTGTAGCCGTATAATATATTCAGATTCCAGGCGTCGCAGATAACGTTCCTGATCTCCTCCACGTGCTGAGGCTTGAACCCTGTCAATACCAAAGTAGGAGATTTTAGAACTGATGTCTCTAACATTTCTATGCATCAAGTCACAATGTTTCGCCAATGAGTAAGATTGCGCGTAGGTGTTCTAGGATGTGTTTTTTCACAGGGAAAATGGTGCTCCCTACATAGTGTAAACCACATATGCAAGTCAAAACATAAATAACAAAATCAGTGTTACAATTGATAAAGTTGTGTATCTTCTCAGATTTGCCATTCGGAAGATTGTATGTTTTCACATTGACACTGCTACTACAGGCCTTGCAGCGCCCACATTTGTGGAAACCTGTGAGTTACCTCAACCAGGTACCTTGTGTTTTGCTTCTCTGTGCAAGGTGGCTATGTACAAGCATGTCCTTTAAAGAATTACATTTCCTATAAGTTATGTGTGGTGTGGGACTGACCAGCTTGCCTATTACCACATCATTCCTGACTATGTGCCAGTGTTTGCGCACTACCTTGTGAATAGCCTGTGAGGCGTTATTGAAAGTAGTGATAAGTCTTACTTCTTGTTTGCTGTTGTCTTTCATCTTGGGAACAAGGAGGCTATTCCTGTCCCTTGTGGCTGCCTTCTCAGACGCTATTCTAATAGTTCTGCTAGTGTAACCCCTTGATTTGAAACGGCCATGCTTGTTCTCCTTCTCTCTATTGTAGGCCTCAGTAGAACTACAGTTGCGCTTTGCCCTGAGAAGCTCTCCGTATGGCATGCTTCTCTTTAGGCCGTCAGGATGATGACTATGGGCATGAAGTATACTGTTTCCTGAGGTAGACTTTCTAAACAAGCTAGTATGCAGTGTCTCGCCTTTAGCCTCGACCAGTACATCAAGGAACTTGATGGTGGTGGCATGTGTCTTACTGGTAAACCTAAGGTTTAAAGTGTTGTCCGACAAACCTGTGATAAAGCTGTCTAAAACATCCTGTGGACCATCCCATATCAGAAAAATATCGTCTATGTAGCGGGTCCACAGGATGAGATTATCCATATAGGCTTCATTACCACTGTGCCATAGGTGCTCCGCCTCCCACCACCCCATAAACAATACATATATATAGATATATATATATAACAAGCTCCAAGTACCCAACAGCAGCAACATTGCGCGCTCCATTTGGAGATAAAGGACACTACAAGGCCCATAATGCTCTGCTAGTGGCGGCAAAGCATCCCATTCAGGGCATGCATTGGAGCATTTAAATAATGAGGGTAGTGTCCTATGCGCCTTCAATTGCCAAAGCCTCTGAAGAGAAGTGGGGACACTTCGAAACGCGTCAGGCATCCATGGCACATTGAACTGCTTAAAGTTAACGTTGTACGAGTGGATTGTATGCCATAAAGGCTCTTTAGGAGCATTTGCTGCTCGAGTGTTCCTTGTATGTTGGGTACTTGGAGCTTATATATATATATATATATATATATATATATATTATAATAGGGTTATTCATATAGGTTATGCGTTTACAGTGAAGTACGTTCCCTACTGTTGCACTGACTGGAGTAGTAATCGTAAATTTAACCCCTTCGAAGTCCAACACTTTTCCTACTGTTGCACTGACTGGAGTAGGAATAGTAAATCTAGCTCCTCCAAAGTTCAACACTTTTCCTACTGTTGTGCTGTTTGGTGTGGTAACAGTAAATTTAACCTCTCCGAAATCTAATGCCTTCCCTACTGTTACTTAGACTGGAGTAGGAATAGTAAATCTAGCCCCTCCAAAGTCCAACATTTTCCCTACTGTTGCATAAACTAGAGTGGGAATAGTATATCTAATATTTTCAAACTCCAATACTTCTCCTAATATTGGATAAATGTATTTTATAGTATTATTTGTTTTTTATATTTTATATAATTTGTTTTTATTTTTTCTTTATTTTAATGTTTATAGTATTTTTAGTAAATGTGTTTTTTGGGGGTTTTAAATTTGATATATTTTATTTATTGGCTAAATTAATTAATATATGTTGTAATTGAACTGTTTATATTTTTAATGTGTTTTTAATTCTGTATCAATTTGGTGTATATACATATCTCAATAGCTATGCCTTTTACAGTAGTACATTTAAAATATTAATTTAAATAAAATTAATATGTTAAATATATATATATATATATATATATACACACACACACACGTGTGTGTTTATATAAGTATATATTTATATATAGTATTAACTATTACTGGGATTTATTAATTTAATTATTTTAATGTAATTTGTTATAATTAAGATTTACTACTTTAAACTGTGTGTGTGTATATATATATATATATATATATATATATATATTCTAAAAATACTCCCTCCTTCTAAGTAAGGATACCAGACACTCCAATGTACTGCTCAAAATGTAGATTTAATGGCAGAAACGACGCGTTTCGGCTTTCGCCTTCTTCACGGTCTAACATCCATAAACTTTCTTCATGATTTAAAAACATTGAGACAGAAAGCGGACTATACCATCAACATGTATCGAAATGAAAGTGAGTAAAAGTAAAGCAGCCATCTTGTAACATTGTTTGACGTTCCCGATTCAGTAAATTGTTTCCGGGAAAACGCCGCATGTTTGCAATGAATAAACAATATTTACAATATAAACAAAAACTTTGATGCACAATTCATAATATACGATGCACATATCAAAACTCAATAAAATAATGCTTCTGAGTTCAACGCCGCATATTTACAATAAACGTGTAATATATATGGTTCATTTGGCAAAACTCTTAAAGCAGCCATATTGAAACATAGCTTAAAGCTCCCAATTAAATAAATGGTTGCTAACAAATGCCGCATATTTACAAAAACCGAACAATATTTACAATATATACAGTTCATTGATACGTAGTTCATTGTATACAAAGAACCTTCCCAAATTCATACAAATATTGCTCATGAGTTCAGTGCCGCGTATTTACAAATGATGTGTAATATACATGTTGTTCATTTAGCAAAGCCCATAAATATAATACCCATGTGCCTACAAAGTCACATAATGCTTGTAAACTCGAATAGGAGTACCAGCAAAATACAATCAATATGGTTAAATTGCATGTAAAATACAAGTAATTAATATACACACTTAACGCCCCAGTGGGCAACTGTTTCAAACCATTGCGGCTGCTAAAGAGCTGATTGCTTATCCAATAAAGCCCAAATGGGCACAAAATATCCAAAACATCAGGTCTAGCCCAAGTGGGCTTAGATCAAATGAACCATACATAAAAAAGATTGATGCATCAATACTCACTAACCAATAAGTGGTGTACCCCCGCACCTGTGAAAGTAAAAAATAATTTTAAAAACAATTATGTAATATTTACATGGAGATGCTCAGCGCAAAGAGATTATTTACAAGCTGTAATTCATGTATGCAGATGGATGGCCAATTCCTCACTAGAATTAAGGCCTAGTGGCACAAGAGTTTCAAAATCAATTATATATCTTGATTCAAGTTTCCTCAATGCCAATTAATCCTGGTATCCTTACTTATAATGTGGGAGTATTTTTGGAATCTATTCGGGTTATCCGGTAACCCGTGCCAGACCGCCCTTCTGACAGCCTCTGCGTACCGGAACTGGGAGTATGTATGTATGTATGTGTATATATATATATATATATATATCAATCGCTGCTGTGCTCCTTCCGCCCCCGCACGCCCGTTGGTAGTTGGTGCGCAATGGCGGCGAAGCCCACCGGACGTAATAATTCCAAAGTAAACCAAGTAAGCGCTCACTCAGGGGATCACTTACCGGGTCGTAGATTTTATTGCCAGTAACGCGTATCGACTCACACGCAGTCTTGTTCACACACCAGATTTTTACCAAACCACACATTCACATAATTCAACATAGAAAACGGACATTTCTTGTTAAAGCGTTGTAGGATAGTACAACTTTGGCATCCATTTTGTAGTGTGCATTTCCTAATGTAAAGCAATGCCCAAATACACGTAGCCAATTTCTTGTGTTATAGATAAACGTTTCACTATACAAGATGTATGTTATACCACATTTTATATATATATATATATATATATATATATATATATATATACAGTTTAAAGTAGTAAATCTTTAATATTATACTATATATATATATATATATACACATATATGTGTGTGTGTGTATATATATATATATATATATATTCAATATTTTGTATGTTTTTGGACAATATTAGTGGCAAAGATATTTTTTCCGATATGTTTGTGCTTACCATTATAAGTATTGGAACACAATATTGTGTTAAACAATATTTTTGTCAACAGTATTTTGTACCACGATATTGTGCCAGTGATCCAAACAAATTTAGTGAAGCAGCAAGAAATGCTGTTTAACTCTTAAGAACTAAAAAGTTGCACTGCTTTACATTGTACTGTGTCTCAGATCCTTACTGTATCTCAGATCCTCTACTAATTGTGTTGTATATATGCTTCATGTCATGTAAATAACCTATGTGCATAAATCATAGGTGTGAAGACAGATAATCCCAGCTCAAAATACTACTTCCTGTCAAAATATAGTCAAGCATGTTTCTTATCATGGTAATCAAGTAGTAAGATTGTTTTCCAAACCCAAGTATAAGTAGGCTTTCCTGTTTTCAGTTTCTATTTTTGGTAAATTCTGGTGGGGTTTTTTCAGTTTTTTCAATACCTTAAAAAACAGTGGTTATCAGTGGTTGCACATTTTCGCGCCAATAAAAACAACAGAAACTGTGTTTTTCTGATGTTTATGGAATTTTAAATTTAATTATTGCTTGCTTTCTGCACTGATAGTGCATGTGTATAGATAGCGTGTGCATAGGGTATATGAGGTCCAGATGCATTTTTACTGCACCAGAATGGACTACAAAGTCGATAGCATTTTTCATTAACTCTGAAGATTGTAAAGATGCTTTCAGCATACCATCTAGCAAGTTACAAGGATCTCTTACAGGGAAGCACTTCAGCTCAGGTATCGATTTTGACAGACCATAATACAACTTTTTCACATACGTAGCAAAATTACTGCAAATACAAACAATATCACTCCAATTTTTTTTTTAACTTGGTAGGAACTTTTTTCAGCAGCATTCCAAGTGACACTGCGTTCCATGTTTACCAAACGTCTGGTGTCATGTTTTCACCACTATCTCAGATGCTTGGTGACAACATTCTTTTCACATTTACCTGTCACTACATCTTGCATTGAATGTTTAAAGCTTGGGGTGTTTGGCAATTCTAAACTGTTTATAAAGTAACTAAATAAGACCTAAAACATGCTTCTAAACACTGCATCTTTAGACCAAAGACCACAAAGCTGAAAAAAGCAGAAGGAAGAATAGACAATGTTTTAGTGACATCCCTAAACAACAAAACTCAAGCAAAATAATGTTAGCCCAGTCTTTCTTGATGCTACCTTGTATAACAAAGTTACATTGTATTGGCCCCTTCAGGAAGAAATAAAAATGTCTTTCACTCATCTTTTCCTTTCTTTGTATGGCCCTTAGTTTGTGGTTGCAAAGGTGTTTTTTCAGTGTTTGTGTTTACACCGGTGATGGCTATTTTCCTTTCAGGTTTAAACCTAAAACCAGATAGCCTAAGTATAAGTAATATCTTTCTGAAACATCCTTCATTGTAAGAAGTATATTATTATTCATAATGGCTGCTTAAGTAGGACATGCAATACAAGCAAGGTGGAATTTCGTATAATTATATCCTATTTGAATAGCTAATAGCGAGGCAAGAATCAGCATGTCAAGGATATTTTACACCCCTAAGAGAAGTGTCTTGCCAAGAGATTTAAAACAGAACCATTAATTTATTAGATATGTTGCCAATGTTCAGGATACATAAGGGCTGGGCACACTTCCAAAAAGTCTCTAGGAACTGAAGTATAGAATACTCTTCAGTCACAAAGTGCACAACTTTCACTGCATTATTTTTTTCAAAACTCTGCAATCAAAGCATTTCTTGATGGCAGCGAGTGTCTAGGGGCCTGATTACGAGTTTGGCGGTGTGGGAGCAGGCCGCCATGCCAGCGCCCCGCTCCCACTCCACCAAGCTCGACCGCCCGACAGATTTGGAGTTTTCTCCTGGTCTGGCGGGCAGTGCATTGGTGGTCCCAGGCGGTGAGCCTTAGAAAGGCACTGCAATGTGAACACCAAAGTTCCTCCATGGAATGGGCTGTTAAGTCCATGCCGTGCAGGAACTGGGGGTATGTGCAGACAGGGGGCACAACATGTGCCCCCCTGCATGCATCCCCTGGCCCTGAGGCAACAGGGGGGCTTGTAGGGCCCCCTTAGTTCCCTCCCCGCCACCTTTTTCATGGCAGGCTTACCGCCATGAAAAGGGTGGATGTGAGGAAACTTGCAATATGCTTGGTGGTGCCGCAGTGATCCCTGGCGGTTGCAACAGTCATTTGTTGGTCCGACCGCCAAACTCGTAATAGGGCGTTATGACCGCCGGTGCGTCAGTGTCCGCACAGCCACCATGGGTTTGGCGGTCCATTGGACCGCCAAACTCATATTTTGGCCCTAGGTCTTTTCTTTGGTTTCTATGACACTGTTGTCAGCACCAACTGTGAAGATCACATCTAGTGAGCAGTGACAATTGTGCAGTCTTGACTTTGTCCTCAGGGTCATCTTCCAAAAACATTTTTGACTCCGTGATTCACCCCAGTACTTGCCAAGTTGCCTTTGCTCTGCTCCATCTCTTACAGTTCGGGATAGGTAATTGCCATTTGGAACATTCCAGAGATTTAGCATATTTCTTAGAAAAGTGAGTTGTTGAGCCATCTGGATCATAAATGTATTTAAGCTTGCAGTGCATATATCGCTAGCATACCACCCCTGTAGCACATGGCATATGAACTGCGAATGGAAATAGAAGGTGAAAGGTAAAATTACTTAAACATTTTTTCATATTTTTGATAGATATGCTTACATAACTGTGCTTGTTCTTGCCAGCGTTGGAGGCTGATGATCATATTATATGTGTTCGCTATTTGCAGGACGAAGAATTCAACTGCTGGCACAAATTAAACATTGCTTGGGTCAGATAAATGGGTCAAGACAAGAAAAGTTCAGATGTAGACGAATATGCTTCTGGTCTGCGGTCCTCACCTTTCTCGTCATCTATCCACACATGGTATGTCACTTTCTGATAAAATATGTAATGTCACATATTGCTTATCCGTCATGGAATTCCCTTTCATATTCTTAAACAGTAGAAGCATTCTGTGCTTCTGTGGGTTCCTAGAAAATATATGCATTTTTATTTTTGAAAATCATTTTGAAAAGAAAGCATGAGTATGGGAACTAATATTTTGTGTGGGTTTTACATTTATCCAATTGAATCAAATCAGTCCAAAAAAGCATGGTTGATGACTGTTGGACCTGGCCCTTTTGCAGGGTTATCCCCAAACCTTTTGCCTTCTACTTCCTATTTTTCTGACCCTCTTTTTGTTAGCTTTAGGACTCTGGACACTTTACCACTGTCAATCAGTGCTAAAGTGCATATGCCCTCACCCTTAAATCATGATATGATTGGTTTACACCTGTTTTGTCTATTTAATTTACTTGTAAGTCCCTTGTAAAGTGGTATACCATTTTCCCAGGGTCTGTAAATTAAATGGGCCTGCAGCGGTGCTTGCGTCACCAACAGACGTAGCCTTTCAAACCTGTCTCAGGCCTGTCACTGCAGGGCCTGCATGTGCAGTTTACTACCACGTTGACTTGACTTTTAAAACTGCTTGCCAAGCCTTAACATCCCCTTTTACTACATATAGGTCACCACTAAGGTAAGCCCTAGGTAGCCCTATGGGCAGGGCACTGTTTAGGTAAAAGGTAGGACATGTGCCTTTATTGTGTGGCATGTCCTGGTAGTGACAAACACCCTATTTTGTTTCTCTATACTCCGAGGCCTACTCCTCTCATAGGCTAGCACTGGGAATTCTCTTATATATGTTTAAGTGGTAATTCTTGATCTGAAAGGAGTAGCGCTGCCATGTTTGGTATGTTTAGAATGGTAGTGATAAAGCACGCTTACTGGTGTAGGTGAAGTTTTTTATTATTATTTTAGATATGCCACTTTTAGAAGGTGGGCATTTCTCTGTGCTTATAACTCTGTGTGCTTTGCAGCATGACTCCAATCCATGTCTGGGCATGGTTGACAACTACATTTTGTGCATACTTTCCAGACAGCCATCACACAGGAGGGGCTGGGTGCATCTGCATACTGATAATCTTCCTGGGATGGGAGAGAGAGAGGCAGGGCGCACTTACATTTGTAGAGGCTGTTTCATGCCCTCGCACAAATGGCTTGTGTACCCCCTACTGTACGTCTTGAGCAAGGGATGGGATTAAAAGGGAGTCTTGTACACTTTTAAGGTTTCTTTTGAAGTGCCCCCTAGATCAAAGACATTTTATGTTTACATTTCTTTATTACTTTTTATACATTCAACAAATACAACATCAGCAGGACGAAATATGCATCTTGACATCCCACAATGTGGGAGGAGCTGTAGAATTATTAACTAAACAACCCCAACATCATCCCCCCCAACCCAAGAACCCCCCTCCCACGCCTCCTTCCGCCCCCTCCCACAGCTGTAAGTGTCCACGCTAGTTATGCTGTGCCTTGAGGGCCCTCCTGCGGCCGTCCAGTAAGGGGCAACAGCCTTAGATATTCAGGGCAGGTGATTTCATTAAATTCCGAAGATAGCAGCGATAAAAAGGGTTCCCACAGGGCGGGGAATGAAGCACTCTTGTCAACAAGTGAAAGGGAGATCCTCTCCATACCAAGAATGTACCACATGCGATGCAGCCAGCCCGCGACTGGTTCCCCAGTGTGTAAGGATATTTTGGAGAGACGCCCCCAAGCCTAGCGCTATTTGGCGACCACTGCATGATTTGAGAGGGAACATGAGAGCGTTTGGTAAGCCCAAAGAATGTATGCTGGGAACCGGGGTAGTTCAGTATTGAAGTGAGTATCTATATCCTGTAGTACCTGCGTCCAGTAGGACTTTAACCGAGGGCAATCCCACAGTATGTGGGTCAGGGTACCTAGTAAGCCACACCCGCGCCAACACAAAGGATCTTTTGATGGGTTGCTTTTGTGGAGTCGGGCAGGAGTGAACTACCAATAAGTTGTTATTTTAGTAGCCGTCTCCACACTAGCCACGTTGCGCGCAGTGTGTTTAGCTCTGTAATAGATGTCCTCCCATTCTCGCTGGGTGAGAGTACGCTCTAATTCTAGTTCCCATCTCTTTTAGCTCGGCGACTTGTGAGGTGTTGGGGCCTGTCTGATTAAGCAGTAAAATTGTGATATGAGATGGGCGTCGTCCATTTTAGATAGGAGCCACTTTTCAAATGCAGTTAAGTGACGCTGCGCCAGCAGACGGACGTCTGGGTGCATAACCCAGTGTCTTATCTGTTGATAATGAAAGCGTTCTGATTCGGGGAGACCCTGCTGGCAACGGAGGTCCTCAAAAGAGAGCGGGCCCTCCTCGTCGAAGAAGTGTCAATCGATCTACTCCCCTCCCTTGTCCACCGTGTAAAGGCCTTTGCATCCATCCCCGGGGAAAAGGCAATGTTTTCGACAATGGGAGTCCGGGGGGACGGAAAGGTAGTGAGGTTCCTTTTGATCGCTATTTTGTCCCAAGCCTTAAGAGGAACTCTCGTTACGCACGAGAGATGGAGATTCTTAGGCTGGCCGCCTTTCGCAGGAAAGGGATCTGCCATAATGACCGCCCTGCTAGCGCCCTGTCTATGAAAAGCCAATGCTTTTCGGATTCCGGGCGTGACCATTCCACAAACGCCCTGATCTGGGCTTCCCAGTAATAATCCTGTAGGTTTGGGATCCCCAGGCCCCCCTCCCCCGGAGGCCTATAACCTAAGTTGTGCTGCATTCTGGGTCTCTTGCCCGCCCAAATGAAGGATTCTAGCTCCTGCTGAAGCGTGATCAACATGCCCGGGGGTGGTTCCAAAGGAAGGGTCTGGAATAGGATCTTCGGAATATAGACATTTTAATGGACGCTATCCGGCCAAGCCAGGACAGCTCGTGTGGTCTCCATCGGTGTAAGTCTTCCCTAACCTGTTCGAGCAGAGCGGTGTAGTTTAGCGTTATGGTGTCGTGTATTGACGCGGAGAGTTGAATTCCCAAGTAAGGGGTCGCCACTGTGGCCCATTGAATGGGGAGTGCACTTTTCAGGGAGCTGAATGTAGAGGGCTTCAAGGTAAGATTGAGAGCCTGTGATTTGTGGACATTTATTTTGAAGCCTGCAGCTTGGGAGAAGCGTTCCAATTCCGACAGTACAGCCGGGAGAGAGGTCTGGGGGTTCTCTAATGTCACTATTACGTCGTCTGCGTATAGACTGAGTGTATGTGTATCCCCCAAAGCGAATGCCAGAGACTAGCGCGTTGTCTCGTATTTCTGAGCCATTGCCTCCATGTATAGGGCAAAAAGCAAGGGGGAGAGGGGGCAGCCCTGACGAGTCCCTCTCTGTATGAGGAACGGGAAGGAGGTGTATCCATTTACTCGGACAGTGGCTTCTAGGTTGGTGTATCCACTGAAGACCCAAGCACTGAACCTCTCTGGGAGCCCAAAGTGCTGCAACGTCGCCATTAAATACCTCCAATTCACTCTGTCAAACGCTTTCTCGGCGTCCATTGATAGTAGTAAGCGCTCAGTGTCGAAACATTGTGCTTTATCAATTATATGAAGTTTGCGTTTGGTGATTGGTGGCGATTAGGTACAAAACCTGATTGGTCTGGGTCAATCAGCCCAGGCAGGAGAGGCGACAGTCGGGATGCAAGGACTCCCGTGAACAGCTTAAAATCGATATTAAGGAGGGAGATCGGCCTGTATGAAGCGCACTGCTGTTTATCTTTCCATACTTTGGGGATTACAATCACAGATGCCCCTAGCATCGACTTGGGAAGGGCAGATGATGACCCTATAGCGTTGTATACTCTAGTGAGAATGGGAGCCAGTATGGGACAAAAGGTTTTATAAAACAGTGCGGAGAAACCACCTGGACCTGGGGATTTCAGTGGTTTAAGCTTGGCAATAGCTGAAATTACCTCCTCAATTCTAATTGCGGCTTCAATCTCTTCCGCTTGGTCAGTGGTGATAGTGGAGGTAGGAGCTCCCTGAAGATATTGCGTTTGGGCCTGCGGGGAAAGATCCTGTGCAGTATAAAGTTCTGCATAGAATTGGCGAAAGGTTTTGGCAATGCGCTGATCAATAACCATCTCCTCTTCATTGGGGGCGGTCACAGAAGTGATAGTGGATGTCTGCCTCTGCGTTCGTAGCCTGTGAGCTAATAGTCTCCCTGCTCTGTCCCCCCCCTGTGTAAAAGTTATGTCAGAGTCTAAGTGCTGCATACTCTGCTCTGTCAAGTTCGAGCGCTGCTAACTGGGAGCGCATCGCTTCCAATTGTGTCCAGTCTCTCGGAGCTCCAGTCCTCTGCTGTATACGCTTTAACTCCTGTGTCTGTTGCGTCAAGAGCTCTCTCTTCTCCCTGCGTATCTTATTGTCTGAGGCTGTAATTGCAATGAATTCACCCATCACCACTGCCTTTAGGGCATCCCAGAGAATGGCTATATGGGTTTCGGGGGTATCGTTCACTTCCAGATAATCTTGCAATGCTTTGGAGATCTGTTGAACCACCTCCGGCCTATGTAACAGCGTATCACAGAGACGCCAAGTCCGGGAAGTGGTTGGACCCTGCGGCAGTGAGAAGGCCAGGGTGACTGCAGAGTGGTCCGATAGAGTACGTGGTTGAATATCTATTTGCTTGATATAAGGTGTTAAACTTGTCGTGCCTAGAAAATAATCGATTCTTGCGTATGTTTTGTGGGAGTGTGAATAGAAAGAGTATTCTCTAGCTATAGGGTGATTATCCCTCCATATATCAGCTAACCCCGCGTCCGCAAGCATCTGCTTCCCCTCTTCGGAAAGGGCCCCTGTCTTTGGGCTGAGCTATCTAAGGTGCTGTCAAAAATTATATTTAAGTCACCACCCAAGAGTATTGTCCTATCTTGGGGAGCCTTCATTTCATGCACTACTTTCGACAGGTATTCCTCCTGGCCCTCATTGGGAATGTAAACTGACCCTATGGTGAGTGTTTGTGAACCAATGGAGAAGGAATAGGCTAAAAACCGTCCCTTCAATTCTGCTTGTTTAGGTCCTATCTTACCGGGAAACTTGTTGGATAGTAGGATAGCCACTCCTGCTTTCTTTGTGGAAAGGGAGGGAAAAAAATGATGTGGGAATGCACGTGTACGAAGTCTATGTGTGTCCCCTGCTTGGAGATGGGTCTCTTGGAGCAGGCAAATGTGGGCCTCCGAGCGTTCTAAATATGACAGTATGGCCCGGCGTTTGATGGGGTTATTCAACCCTTTTTTACATTCAAGGTCAAGAACTTAAGGGGTTGGGTCATCTCAATAGACCTGGGGAGGGAGCTGAGGAGCTGCGCTGTGGTTCCTTGGGGCATCGGTGTATACTGGCATGATGTATCGGCCTAGCTTGGCTCTTGATGGAGTGATGTGAGGGGCGCGGGGTGTGTCGGGAAGAGTGGCCCAAACTAAATAATAACCCAACAAAATATAACAGATTGACAACACAACACAAAACAGATCGTAAATGTCCTGAGATTGCATTCCCATGGGATGGGGGTGGAAGAGTTCCAGTTTGCCGAACCGCCCCGCTTCCCCCGGGCCCCGGCCGAGTTATAAAGGCTTGGATGCACCAGTTTGATCTCTAGTACAAGGGGCTCATATCAACTCAAGCTCTGTCACTGACAGACTCAGGCCGGGCCTGTGGAGTCCTCTCCCAAGGACGCCAGGACTGCCTGTCTCTCTCTCGCTATGGTTTCTGGGTCGGGACGCATCTCCAGAGGGTCTGCGCCCATCGTCTTCCACCTACCTGGTCCCCTACCTTTACCCGATCCAACGGGCGAGGGCGGGCCTGCTACAGAGTCGTCTGAGATGTTCAGCAGTTGGCGAGCCTCCTTGACCAAGCGGATTTGCTGAATCTTCCTGTTAAGGCGGAAGATGAGTCAGAACGGGTGCCCCCACGAGTACGGGATTTTGCTTTCCCGGGGGTGCGAGGTGTTGGGCCGGAAAGCTCTCCTTTTCTGGAGGGTTGACGCCGCCAGGTCCTGGAACAGAAGAGACCGATGCCCCTGATACTGTAGAGAGCTGCAGTCTCTAGCCTTTTGTAGTATTTGCTATTTCAATTGAAATTCATGCACAGAGGTTAGAATATCAGGGGATGGGGCCGGAGAGGGCCTCCATGGGCCCACCTGATGTGTGCTGTCCAATTTGATCTCCATTACCTCTGGGGCGTCGAGGATCGACCGGAAGAGGCCCTCCACAAACGCTGCAATGTTCTGGCCTTCTGCTGCAATGTTCTGGCCTTCTGCCCCGTGAGGGATATTGCGGATATGAATGTGGTTCTCTAGGTCCTCCGTGTGAGCCTGGAGGTCTAGGTGCTGGTCCTTCAAGCGAATTACCTTCTGCTGAAGGAGTTCGATCTCTTCGTCCCTGCTTGAGCTTTGAGTCTCTAACGTGTCTACCCTATCACCTAGGGAATTCACGTCCTTCCTCACCTCTCTGATTTCCTGCGCTATTTCTAAAAAAATCTGCTTTAAATCTTCCCTTAGATATGTAAATAAAGTCACAATGAATGCGCGAGTAAGAGGAGCCTCAGTTTCCCCAGTGTCCGTTGACTCCGTTGTTTCCGCATTGTTTGTTGCTGGTGTTTTAAGTAACATATCTTTCACGGATTCGTCTTTTTTCCCCCCCTTGGCGGCCGCCATGGTCTTGGCTCTGGATATTTGGTGTCTCCCCCCACCTGCAAGTGTTCCAAAAGCGGACTCCCTTGTTGTCGCTCTTAGGGGAGGGCCGGCACTCCAGCTGCTCCTGGATTTGCCCTGCGCCTTTAGGTCTTTGACGTGATGGTATGTGTACTTTATCTACGGCAGCTAGGGACACTGCCCGTCCGCAGGGGCCTAGAGATCCTCGTGTGAGAGTACGTCACAACCCCTCCAGTCTTGCCTCTTAGCAGTAGGCTCTGACCAGTAAGTCTTTTAGGGCGCTGCCGGGGGCCTCTCTGAACATACGGCCCTAATGTGTTTAAGGGTCTGATGTTGTGGCTCTGCAACTCGGGCCCCCTCCGAGGGGATCGTATCCTCCCTCCGGCTTCTGCTCGCCTAAGCTCCACCGCGGGCGTCAGGGCTGGGTCCCGCCCCGAACTCCTACTGCTGCAGCTCTCCTGGATTGTATTCGGGACCTCCTATCCTCAGGCCCCCACTGGTTGAGTGTGTCGTGGCGGGGGCAACCGGATACTCCACATGCCTCTGAATTGGCAAAGGAACCACCGAAACCCCCTCCAGTCCAAGCGGGCCCCCTCCAAGCTGCTCCCAGGGGCCCACAAGAGCCGATTCTCTCACTGGGGCCAGTACCTCTGGGCGATGCCTGATACGCCGCCCGCCCGACTCTTGCGAGCCGATCGTGGCCTGTGCTGTGTAGTTCAGTCATCCTGGGGCCTAGCTGAGGTGAGCGCGTCTTCCGCACCGGGTTTCTTTGTCGGGCCGACTCCTCCTCAGGTCCCCGTGGCCCCGGTCCGGCCCGTCTCAAGCTGGTGCGTCACTGCTGCATCCTAGCGCTGCCCGGCCTGGCTCACCACGCCCCCCCCCCCCGCCTGGGGCCACTCGCTCACCTCTTCAGGCCTCTCCAGGCCTCACACGCCTCTTTACAAGCCGGGAGGGGGCCTCCGCCCGCACGCTCGCTTTCTCCGGTCACCCGGTACCCTTTGCTGGGGGCCGCGATCTTCCCGCACCTGGGCTCCACTCGTCACAGCCCCTCCTCCGTGTCCCATCATGGCTAGGTCTTGGCCTCTCCGCCGCTCTTCTCTGCAGCCTCGTCGGGGTATCGTCGGTGGGGTTTGCTCCGTTGCTCCCCGCCACGACCTTGCTGCTCCTCCGTGCAGGCGTCCCTCTTGCTCCTCGACCTTCAAGGCAGCGGAACCACTCTGTTGCGTCGCTTCCTCGCCACGCGGCCTAGCTCAGGGCCTCACTGCTGCAGCTCCACCCACAATGCCGCAGGACTCCAGGCAACGCTTGCGGACGCCGATCGAGTCCACTCGTTCTCCAGAGTTGCCCCAGAGCCGCGAGGCGATTTTAACGGTACGGCTACTCCATGCTTAAGCCTGGGCCCGGGTCTAGAGCCGGAGCGACGAGCAGGCACGTCCTACTCGGTCGCCATCTTGGCCACGCCCCTGATCAAAGACATTTTGAGTATAAGTACAGTGGCTCTGACCTCATGGTTTTAGAGCACTTTTGGAACTGGGACTGAACCTCTGTCAGAAGGATTGCTGCGCTGCACAAAGGACTCATCTGGGCTACACTTCTGTTGTTGTCCTGCTACCTGCTACTTGCTGGGTGGCCTAAAGGACTCACTGGATTGCTTTCTGCGTGTTGCCCTGCTGCCAGCTGCTCCCTGACTCTGTTCTGCAAGGATACTGTGGCACTGACCGGAGAGATCGCCATCAAGTCTGCTAGACAGGCTGTGTTCGTATCTCTGCCTACTGCTGCCTGCCTTGTGCTTCTCCCCCCCAGTGTTCTTCCAGGCAAGCCCAGTTCATGGTGGGTGCTGGTTGTTCTCCTTGTCTCTAATAGTATAGCGCCTGGGGAGCGCTTAATTTTCACTATTTTGATACCCGGTACAGGGAGAACGCCTCATTTTTAGGTCTCGCCTACGCAGCGCGCATGCGCTGCATAGGAGACCTTTAGCCGTCGTTCAGCTCTTTTTCGAAGCACATACTCGTGCTTGTGGCGGCATACACCTTGCGGGAGCGCGCAGGGGCGCGCCACAAGCACGAGTATGTGCTTCTAAAAAGAGCAAACAGCTGCTGCTTCGCGCGCGTGCGCGAATGAATTTTTTTGCATCTTTCTTTCAAGTGCCAAGGGACAATTTATTTTATGGTGCACACAGTAATTATTTTGTCTGTGCCTGCACACGTTTTCCACTCAGCCTTGTCAAATGGATGTTTTGGTTGGCTTGTAAGGTCTGTGTTATCGGAATAAAAAAAAAAGTGAAACGCAAATTCCACGGGCCGCAGTGGCTATGAACCAGTACCTAAAAATAACACCTAGAAATTGCTCATAGCATTAGCTCTGCAGTTAAGAGCCCACCCCCGTCACGCTAGCACCGCATGCACTGCTGATGACTTTAAAATTGATACCACAAAATATATTTCAAATAACATTGATTTACCTTACTAGTAACAATACATATAATGTGAAAACTGACCTTGCTCGATAAATAAAATCTCTGCTTCTGCATCATATGCCATTAGCTTGTGGTGAAAGGCTCCGTTACTACTGATGGTTCGATGTCTTCGTCAAAAGTTTTTGACACGTGTCTGCAGTATCCCTGACTGTGTCAGTAAGTGTCCTTACAGTTCTTCTATCAACAGGGAAGTCTGCCGCTCTACAGAATTATCATTATAATTATTTAAGCCATCCTTGGGTATAAGATTTTTTCTTCCAAATTTGATGGCACATTCATAGCCGTATTTTGTTTCTGAGTGCTTATCAACCGAGTTTAATGTGTGAAAGGTTTTATTTAATGGGAGTGCACTTTTTCAGTTACAGCAAGGAAATCTATTCGTTGCGTAGAGAATTCCAGCTTTCACCGTACAGGCAACAACGGTTAGGACATGTATATTAAGTGCTGTAATCTTAACTTCTCACATATTCCTTCTGTCATTTGTTGATCGGCGGGAAAACTTTGTAAGTACTTGTAACAATTATAATCACAGTGGGGTTTTGATCCTATTTTCATCACCTACCCAGAGTGACATGTTGGCATCGCCTGCTGCTGTGCTTACATCTGGGCACAGGGCCTGACTTTGGGCTTTCGCCTGTGACTCCACTCGTGCTATTATCAGATTTCACTATGTTTGACTTTCACATAGAACCAACTGGGACCATCGGTGTGCTTAAAAATGGAAAATGATCTCTCGTGTTTTTTTAGGGGAAAAATACTAAACCAGATCTGGATTTACTTACATTTCTTATGTGCCAAGCAAACAGTATCCTAATCCTGATGTGTCCGGATAACATGCATTGTACTTGGAAGTCCAGCACTAATTAATGATTCAATACTGTGTGGACATCCATATGTTATATGTATTTAAGCCAAAATGAAAGATGTTCCTCTGGGGATTTTTATTATGAAGACTTGCTTGTATGAGTACAATGCTACCATAGACCTTGTTCTCCAACATTTATATTGTTACATCTCTTCATAGTAACTTCTGCAAAGAATTAGATTCACTCTTCCAAATTCATATATTACTTCACACTCTGCAACTAGACCAATGATTTGGTGCATCAGCAGTACTAGTGAAATATTACAGGAAGCAGCACACTGGACATTGGGTATTGATGTCTGTGGTGATACTTTAGAGGTTGTTAGGGGCAACATACCACTACACGGCTGAATTGAATTATTCTTCTTGGGCACCCCTCCGTGTGCTGACCTTTTGACTGCTCTGCTGTGCGGACATTGACGAGTTATTTCCTGCTCAAGGAAGCAGTTCTTTATATGCAGTATAGTAAATGCAATGCTACCACTTTTTAGTTTGCAGTACTACTTGCAATTCTTGAATCATTTCCCTGAGAAGACCCCTAAAGCGTTATAAGGAGCTGAAACACATTGAAAAATATTTTTTAGCAGCCTCAATTAAAAATATTGCATTCAAGATATTACTTGGTATTTAAGACTGAACTCTCAAATACAAGACTGCCCCTAAATGATTCCTGTAACATCAACAAAATTGGCTGGATTTTTTCATGTGTTTCTTCCCCTAATATAAAACGGGCATTGCTTATATCAGCCTGAGCCCTGAGTGTGAGGTAATACGTGAATTTTCAGGAGTGAGCATGATTTTTTTTAAAGATCTGTTATATATTATTAGAATAAATTTGTAAAATGGAGAAAATACTTATAATAATGAGTTTTCATTGAACGCACTAATCTATGCCACAAGATGCCACTCAGTGGCACATAATTACACTCTAATCAATGCAACATAAAAACACTCCACATAATACCACTCAGTGCCACATAATTATATGCTACATAATTACACTGCACTCAATGCAACATACACTCCAAATACCACTCAGTGCCACATAATTACACGCCACATAATTACACCTTACTCAATGCAACATAAATACACTCCATATAATACCACTCAGTGCCACATAATTACACGCCACATAATTACACTCTACTCAATGCAACATAAATAAACTCCACATAATACCACTCAGTGCCACATAATTATATGCTACATAATTACACTGCACTCAATGCAACATACACTCCAAATACCACTCAGTGCCACATAATTACACCTTACTCAATGCAACATAAATACACTCCATATAATACCACTCAGTGCCACATTATTACACGCCACATATTTACACTCTACTCAATGCAACATAAATACACTCCACATACCACTCAGTACCACATAATTACACTCTATTCAATGCAACATAAATATACTCCACATAATACCACTGTGCCACATAATTACACTCTACTCAATGCAACACAAATACACTCCAGAAAATACCACTCAGTGCGACATAATTACACGCCACATAATTACTCTACTCAATGCAACATAAATATACTCCACATACCACTCAGTACCACATAATTACATGCCACATAATTACACTCTACTCAATGCAACATAAATATACTCCACATAATACCACTCAGTGCCACATAATTACATGCCACATAATTACTCTACTCAATGCAACATAAATACACTCCACATACCACTCAGTACCACATAATTACACCCTACTCAATGCAACATAAATACGCTCCACATAATACCACTCAGTGCCACATAATTACTCTACTCAATGCAACATAAATATACTCCACATAATACCACTCAGTGCCACATAATTATATGCTACATAATTACACTGCACTCAATGCAACACACACTCCAAATACCACTCAGTGCCACATAATTACACACCACATAATTACACGCCACATAATTACACTCTACTGAATGGAACATACACTCCACATAATACCACTCAGTGCCACATAATTACACGCCACATAGCCAATAGGTCTCGCCTTTGGGACCTTATAAGTGTTTAGCCATGCAACAGTTGATGTTGTTGCACCAAGGATATTGTGCTGCATAACTAAATACTTATAAGGCCCCAAAGGCAAGACCTATTGGCTATGCCAATGCTTGTTTCTTTCTGTCCCACAGCGCCTGGTGAGCGCTTGTTAACTTTAAAGCCCCGCTGCAGTGCAGAGCTCGCCGTGAGTGCCCTTGCCTGGGACTGCAGTGTGTGAGCGCTTTCCCTCTTTAAAATACTGCTGGAATGCGGAGTTCTCCTTGAGTGCCCCTGCCTGGGTGCTCAACGACACCAGCGTGTGAGGCGTCCCTTCCAGAGACTGTGGGTCTGGTAAGCGAGGCCGCCAACGATCAAGGAGAAGGTCAGCCTGCGGAGTAACAGCATTTCCTCTAAAGGGAGTGTCCACACTTTTCTCTAACCTCGTGATCTTGGCATTGTTAAACTGCCTAACTCCACTATCAGCAGCGGGGGTCCCGGGAGGAAGGCCTGCTGACATCCCGAGTGGCTGCTCTTAAACCAGGTACTGCTGATCAGAATCACTCGGCATGCGAGAAAATCCTCCTGCGCTTCTTGCGGCGGCTCTGCCTTGGCATTAGTAACAGCAGACTGAGAAGCTATGGAGGGCTCCGGCCACGCTGTAGGTCCAGAGTGGCTATGTTGCTTGGGAAAACGGCGTTGGGTTCAGGAGCTGCACCAAGTGCACGCAGGCAGCTGCCTTCTGCTAAGCTGCACGTGGTAGACCGGCTAGGTCTCCCCGCTGAATTAGACAGTTTATGCCCCACCCCCCTTACCTGCAAGGGCACAATTTGGGGTCATTCACTTGAGCATTGCATTACGGGGTGAGCCCTCGATGGAGGCCCCCAGTCAGAAATTTACCACGTTTGGGATCACTTCTTTGAATTACCATATTCACTGTAGAAGGCACGCAGGTGCTGCTATGCCCTATGTTCTTTCTGGTGATGTTTGAGTGATTTCAAACCAACTGCTGCATTGCATGCCCTGATGTTTTCTAGTGTATACTGTTTCGATACCTACACTGCCAGGATAGTGTGTGCTATGTCTGCAGTTGCACAATGTGTACAGTTATCATGCTTCATGTGTGTATTTCCTAGTGGGGTATGTGCCATGTTCTAAATAACCACTGATAATGTGTTGTAGGTCACTGATGATCATTGTATTACTCACGATAACAAGTAATATCTTTTAGGAATTGTTTTATTTGCACAGTACTTACATTTTAGGTCGTTTTGGTCTTATGATAACTATAATATAGATACATATTTTTATATATTCATGTGTGAAGTCTCTTTTGTGGTGCACTCATTGTGTTACTGGTGTGAGTGTGTTGCGCAAACGCTTTACACATTGCCTCTAATGTTAAGCCTGACTGCTCTATGCCAAGCTACCAGGGGGTGAGCACAGGTTATCTTTGGTGTGCAACTTACCCTGACTGGAATGGTGGGTTCTACCTGGCTTAGGTGCATAACCTAGCCAACCAGAAACCCCATTTCTAACAATGACTGAAAACACTACTTCAAAAATACACTTTAAAAGTTGAATGGTGCTCATAGGCTTAAACTTTAACAAGTGAAAAACCAGCACTATCACACCAAGGACTCTTCTCTGCTCCGACGTACCAGCAGGATGCCAGTGAGCTTTCTGCTGAGTGAGCAAGGATCTCAGGTCACTTTTGTCTGTGGCTTTCTTTTAATTGAAAACATTTGCATTTGTTTTTAGGGCACCTAAATCTAATTCCAGGTATTTCTCCCCTGACCTGCCCTTCACTAGTCTTCACATCAGCTATTTTTGAAAGATGCCCCTCCTGTGGTGGAATGAAGTACTGGATGGATGTACAGATCTTCATAGTGTGCATTCAAAGTTTATAAATGTGAAAAATCTGTCAAGAGATGAGGTTTTGCATCACAGGATCTTCATTAATAGCCATAATCATTTCAATAATTCCCCGCCCTTATGTGGGGATGATCGTCTTTTTCTATAAATTTGAGGTCGCCATCAGGAATAGTGATTAATTCTGAGCATTTGTGGACTGTAAGTAAACCAAACAAACATGTCATTTTAGCAATCTGAAACTTATTCACCAGGATCGATCCACTTCAAAACAATCCATCTCTTTTGGGATAGTATCCTACATATCATTGTGCTATTAATTAGCTAATAAACCTCTGTCAGAGAAACCTAGAGTTCATTCCACTAGGAGGGAATAGCTCCACAGCCTGGCTGAGAAACATCCTTCTATAAGATAAATGCTAGGCGACCATTTCAGTCCACATTATTCCAGGCACTATGTCTTGGTTCTGATACAAAAACTGACTCTAGTGTTGGTCAAGCTATTCTGAGGAATCTTTGTGGACTCTGTAATTAAGGTTCTACCAGTATCTCATGTCAGTTAGAGTTTCTAGTCCTTAAGTTTTGAAGACTCTACGATGCAGTGGAGTCCTGGTACTTTATCGTAGGGATCTTCATTGAAGTTCATTGACCCTCACTCCTCCCTGACTTTATTTATTAAGCATCCGGTGTAAAAACATCCACATTTTATTCCTAGCCTTTACTATTCGTTTAAAAAAGAAACGACTCTGAGTCATCTGCCAGTATAGGGCATCCTGGGTAAAGGCAGCCCAGAAAGTTTAAAGGGCGAGGCTTGTTTTTTAACTCTTAAAATGTAAGCTGATGAGACTGCAATTTTCCTCACCATGTGGACATTTCAGCAGAAATTTGTGTTAAAGATGCTGCATATAACACATAGTTTTGAGGAGGGTTTGTGGGTACTACATAATGTCTAGACTTTAGAAACTCTTGTGGTGGGTGTGCCGCAACAAAGAAATGTTGAACTCTTCACCCTTTCTACTGACATATGGATATATATTGATATAAAGTATTCCGGCGTCCCCATATGCAGTGGGGAATTATTCTAATGATTATGACTTCAATGAAGATTCCTTCAGTGCAGAACCAGAACTACAAGTAAGTAATCATTTCTTCACAAGGCTGAAGTAAATGAAAATGGCCTGCCTGAAAGCCAAGCTGGAATAGCTTGGCACCAGGAAAAAACTCCCATGGGCTTCTCTTCCACAATGTTACAGCTGCTTCTACTGCATTGCATCTGTGAAGAGCCTTTAAAGCCCTCTCATTTAATTATAGCTTCACTATTCTGTCCATCAACACAGAGCATCCAGTTCCGAAAGAAGATCAGGATAATATCACTTTTTCCAGAATTGGCCTTGACTACACAGACATCAGAAGATGATACCCACCTTTGCAGCAGCCTGAAACTGCACTAGGCATGACTGAGGCAGTTCATCCATCACTTGAGGTTTTAAATTTCCTGCCTCTATAGATACCTGAACTTCTTAGACCACTGAGGGATGAAAGGCCAAGATCATTAAAGCACAGGCACAAGAGATGAAGGTATTACTAAAGAACAAAGAGAAAATGTCCCCAAGCAGAGCACCCAAGGAAGACCATCGCAGATAATACATGCCTACCCAAGAGAGGATCATCCTAGATATGAACATACTGGAGATGACTGCACTAGTGACAAGGACTCTTCCATGAACATTGTCGGGAGCTCATGTTTCTCACTTTCAACCAATCAACAGAACATGTGACACAGCCTTCACATCATATTTGGTTGCACAATCTCTAGATATTATTCCCTCTCGAATTTTATCAGTGGATGACATCCTCTCCTTCCAGCAGCGATAAAATAGGACAATATTGATGCAATTGCTCTTACAACTCAGTCTTTGGTCCTCTTCGAGACCCTCCAACCAAAATCACAGGCATGACCAACAGTTGCAGTGGTCTTGGAACCTACCAAGCTTCCTTAAACCTTTCTCTGACATCATCTGTTATCATCTGGTATGAAAAAGAAGACTTTAAGGGAATACTAAATTAGATAATTATCTCCCTTTATGAATAGTCTGTGTGGCAATATGGCTACACCTGATCTTTCCGTTTATGAATATTACCATGGCATGTTTGAGACACATATCTCAGCTGCATTTTACCCCTGTAACATCACAAGCATAGCAGAAGATGTTAGACCTAGTTTTATGCATCTAATCCTTTTAGGCCACATGCCAACAATAAGAACCAGAAAATGACATTTGAATCAAGGACTGCAGTCAGTATGTGTGTAGATAAAGAGACATTTTTTCAATGGTCCCCTATAGGCTATAGCATGAGCTGTGAGCTGTGGGTCACATGCTGTATGGGCAAAGTGCAGTAGCAGTGTCAAACCCGAATCAACAACAATCCACTACAAAAGGAAAGACTCTCCCCTTAGTAAATATTGATTCAATTTTCCTATCTTTGCTAGGAAGAAGGGGAATGAAGGCTGCAATACTAACCATTTCACTCTGTGGCAGACTGCAGATGTCCAAAAGTTCAGACCCACTAAAAGAGCCAGATGTTCCTAAATCCCAGCATAGTATATTGGTTAAACTGATAAGCCTGTTGGAGGAATCTGGGGAAAAACAAGGAAAGGGTTAGGAGAAAACCAGGACTGGATTTGCCCGCTAGGGGGATTTGCCTCAGGTAGTGCAATCTGGAAACGTCGACAAAAGAATGCCAGTGAATGTCAAGGAATTGGGGGAGCAGCTGCAGTTAATGAGAAGGAGGAAAGAGGTTGAAATAACAAATGGAGGATGGCATCAACAATCGGCAGATGGAAAATGAATGTCTTACCATGCGTAATTGTGGTGTGCTGTAATTAGCTCCCTTCAGACCACGATAACAGGCAGGCAATCAAGGACGCCATAAGACAGTCAGGCCATCAGCTGAGGAGCAAGACTTAAGGCGCATAAGGCCGAAACATGCAAGAGGCAAAACAACAGTGCAAGAGGACCAATGAATGGAACAAAATGGAAGCCCTAACAGCGGGATGGGGACCAGAAAAAGAGAGGATAAAAAAGGTGCAAGGACGGGTGATAGGTGCGAACTCTAGCAAAACGGAAAGCCTCAGCAGCACGTTGCTAGTTGTCTGCTCCGTACGGAAAGAAGCCTGAAATTGTCCGCTACCAACAGTACCCCAGACGTGACTCGGGCAACCCAGGAACTGATGATGTACAAAGAAACTCAACTGTAATGATTATGCAGAAGTAATTTCCAAAACTCTGTTCCCCAAACTTTCCAGGATTTCCAGAAATGGAAGTCTAGATGTCTAGATCTTTGCTTCTGTACTTGCCAGTCAGTAAGTCTGAATTTTCATGGCGAAAGGGTTTGAGCGTACCTCTCAGAGAAATAAAGGCATTTACTGTTGCTCTTTCTTAGTCAAGAAAAGGGGATAGGAACAAGAATATTGCCCTATTCTAGATGCCAAGATAGCAAAGAAATGACTAGAGATAATCATCCAGGATATTGACAGTAAACCAGTTTTATCCTCACTTATACAAAAGAGACTGGATGTGTTCCATTGACTTACAAGATGCCTATTTTCTCATTCCAATTTTCAAAAACGCTTGTTTCCCGAGTTTCCAGAGTGGCAAGAACTATTATCAGAGCAGAATACTGTGCTTCAGCCTAAATCAGCTGCCTCTACCTTCTCCAAATGCATAGTGGTTGTGGCATAGTTTCTTTATCAGCAGGGAGTCTTCTTCTAACCAGTATAAAGATGATTGTCTCATCATGGTGTGCTCTGAATTAAATGTGGTACTAGACCTGTATACAGAAACGGATCCTCTTCAACCTTGTCATCATATCAGGCCATTTAATACTCAGCCGATTTAGACACTAGAATTATAAAAGTGTTTTCTTCAGATGACAGACTGTCTTCTATACCAAACAGGTGTCACAGTCTCGAGTGATTTAGCATTCACAGTCAGACAGATCTCTTCTATTCTAGGCTCTATTGCATTGTGTCTTCCCAGGAGTAGATGCCAAATTGCACAAGACTCCTGAGGAAATCCTGGAAGACCAGTGGTGCCAGGACACAGGAGCATAAGACAAGGGAATTAAGTTGAATAGTCTAGTTTTCAGTCTAATGTAGTGGGTTTAAGTTACTCCTCCAGGCTCCCGCTATCGTATCCTTCACTGTCAGGGGTCCGTGGTGCATTAGAAGTGCCGGGAAGCGATGCGGCGGGCGGACGGGAGCGAGGAGACGATCAAGACACGTCTTACCCGCTCGCCATCTTGGCCACGCCCCCCTGTCTCTGCTTTTATGAATTGGAGAAATGACTGAACATTTCCAGAAGGCTGGGAGTTTCCCATGGGATCTAATTTCTCGGAATAAAGGGTCCAGGGTCTCTGCCCAGTAATCCCCGTCCTGCCTGAAGAGGGCTGGAGGGATCCCGTTGGGTCCCAGGGCCCCTTCTCTCCTGCCTTTGGCGATTTGTTTGCTTGATAGTGGTAATATGAGCAGCCCTTGAGTCATGCTGGTTGTGGTTGGTTAGAGAGGGGGTGATGCTGTGTTGTGGGTCAGTGATCGGGGAATCTTTCCTCACCATGCTCGCTGGCTGCCTCGAGGATTGCTGATTGAAGTGAGCCCTAAGAAAGCCTTCCCAAATCTCTTCAGAGATGTGAGATGTCATGCCCTCCTGGGCTGGACACATTATTTAATTTTCCGTTCTCCAGAATCAAGTGATGAGAATAGTTTAGCCCAGAAGTCATCTTCTCGAGTTCTGTTGGCATTCCATTAAAAAAAATTTAATGAGCTTCTTTGTTGGTGGAGTAGAGATTGGAGGTAGAAGTCCCCAGATTTGTATCTTAGCGGTGACTCTGTGAAAAAATGGAAGTGAGACAAACGTATAGTCTAGAGTTGAGCAGGTGGACGCAGAGTAAAAGGAAGCCGCTGGCAGGGAGTCCTCAAGGAATCTTCCATTGAGCGCCCTGACGTTGATGGGCTCCAAATCCTCCAGCAGGCGTCTGGCTGTTTTGCTTGTTCTGCCATAGGGACTCCTGCTTTGTTGTGAAATATTCCAGTGTGAGGACTGTCCCTCTACTTCCTCCTCCTCAGAGGAGCCTAGAAGATGTAAATACAGATCCCCAGAGAGGATGAGGTTAGGAGTATTCAGATTGCTTATATGTGCCAGAAGCTGATCCACAAGGTGTTCTGAATCTTGTTTTTTTGCATTTCGGGTGTATGTAGGTGTTGAAAATTATTAACTACTCCTTGTTCCCATCAAATATAAGGCTGATCATGACTGCTATAATGGCTGCTGAAGAAGATGAGACTTCCTCTGCTTTGGTTGTGCAGGTTAATGACAAGTAAGTTGCTAGCCCCCCTGATGGGTGGCCGTATTGAGACTGCTTGACTGCTGGCGTGAAAAACCACATAAAGCCCTGTAGTTTGGGTGGGTTGGCCAGCCAGGTTCCCTGAAACAGGATTATATCAAAGGATTGATGTAGAGCAGAAACTCTGGATCCATGACTTTGCTTGCCAGACCACTGATGTTCCATGTACACCAGCGTAGGGCAGGTTTTGTCTTCTTGAGTGGCGCTCCCCGGTGTGGGTCTTGTTATTGGGTGTGGGTACAGCCATTGATGGTTCTGAATATCCATCTGAGATTCGATAGAAGGCTCCAAGTGCTCCTGGGCAGTATATAGTGGCCTGAGCCCGAGACGGGGATGTCTTCTATTGAGGTAAGGGGGTTTGGTGCAGACTTTCTGTGCTGTCTGTGGCTCACTGCTGGGCCCACCCACTGCGCTGGTTGTTCCTCTGGATGCTGCCTGGTTCCTTTCTGGGCTCCCCTCCTGTGTTAGTTCATTTGGGAGGGGCGCCAGGGTTGTTGTCATGCTACAGAGCCTATGAGAGCTGTCGGTGATCACTAAGGAGTGACTCTAGGAACTCGAGAGACCCCTATTTGTGTGTGAGGTGATATTTTTGTTCTCAGGTGATGCCCTTTCTGTTTCTTCCCGTCTGTCTGCCCTCCCAAGGTTGTGGTGAGGGGAGAGAGATTCTTCTGGGGTGGGCTGACTGGGGGCTCCTAGGTTGTCCAGTGGCTGGGGTGCTGGGCAGAAGGGGTTGCCCACCAGGTGGGTGTGATGTGGATGGAAGAGGGGATACACAGCTGAAT
Organism: Calotriton arnoldi; assembly: GCA_963921515.1. Lineage (NCBI taxonomy): Eukaryota > Metazoa > Chordata > Amphibia > Caudata > Salamandridae > Calotriton > Calotriton arnoldi. The sequence goes on along the minus strand of CAWUFW010002788.1, from coordinate 1,724,943 downwards.
GGTTCATGACTGTTCTTTTGTTCCATCCCTTCCGCATTTGCATCCGCCTTTGCTTTGCATTTTGCTTTTCATTTTGCGCTGGGGCGGCCTCTGGCGGTGGGAGTACTGTGACGGGGGTTCCTTCATGGTCTGTCATAAGGAGATCAGCAGCTCCCACGGACAGGCTGCTGGTATTTGGTATCTGAGTGTTGGTCATAGCTGGTGCCTCCAAGCAAGTCACCTTATGATCTGAGGCTCTTGAGTCAGAGATACCCTCCCTGGTGGTGTGCTCTTTCTTGAGCTTGTTTAAGTCATTGTTGAGCATAGAAGGGAGAGTGGACAGCTTGACCCAACTGTGTCCGCTTAATCATTGAATTCAGGTCCCCCAGCTTCTCATCTGTGCCAGCGACATAGAGAGCCAGGGTGTTGAGTAAGGTCAACTGAATGTCCATCTTGTTGGACTGGTTCTGGAGGGTCTCCACGGACAGTTGCATGGTGTTTAGCAGGGATGGCCATACGTTGTCCATCTGTGGCGCGGCTTTCCCTCCTGAATTGGCCCTTTTCCTAGTGTCCGATTCCAACCCTGTTCTGAGGTCCTGAGCACCGGCTGAGGGGGAAGCTCTCTGTGGTGAATCCAGTGTGTAGGAGGCCAGCATTTCTGCCCACTCTTGGGTGCCCAATTATGAGAACCCCCAGCTCATCCACATGGTGATCCTGGACCTCTGGGTGTTCTCGGTGTTCTGGTAGTGGTGGGTTTGGGGAGGCGTTATCAAAAGGTAGATCTTGACAGATTTGGAGCAGTTGGACTGACGTCTAGGTTGGTGATGGCCTCCTGTGCTTTGGCCATGCCATCGTCCTGAGACGATGTGAGTGGATCTTCTGAGTAGTGTGTCTGACCCAGTTTGTTGACTCCGGTGCTGCTCCAGGTTTCCTGTGGTGTGGCTAGCCTCTTGACATTCTTGGCACTCTTGGGTTAACTGCATAGGCTGGGGGATAGCATGTGCTGATGTTAGCATACTGCCCTCCCTGGTGGGCGCCTCCAGATTGTTAATGGATGTAGGGTTCGTAGGGTTCACAAGAGCCTCGCCTGCCTGGTTGCTCGCTCTTTGAGAGTCTAAAGACTGCAGGTGGTCGAGTGGTGGCTGCAAGGTTTGGATTTCGCTGCTGGATGAGAAGATGATGAAGCCATGTCTTTCAAGAACCAAAACTTTGACAAGATTTTAGTTTGAAAGGAGCGGGTGAGGCTTCTCTTGACATGGGTCGCCGACTCATCCTGTGTGTCATGTGGCCCTGAGTCAGTTGTTACTAGGGGGGCTGGTGGTTGCATTTGTCCCCTTCCTTTTGCAGCAACCTTTTTCTTTGCCCTTCCGACACTGGGGGGTGGTTCCCTTGTCTTCCCTGACCTCATGGGGCTTGGGCTGTTGGTCCCCTTACAGCAAGGGACAGCTTGTTGTGTGTCATAAATCTTTTTTTTAAAGTTTTGCTGTTCCCTTGCTATGGTACTATGACACTGATGCTTTGCCTTGAATTGGCTGACTAGCTCACTTGCTTGCACCTTTCCTCACATGTTTTTTCGATGTTGTCTTTCCTTTGCTTTTTGTTATTATTATTGATTAATATTAATATATCCTCCATTTGCCGTGATCACTGGAGAGACCGCCTGCTGTTGAGTCTGTGCTGGAATACCATCCGTGGAGTTTCAGAGCTGTAGGTATTGTGGGCTTCTTGCGCCTCCTAGTCGCTTAAGGTTGCGGTGCCTGCCTCTCAGTGTAGGTGTCTCCCATCCGGCCGTATCGGCGCTGTCTCTCCCCTCCCTATAGGTTACTATGGAGTCTTGGAGCCTTATTATCTTACAACCTTGTTGCAGCGGGAGGGAGGTGCAAGCATGCCCTTCTTGTTTCTGGCCTGGAGGGGCCTGAGGTGAGGGTGCCGGGCGAGCGGGCATAGGGCCCAAACAGCGGTGGTGTGTGAAGTGGGTGGTGGATTGGGCTTTAATTCGGGGAGCATACAAGTTGGAGGCAGCTTAGGAGAACATGGGACAGCAGGCTGCATCAAGATCTTCCTCAGCCGCCTCCACTGCCACCGTGAAACTCCCTGGCAGAGGCCTCCCCTACCGTGTGATCTCGTCATGTGGTTCGCCTCCCCAGTGCTCCCCGTGCACCTCACCAGCCCTCCCGCAAGATGTCCAGTCCTGACCCTCCCGCTGTGCTCCAGTGCACCGTGTTCCTGCAGCTATTTGTGGTTTGGTAGTTCGGTGCAGTTCAAACCTTCTCCGTGCGAAAAGAGTACTTCAAAAATGTATTTTTTGGGGGAGAAGGGAGGCCACCGGCAGATGGGAGCTTTTCGCCGCTTTCGCCTCAGGCTTCCTGCTATTGGGATAGAACTGGGTGGGAAGCAGGGCTAGGGCCGGATGCAAGTCCGGCAGAGTGCTGAGTTGAAAAGTCACCCCGTTGATTGGGCTTTT